>ML681978.1:525668-610170 GCA_007922195.1 Podocnemis expansa
CGTGTGAACATGGTTTTTTTTGTTTCGAAACAACGAGGTTGTTTCGAAACAAAAGTGCCGTGTGAACACAGCCTAAGAGTCCACTTAGCGGCAATTTTGGCCCTTCACCAAAAGGTAGGCGGTGCCCCAGTCTTTTCACACCCCATATCTCACAGGTTCCTGAAAGGGGTGGAAAAGCTCTTTCCCCACCCTTGTAAGCCCACCTCTCAGTGGGATCTGAACGTTGTACTCTGGGCATTGACAGCGCCGCCTCATGAACCCTTGGATTCAGCCACCATGCTAGTTTTGTCATGGAAGGTGGCTTTCTTAATAGCGATCATCTCGGCTAGAAGGGTTTCAGAGTTGTGAGCTCTTTCCTCTGAACCCCCATATACGACGTTCTTTCTGGACAAGGTGGTCCTCTGTCACCATCCTTCCTTCCTGCCCAAGGTGGCCACCCCCTTCCACATGAACCAAGCAATTTGCCTGCCAGTTTTCTATCCCGACCCCCAGGTCACAGAAAACCAAAGATGGTGGCACACCTTGGTTGTGAGGAAAGCGCTTTTAACTTATACTGAGCATGCACAATCTTTCTGTAAGACCTCCCAGTTGTTTGTGGCGGTCGCTGAACAGATGAGAGGTTCCCCAGTGTCCTCTCAGTGCATGTCCAAATGGATTGTAAACTGCTTTAAAGACTGCTACGGAAGGTCAAACATGCTTCTCCCAGAGACTGTGAGAGCCCACTCTACCAGGGCTCAGGCATCTTCTACAGCCTTCCTCACCAAGGTTCCAATCCAAGAGATCTGCAGGGCTGCTACGTGGGCGTCGATACATACCTTCACAATGCACTACGTCATTGCCCAACAGGCTAGAGATGATGCCACTTGGGGCAGAGCTGTACTCAGTGTGGGTAGACTGTAACTCCTCCCACCATCCTCAGGTACGGCTAGCAGTCACCTGTAACTGAATGATGTGAGCTGTGCTCGAAGGAGAAGGGTTGGTTACTTACCAGTAACCGTCCTTCTTCGAGATGGGCTGCTCACATACATTCAGGCCCCTCCCACCGTCCCCACTAATGGAGTTGGCAAAGATATATGAGACTGGGAGGGTCAGGGTCACGGTCACCTATATAGCCTTGGTCGTGGCGTGGAGGGGGCATTGGCTGTGTGCCCTGACCTGACAGAGTAATGCTAAAGATTTTCCAAGCCACCATGCGCTGTGGCATGTTGACAACTATGACTGAATGTATGTATGTGAGCAGCCCATCTTGAAGACGGATGGTTACTGATAAGTAACCAACCTTTGTGAAGTGTTTTATTTAGTCACATTTTAAACATACTTTTAAATTCTTCCATCCTTCTAACCACCTGGGGACAAAAATAAGCTTTTTTTTTTTTTTTTTGGCTTGTACTCTAGTATGGGTATTTTGGGCAAAGTTTGGTATGATGTTTCATAACAGTTGGAAGACATTTCACAACTATTGGATATTTTATAATAAGATGTAAGAGTATATAAGGGTATTTTTTTTTTCCAAAAGTATCTAGTTACTTGAACCTAAGTCCCATTTCCATTTGGATTGTGTACCTTAATCACATTTTCAAATGGGGCATAGGCTTCTATGTCGTTAAGAAACTTTTGAATATTTTACCCTAGGGCTGTGTTCACACAGCACTTTTGTTTCGAAACAACCTCATTGTTTCGAAACAAAAAAACCATGTTCACCGTTGTTTTGAAACAAGGGCGTTGTTTCGAAACAAGTTAAACCCCATTTGGGGGCGAAACAACCTTGATTCGAAACGCTTGTTTCGAAACAACTCGTGTGAACATGTTTCGGAACAAGACGTTCCGAAACAACAGGTCAAGGGCTGCCCCCTCAGCACCCTGGCCAGGGAACACTGCCCGCAGCCCCCTGAGGAAGCGAAATAGCAGGTTCACAGTGTGAACCTGCTATTTCATTTCCCACTTTTTTTCTTATTTCGAAGTAACATTTTGTTAATTCGAAATATGTTATTTCGAAATAAGGCATTATTTCGAAACAAGTTGTTTTGACACAACTTGTTTTGAAATAACCATGTGTGTGTGAATACAGCCTAGTTCTTCAAGTTATTTTTTGTAAAGAGAGATTTCAAAATCATCATGTTTTTAGAATGTCAGTGTCTACAGACTTTTAAACCCAAAAGTACTTTGTCATGAGCCAGCATTTTTTTTAAAGTTTGTGGAAGGCAATCTTTCCATCAAATACAAAATATAGTCCATCTAAAGCTTGATTTTGTGCACTATTATTTTGAAATAATTTACAAAAGGAGAGACAATTTCTAACCAAAACCATTTATACAATCAATTTTGTAAACATATAATTTCAGGCTCAAGTTCTTCAGAAAGGTACACCCAGTGATTGTGCACTATTATCTGAATTGTTTGTGTAATCACAGTAATATGCATACAAATTAAATATTACATATCAGCACCATGCAGTTTCACAGAACAGACCACCAAATTACTGAACACTAAACTCACAATTTACCATGTTGTAAATACATTTTTTAGTGTAACAGGCTTCAGAGGGATAGCCATGCTAATCTGCTTTCAGTAAACAAGATGCCCAGGGGCACCTTAGAGACTAACAAAAGGTTTTGAGGGGCATAAATTTTTGTGGGCTGAAAGCCACGTCATCAAATGCATGAAGTGGAAACTTCAGGCTGTTAGGTCATGCTTCTGATGAAGTGGGTTCCAGCCCACGAAATATTGTGCCCCAAAACCTTTTAGTTAGTCTCTAAGCTGCCACAGGACTCCTGGTTGTTTGCCAAAAAATGTAAAGAATGGGTGATTTTGGGATTAACCTTGGTGTTTGTATTACACAACACTGATACTAGTTGATACTAGACATATTATCAATTGACCTACTACAAATACAGATTTATGGCCTACAGCCCCCACTCAAATATGGGGCATCTGGCAAAACACAGATTATCTTCCACTTTAATCATTTTGACAGCAAGAAACACCAATATCCGTAGGTGTGACTATATAAAAAGAAAATGGGGAGCTAGTAAGGTGGCTGAAAGAGAAAAATTGATTGAAAAAAAGATTTAAATAAGGCCTGCCCTATCCTTTTCTTGTCTACATGCCTTATCTGTATCCTCTCTCTCTGCTCTGGTATCACCCCTTTCCTTCTTAAGGACGCTGAACCAGCTGCTGGTGGAGAAAGCATTGTGTGCAGGTGGGGGGAAGCAGTTCTGACAATTCTCTGCCTCTAGGTCCTTGTGAGGTGGGTACTGTCATCTTCAGCAGCCCCCTGCAGAGCTAGCTCTTCCCTACATCTCAAAGCAATTTATAGACACAACATTTTCCTCCTCCGCAGAAAGCTGGGAAAGGGTTGTCAGGCTGCTACAATGATAGGCAGAGACAGCTGAGAGGTGCTGAGGGTATGGTGACACCTGACAGCTCAGCCACAGGGAGCCCATGAGACCTGCATTTGGCCTTTCACCTCTAGAGGCCTGATTCATCCGCCCAGATTAAATAATAAACCAAAAATAACATTGAGCCCCACACTGCCTTGTGACCTGTAAGGACTGCCACTGGCTACCATGCCTTAATTTTCACAATGAAAATCATAGTTGTTTTAAAGCCTGGGTGAGTGTATTTGGATACTGTCAACACCTGAGAGAAAATATTACTTTTTTTCCCCCTCAGCCTAATAACCATGAGCTTGTAGAATCTAAATGCTGAATTTAATTAAAAATAACCTTACTCATTTCCATGGCTGACTTTGTTCTTCCGCGTGTCATCCACGTTGTTTGTCTATAAGCATAACTTGAGTTTCATCTTTTTTCATGTTTATATTACAGTCCATGTTTTGCCTCAGACCCTGACTTCTCTCCATTTCAATCTTGTGAAAGTGTTTGCTGTTTTATAACCCTCATTGGTGATGGTTTGCACATTATTTCTAACCCAGTTCTGCCTGTCCCCTCACCTCACACATGCGCCCACACCCCCTCATCAGGGTTGCCACCCCTAACCCCTCACCTCTCTGGCCTCCCTCACGTAAGTCCACTGAACTTATTTATCACTCCATGCGCCACACACTGGTCAGCTCTCCTCGCACCCACTCATCTGGTTCACCCTCTGACCACCTCACCATGTTCAGGTCCCCATGCCTCCATTGCCTTCCTTTCACACACATTTGCCGTTGCTTGGTTCCCCTCTCAAATTGCACACCTGTGCCCTCGCCCTGTTCCTACCAACTTCCTCATCTCCCCTGCCCATGCCTTCACCCTGTTCTCCCCTTCCCTCGCTACACTCCTGCGCCCTGGCCAGTTATTCCCCTGCCAGCCCCCTCCCCTCACATGCCCACATCTGCCCCCAGCTCCCCAATCTCCTTCACCTGGCACGCCCTCACTGAGGTCTCCCCCCACAAGCCTTTTTCAACAGGCACAACCTTTTCTCCCCCAGCCCCTTGCATGCACAAACCCACAACTGGTCCTACCCTAACTCTTTCACCTCTTATCCCAGTGAGCGCACCCCTCCCCCACACCTCACGTGCTCACTGGGACCTGGCAGCGCTCTCCTCACCTTGTATGCATTTGCCCTTTTCCCCCTCTCCCCTTCACGACACTCAGGGCACACACGTACCTTTTTTTCCTTCTCTCTCCCTCACTTGCTATTGTCTTTCCACTGCCATTAGTGGGTGAAGTGGTATGGGGGAGCAGAGGGATAACAGACACTGCGGGCAGTCTCCATGCAGCTGTTCCTTCAGGTGAGGGAAATGCTGCTGCAGGAGCTTCTTCCTTCCTGCATGCTAGGCTGCCAGCAATCAATCAATCAATCAATCAAATCATAGGGCTGGAAGGGACCTCATGAGATCATCGAGTCCAACCCCCTGGGAATTGAACCCAGGACCTTCTGCATGTTAAGCAGAGGTGCTAGCCCTCAGAAAACACGGGGATCCTCACATAGTGGCAGGGGAAGATAGCATCAGTGTGAGGGAACCTGATTCTGTTCATCTTGGTTTTACAGTGGTGTAACTGCCTTTGTTCACTGCAACCATCACTTCAGATTTACAGAGAGAAAGTTTTAACACAAAGGGGGGGGGGTTACAGGAAGAATTCAGGGAGGTGCTCCTATTTTTCCACTGGACAGAGTTGTGGGAGGCACAGGGCTGGCTCTACTGTGAGGCAAGAGACAGACATGGCTTCAGGTGACAGTTCTTAGGGGCGCACAGCCCCCCTGAAGATCAGTCTGGCTCCTGCCTCTTCAACTCTTTCCAAGCAGCTCAGGCACTGTTACTCAACCTGAAGCTTAAGTCGTGTAGGCAGAGTGCACTTTAAATCCCTCTGCAGGCACACACGAGATTTATGTGCTTTGGAAAACCATTTTCAACCTCCATGAATGAGATTGGGGAGGCACCAAATCAAAATTTGGCTTGGACTGCCACAACCCCTTGAGCCAGCCCTGGGGAGTCAGAAAATTTGGGTTGTGTGGCAGATCCCCTTCTTCCTCTCTATATATTCCAAAAAGTTAAATCTTTACCTTCAGCCTAACTAAAGAAGGGAAACTTACCCTTGATATGCTTTAGATTAATATATGGTTTAGATCAGTGGTTCCCAGCCTGTGGTCCCTGGACCCCTGGGGTGCTGCAGTGCCACTTAAAGGGATCCTCAAACAGACTGGGAGCCCAGGCTGGATGATGCCAGAGGAGCCAGACAATGCCAGGCAGCTGCTCTGCCCCAGGCTGAGAATTTTTAAAGCTCCCCTGCCACCCTGAGCATGATCAGATCATGCTCAGGGCAGGAAGAGCAGCCTGCAGCATAGCTGCTCCTGGCTGCAGCTGCCAGGTAAGGGGGCCTGGGTGGGAGGAGTGGGGTTCAGGGACCAGCAGCTGGGGAAAGAGTGTGTGTGAGGGGTCTGCCTGGGGGGAGCGGGGGAAGCCAGTGGCAGGGCAAGCGTTAGAGAGGGGGTTGGGATGACTCCTGACAGACCGCACTGATTTCCCCCAGCCCTCAGCCATGGCCTTACCACCCTGCCAGATTCCTCCAATGCCCCCTGCCATGGACCTGCCACTCCGCAGCACAGGGGCTGGACCCTGTTGTGGCCCTGCTGGATTCCTCTGGTACACCCCTCGCCACAGCCCTGCTGCTCTGTGGCACAGGGGTCAGAGCCCACTGCAGCCCTGCCCGATTCCTCTGGTGGCACCTCCTGATGATTGCCTCTCCACTGCAGCACCGTGGTCCCCCCCCCCCCCGGCAGTGGCGACATTTGATTACTCCAGGGGGCTGCAAATTTTTTTTTTTTGTAAAAGGGGTCCCCAGCTTTCAAAAGGTTGGGAACCTCTGGTTTAGATGATATCTCTGTGACTTTTCAACTACTTTCCATTGATCTTTCTAAAACAATGCAGGCTCTTTAGCTGCTCTAATTAAAACTTGAGTCTTAGCAATTAATAAAATGAGTGAAAATTAAATAGCAACAAACTACTGTAGGCACCCTGTTCTTTAGGGGCCTTTGAATTCAAGTAGTAGGTTAACATTTAAGCTGTTCCTATTTGTTGTAAGTTCTTCCACTGCAAGACTACAACTCCCATGATCCCTTGGGAAAAGGAGAGAGACCCTCCCTGCCCCTCCAGGGAGCACAGAGGGACAAGGGGGTCTCCATTTGGAGAGAGAGACACACATGGCTGAATCTGGAAGCTGCTGGTAACTGCTCCTGTGGTGTCCGAGACTGCTCCTGGGGTTCCTGGGGCTGCTGAAGGATCACTCAAGCAGGGATCTTCAAAGGTTGGTGGCCTGCTCAGCACAAAGCAGGGTCTGAGCCTAGAGCTGGTTGAGCTGGATCTGCAGTGAGGGTGTGAGTGTCTGTCTCCCCTCCAGTTTGGAACAGGGCTTGTAAAGCAAGGGAGTCTGCTGAGAGACTGACTGAGCCTGAGGGCAGCATGACAGTCCCTTTGAACTAGGGCCAGCACTACAGACCATTGGTTGGGGGTCGCTCCGGATCTTCAGTATGGTTCTGAGTGGATATACTGGACCGGCAGAGTGCTGCCTTCTCTCCTTCACTGACCCTCCAAACGTGCCCACGCAAGCAAGGGGTTAGGGTTCTGAACTCTGGGAAGTCTGCCCTCTCAGTTGGGATAAAAGGGCTGTGAAAATGCCAGTTAGATAAGTTTCCTTTAAACTGTATTCTGTGTCTGGTCACCGATTTATTTACTTGCCCCTGTGTATTTAAACTAGTAGTAATATCCAATTCCCTCCTGTTAGGATAAGGTTCTTTGTTAAGTAAAGGCTTGTTACATGAAATTTAAGCACCTGGGGGTGGGGTGAAATGGTTCAGAGTGGAGGCTGGGTTCCACGCCCTGCCCCCAGCCAGGGTGGCAAAAGCAAAAGCTGATTTAGGGTGCCACAGCCCTTTGAGCCAGCCCTGAGTAGATTACCCATTATTATCCATCACCTTGCATAAATCTTGATAGCCTGAGATCATTTTCACCTTTATCACCATCAATAGTTTGATCTCTCTCTCTGCAAAATTAAATAAATCTGGCAACTTTTTTGAAAAATTGCTATTTTTTCCCCTCAGTTTTTATACACAACCCATCTCTCAAATGATTCCAAATTTTGGTCACTAGCACTAGCCTGAATCCTGTGGAGGCACATCAAACTTCAAAGCATGTCACTTTTAGAGGAGTTAGAAAATTAATCTTTAAACAGAAGTGGTGATGCAACCTTAATTACAGTGGTATTGCCAAACCTCTACAATGTTAGAATCTAGGGCAAAAATTAAAGATTACATTCCAAATAAATAGATATTCTGTAATTTAGTTTCCTTACTACTCTACTGTGATCAAGTCTGAGTGGGCTAATCCTACACATCTGTCTGTAGATAGTAATTGTAAATTTGTGTAATCTTTACAATAAAATACTTTTCTAGCAATGTCTCTAAAAATAATTGTACATACAAATGGAGTTTACTTTTCCTCTAACCTACGCATTTTACTTGAATTAACCTAAATGGCAGCTGTGCATACATCAAATAGGGAATGAACAGCAAAATTAAGAGTAAAATACTGAGTTGAGAGACACCAAAAAGGGTGCTGAACTTGCCACAGAACCCGTATACCAATTTTGTTGTGCCTAAGCATTCAGAAAATGCAACAAATAAATAAATTTGTTAGTCTTTAAGTGCCACAGGACACCTTGTTTGTCATTCAGAAAATGACAGTTCTGTTTTGTGATTCCAAAATTTGTTTTCTTCCCACAGTAAAACAAAACCAAGATCTTTTGAATGTTCTTGCAAAATAGTATTTTGTTAAAACAGATATTTTCAAATTTAAAAAAAGTCAGCTTTTTAATTTCCTTTCCTCTCCCTCTCATGTCATAAGTGATCGGCAAGACTGGGGCCTCAAAAATTTTCCTGACAGAATCACCAGCAAAAACAGATCCATCTCCACAAAATGTTTCAGGATCAACAAATCTATACATTTCAATTACATTTAAATTTTTGTTAATTTTTTAAGACAGATACCCTGTGAACAAAAGTTACTTTCATGGTGATTCTGCTTCCTTACAATAGTCATCCCTAAAGCTTGCCAGTTTTAGCAAACGGGTAGGTAAATAAAAACAAGATTTTTCTTACCATTTGCAACATTCCTTATCGTGCTACGTGGCATACCTAGAACACTGCATAAACCATTGTAACCCAACTGATCAAAGCTAAAAATTGGTAGATAGCGACTTTGTACCCAGTGTATTAGCATGTATTTTCTTTATGTCTGTTCTCCCACTTTTCATTACTGAAAATAAAGTAGATCTTGCTTCAGGATTCTCCTGGTCTGAGATTCATCAGCCTATTCCTAATCCTTTGGGCAATGTTCATTGTAACAGACAAGCCTACATTTTGTTGCATTTTGCTGTGAATTAAAAAGTAGAACTGATGGACTGCAAAACATACTATTTTTTTCCTCACTGAAGTGGCGGCTGGGACACATTCCAATGCTGATGAGCAGGATACAGAGTGGCTTTTCATGCTGAATTTTTCAGTCCAGGTAATGGTGATTCATGTTTAAAATCCAGAGTTCTGTGGTTCAGATCCTGTTGCCAACAACCCATGTGGCTGTACACCAGCGCTCCACACAATCAATCAAGTAGACAAATAGATCTGCAGATCTATGTATTTATGAATTCTCTTGAAAATTAGAAGTGTCAGATTCTCTGTTATGCTGCAGATAATTTATTACAACATTTACCTGTTATCCTGGAATCTATGCCTTGTTAGATGCCAGTTGAGATGACTAAATAAGACAGTAAGTTTTGAAGCTTTTATTTAAACAATTTGAGATTCAATTGCTTCTTTAAACTTGAATGAACTGTTTCCCCTACATTATACAGAGAGGGTTCATGAAGTAGGTAATCTTGAAAACAAAATAATCCATATTGACTATGTGATAGAACAGGTTGATTTTTTTAGATACTGATTGTGTGATGTCTGTCTAGGCAAACAGAATAGCTATATTGCATTCAAGACCTGATCACATATACAGCAGCCTAATTCACTAGAATCTATTACATGATAGTATTTCCAACCAGCACACCAATTCTGTAGACAATTATGACTGAGCAGCTGATTATAAAGGAAGCACAACTTGTTTAGAAAAACACTCCCTTAACAAGCACCTGAGGATTAATTTATAACTGTGTTAGATATATTGGAAACAATATAATCTGTGTGAACTCCATCAATTAGCCCTTCTCCATTGTTATGAACAAACCAGCAAGGGATATCAGTGCCGTGCTTAGGATCTTTTCTGTAGTCTTTCTGCCAGCCCCTGAAATAGAAAACAAACTTGTGTAAATATCATTTCACAAGCTATAATTAAGGAAGGTAATATTTTCTAAGGAGTTAATTATTACTCACCTAGTTACTGTCAGTTTATTGTTTTTGACAATCATTGTGGCATGTGGTTTCTTAGGATCAGACCCCGGATGGACTTCAAGAATAGTAAAGTCAATGTGGTGGAAAAATTGCCCTACAATGAGATTAAAAATATTAGCTGTTTACATTTCTTGTCTGTAATGTGCTTTAAAACAGTCATTTACACTCCTATGTTGATTTTTCAGGCTCTCTTAAGGATCTAGGTAAACAGGTCCAAATTTTCAGCAGAATGTCAGATATGCATCCATGCTATTTGTAAACACACTGATTTTGCATATGCACAATGAGCACTTGCAAAACCAAATACTAATCTTCATGCCAAGTTAAGCATTTGTATGTGGTATTTACCTGTACTGTATAAACTGATACTCTGTACAATATCTATTTAATAACAATAATCCTTTTACTCATCTGCAGTATCTTCCATACAAGGATTTCAAAGAACTTAAATATAATCTTCAAAATGCCCTATGGAGATATATAAATATGTATCCACATTTTAAAGATATCTTTTCTGTGCCTAAATTTTAAATGTCTGCCTAAACAGGCTTCCTTTAACACAAGTCATCTTTTTGCAATGAGATCAATAAGATTAAAAAATGGATGGGGTTGGACAGAGCTGCCATCTAGTTATGTAAATTAAATCTTTAAAAAGATGTTTCATATACATGATCATTTTGTTTTAACAGCTGTAGATTCTCACAACTGCAAATTTAGAGATGCCAATAATTAAAATTAAATTATTAGATTAATCTAAAATAGACTATTAGGGGTGATTGGATTTTAATCAGACCCATTTCTCCATAAATTGTTTCCTAACTTAAGCAGACACAGTAAACTTTATCTTTTAATCTCCCTTTATAAATTCTTCATGCTCACCTTGCTTTCTATGATCTTTGTTCAGTTGCATCTGCTGAAATCTCATCCAAGCATCTACCGCTTTTATTCAACAATAAACACACACACAAGCTGGGAAAGCACCCACAGTAAACTCAAAAATGATTGAGTTCACACAACCGCTCGGTTCAATTTCTGGTTCCAACTGCATGTGTATGCTTCTGGCAGGATTAGCTGCTGGCTCTTTGTCTTTTGCACTGTGTCGCACTGTTTGTGTAACAGTGTTACATGGCTGTTGTGTGTAGAGTGATTTCACAAGTGTTAGATAACAAACAGATATAGTTGTAGTTTATTTACTAAAATACAAGGCCAAACTCAAAGGTGCTATAACTGGTAGTGTGAGATGCATGCCAATGAGCTGACATAAACCAGGCTATGTTAGGATGCTTGTAGGATGCTGTAACTTAAAATACCAGAAGGATGGTAGCAAGCAAACCAAATAATACGCTATCTCTGCTTAGCTGTTACTGTTAGCATTTTCTTGCTATCATACTCCATTAGCCTATACATTACCACCTTAAAACACACTGGCTTATTAACATGTAATTTACATCACAACTGATGGTTTGTTTTTTTTTCAGATTCCAAGACAGATGCAAAAATATGGGAAGGATTCATTTGCAATAGTTAATTGTACTTCCACCATCAACAAACTCATTAACCTGCCAAGAATGCATGTTTGTTACCCTGAACAAAACCTGCAAAAGGAAATAGGCAGCTGTTTACCTCATTTTTGACCACACAATAGTGCTTCCAACAGAGAATGCATCCCAAAAAAGACATTACTTTGACGGAAAATATGATTCAGTGGAGCTGTGCCTTTAGGTGTGCAGCAATTCTTCAAAAGAGCCCTATTTTGGAATTTCATATATTCCTCAGCACACATCCACAACATAAATCTCTTGAAAGCTTATCTTCTATACATCAGAAAAATGTATGATATAGACCTGTCAAGTGATGGCATAAGCCTGTAGGCAAGTTGAACAATGGCATACAAAATGAATGTGGGGGTTTTTGCACGACAAGGAGTCCTGTGACACTTTTAAAGACTTAACAAATTTATTTAATGCATGAGCTTATTGGTCAAAGATACTACACAAAATGTATTACAAGATATTTAATGGTTTTGCATGGGCAGGTTTTTTTCCCCTCAGAAATGATTAAACTGCTTAGCATGTGCCAAAAAATGGCAAATAACAGAATTTTTCAATATACTAACATGAAAGGTTTCCACATCATATTCTGAAACGTCAAACTATCTCACAAGTGATTATCACAGTTTTCTGTATTTTCAACTGAAATCTGCAGACTAGATTGGTTTCACTTTGAAGGTTGTTCCCCAACAGCTGCATGCCACAGTCTGTATAATACAGTGAGTGGATAGATATAACAGTACAAAGAGCGTTGGAAGGAACAGTACTAAAGGCTTCTAAATCAGTAGTTCCCAACCGGTGCGCCGGGGCACACTGGTGTGCTGCGGGAACACCCAAAGTGTGCTGCGGGCATGCCCGAGAGCTGGAGTTAAAGTTCTCTCCTTGCTCAGCCCAGCCACCTGGGCTGTGGAGGGTTGGGAAAAGGCAGGGGTTAAAGTAAGGGGGAAGGCACTGGAACACAGTTCTGGGAAGCCCTATTTTAGGCAGGCAGCATTCTGGCCCCCTAAACATAGAGGAAGACACTAGAATGGGGAGTTCCAGGGGAACCCCCTAAAAATAGCAACAGCAGCCCAAATGCACCGTTCAGGTGCCTCTACCCAAAGGCATTGCTGGCGCTTGGCACCCAGGGCACATGCCCCGAATCCCAGTGCTGGTGCCCATGATCTCCGGCCCAATTGAGCCAGAGATCTGGGCCCCAGCCATCCGCGGCCGTGGCGGCCCCATCCCCAGCCAGGGATGCAGGGCCCGGCCGCCCGCGGCCGCTTCTGGCCCCGTCCCTGGCTGGGGATGCAGGGCCTCGCCACTTACGGTGGCGCAGCGGCTTCTGGCCCTGCCCCGGCCAGGAGGCAGGCCCTGCAGGCTGGGGGGCGGGGCCTGGTCCCGTGCCCCAGGTCCCTCTGTGGGCCAGCAATGCCTCTGGCTCCAACTTAGACCTGGCTCCACTTTAAACCCAGCCAGCAGAGAGCTGGAGGAGGCTGGGAGTGTGTGACTCTCCTCCTGCAGGGTGGAGCAGCTTGTGTCAGGCAGTCTGCAGACAGCCCAGGTAAGGGCTTTGGGGGGGAGGGCTGCTGGGGGTTGTGTGTGTGTGTAGCAGAGGTGAGTGGGAGTGGATGTGTAGCAGAGGGTGTGTAGCTGGGGTTGTGAGGTAGCTGGTTGGGGATGTGTGTAGCTGGGGGTGTGGGGTGACTGTGTGGGGAGGTGTAGCCGGGGGCTGGTGGCCTAGTTCTGGCCCCTGCAGTGATGGGAGGGTCCATCACAGGCAAAAGGAGGCTGGGGGAGGGGAGGATGGGACCCACTGGGGTGGGAGAGAGCAGCAGTGGGGTGAGGATTTGCCCTCGGGGGCAGGGAGCCGCTGCAGAGAAGGGGAAAGCAGGTGCTGCGCCATGCTCCCCTCCCCTACCTTCCCGCTCCCCAGGTTTCCCCTGCCCCTCCCAAGCCACTCTTGTTCTCCCTTCCTCTCTCCTCTCTTGCCACCCTTGTGCTGTTCCCCAAATGGCTGCCCTTGTTCTGTTTTGCCACCCCTGCCCTGCTCTGCTCCCCACACTCACTCCTGCCACCGCACACGATTCCTGACCTCCCATGTTTTGCCACCCCTGCTCTGCTACGCCTCCTACCCCACATAGCAGCATTTCTGAAACACTGTGCCATAGTTCATGAATATTTGTAAGTAATTTAAGTTAATTTGAATATTTGTGAGTTTTTTAATGCTGGTGTGCCCTGAAAAATTTGAAGGTATCAAGGTGTGCCACGGCAGAGAAAAGGTTGGGAACCACTGTTCTGAATCAAGACTCAACTGTGATTGACCGTATTATTGACTCTATGCTTCAGCATCCACACTGGGGAAACTCTAGTTCAGGAGTCAGTAACAACCAGCACGTGTGCAGAAGGTGCCACACACACCCATTCTCAGCAGCACGCAGGGCTCCTGGCCCTGCAGTACTACTGTGTAAGGCTGTGAGTGCACCATGGCTTTGCCCCCATTTCCCCCGCCCTGCTGGCCCCAACCCCCAGCAGGGCCTGGGGCCATAAGAGCCACACATGCGCGGCAGCACCTTTCCCCTCCTGGCACTGCTGCCGGCACCAGCTGAGGCGTTGGGGGGAGGGACTGGCAAAAGTTGCTGACCCCTGCTCTACCTAGTTCACCGACATCTGAAGAGGTTTGCAGAGCAGTTAAGCAAATGAAGAACAATAAACCATTAGGTACCAATGGCATACCACCTGAAGTATTGAAAGTAGGGGGAAAAACACTGATAAACAAGCTCCATTTGCTGCTCCTCAGACCTGGTGCATTAAAGAAATCCCTGCCAATGTGTACAATGCTAACACTGCCACCATTTTCCAAAAGGCAGGGTGATCCCCAGGGATCCCATGAGCAGGGCAGCGCAGCTCCTGAACTGCTGCCCCCTGGCCGCACTGTTCCCCATCTGGGGAGCAGGGAGAGCTGGCCAAAAGGGTGGACTGGGCCTGCCCACACCTTGGGCCAACTCGCCAGTGTGGGTGGGAGCTGAGGGACCCCACAGAGACTGATTTGCTTGGGGCCCCGCAGCCCCTGAGGGATAACTTTGGTAACTTTCAAGGCATTTCCCTCTTCTCCATTGTTGGGAAGATTCTTGTAGAATTTTATTGAATTGCAGAGGCTCCCTCTTGCAGAGGAAGTACTCCAGAATACCAGTGTCACTTCAGACCAACATGAGGCACTACAAATATGATTTCTGCATCCTGGGACATCCAGGAAAAGTGTCAAGAACACAACAGGAGCTGTATATGGTCTTCAACTGTTTCAGCAGTGAGGCTCTGCAGAACATAATGTCAAACTTTGATTTCCCAAGCAAATTCGCCACCATTCTAAGGCTGCTCTATGACCAGATGCCTGCCTCTATCCTGTGCAATGACTCCACCTCTTAAACCCTTTATCATCTGAAATGGTGTAAAGCAAGGTTGTGTTCTAGCAGCCACTCCCTTCTCAATTTTCCTAGCAATTATGAAAATGCTAATCAAAGGCTGTCAGCAAAAGGGCAATGGGATCCCATATCAAACTGATGGAAACATCTTGAACCTCTCTCTTTCATCCAAGAACTAAAGTAACATGAGCAACAATAACCAAATTCCAGGAGCTAGATGATTGCAGTGTAGTTGCACACTCAATGGAGGATCTACAAACAGCCCTTAACTGCTTCTCTGAAGTTTACAAAAGCCTAGAGCTAACCCTTAAATTGGCAAATCAAAAGTTCTGCACCAGATCCAGCAAGGAAGATCTACAATGACAGGGTATGTTTACACCATGAGTGCAAGTTGACTTAAGGAGGCTTAAGTCAACTTAAGCAAAGCCCTGGCCACATTTGGAGTTCATTAAGTCACCTTAAGGACCTCCTTAAGTTGACTTAATAACTCCTGCTCTTAAAGTTGACTTTAAGGGTTAAGTTGACTTTATTAAATCAACTTTACACAATGTGACCATTAAAGTCAACTTAATAAAGTTGACTTACTGTAGTGGGGGCCACTTAAGTCAACTTCACAAGGTCAACTTAAGCCAGGGGACCCATTTACAGTCAACTTTAATGGGTCCCCTGGCTTAAGTTGGCTTTATAAAGTCGACTTAATGCAATGTGGCCTCACTAAGTCGACTTATTAGATGTCAAAATTCAATACAGAATCTACTGTGCCAGCCTTACCTCTGGCAGACTGTTTTACCTGATGTTCAAAAATGACATCACAGCACACACTAAACTTTTATTTGACTAAGTAGTAGTAATTCAAACTCTCCTCTGTAGCTAAGAGACTTGAGTGACTTACAGAACACACTGAAAAACCTGAAATAACAGTACCAGCCCTTTCTGTGGAAAATTCCTAACATAAAGAGGGAGTCTTGCCACATGGTTAGTGTCCTCACAGACACCAACATCTTCAGTGTTGAGATCTTGATTACTCAGCACCAGCTAAGGTAGTGTAGGCACTGTGTGTGCATACCTGATGCATGCTTACCATAAGCATTGCTGTATGCTCAATTCACCAAAGGAGAAAGAACATGGGAAGACCCCACACACACCAAAAAAAAAACAAAACAAAAAACCCCAAATCCCACACTTCAAAGAGACTCGCAGCAAGACAAAGATTAAAAGATATGGCATTGACACCACACACGGGAAGACAGTAGCCCAAGACAAGGTTAACTGCAAAGACTTGTCAGAAAAGCAATGGCCACTTTTGAGGAAAATCACCTTCCCCTGGTTGCTGAAGAAGGTCAGGAAAAAAATGACAGATAACTGTCATGAAACAACTGTGGCCCAAGTCTGCCTTCCAATACCATCTGTAATGTCTGCCAATGAGTCTGAGGCTCAAGGATTGGACTCAGTCACCAAAGGACCCATTCAAAACAACACCTGTGAAAGAGATCATCCTCAATGCCAAGAGATTGCTACTACTGCCAATAACTGCACATCAGTTCATAATATGATACCTCTGTTTCTAGCTTTTGTATATACAGTGTGGCATCTAGTCTATCTGGTACAAAGTTCTAATTCACAACTGCTTATGTAGGCAGTACTAGCTTTTGAAAGAGTCCATTAACTAGCTTTTTAATTCAGTGACACATATGCACAGATTAATATTGGTGCTGGAGTTGACAAAACATGACTTCCTACTGGTCTTCAATCAAAGTGCTCACTAAACAAAAATGGTGATTTTCATACGAACATATAGATCTAATGTATATTTAATTTAGGACAAGTCTGTATACTCTGTGATAGAGTCAAGCGGAGGAGCTACAGGAAGGTACTAGAAGGTAGATATATTAGCCCCAGACTTAGTAAATCCCTATTTCCAGGGCAGCTAGGGCAGAGCTGAGGCCAGCTGGGGTGACTGGACATGGCAGATAAAAGGCCTGTATTGCAGGCACCATATAAAGTGTTGGGCATGATGGCTGAAGGAGTGGAGGTTTGTGTGGAGTGGAGGAAAACAGAACAAAGCAGAACCAGAGAAAGCTGACTAGTAGCTGGAAGGTACAGTCAGTCAGAGCAAGCTCACACAGATGGGCCTTAGGGCCCTGCGCCCCATGGCCTGTGGGGTGGAGAGTCTGGCTCCAGGGCTCTGAGGCCTCAGGAGACTACAGCACTGGAAGTATGGAGGAAGAAGAGCTGTGCTGAAGGTGGCTGCCAAAGCTTGATGCACACAAACCACAGTGCCCAAGCAACTCCATTCATCACAGCTTGTATAAAAAGAAAAATTATGGTATTTATACTAAAAATATTGCATTGGGAGTTTAACCTCTATGGGGAAGTTACAGTACATAAAGACACTGAGGATACAAGGACCTTAAAGCTTACACCAAAAAACTTCACAAACTTTGAAAAATGTGCCATTTGCCAAAAAAATCAAAACTGTGAAAAGGGTGAATAAAATACTGTGATGCTGACAGCAGAAAGGTCAGGAGAAATTAATTGTATTGGCAGCAACTGGATGGGACTCTCAATCTGATCAGAAACCATTGTGTTCACATGTTTCTGGAGCCACCAGAGCAAGCTCATCTAGTTGCATAGTTTGCTAGAGACAAAAACATATAAGAAAGACAATAAACTTCATAGAATAGAAACATGAGAGAGCAACCAATCTATGAGAGACAGCACTTCAAAAAGGAGCTGATCACGTTGTATAGAATATTCATGGAATATGTGATTGCTAAGAATGCAGCATATCACTCAATTTATCTTTCTTCCTACTTGAGTAAAACTAATCTTAGAGCAAAACTAGCTAGTTACCTTGCATCAGTACACTCACTTTATCACACTGCACTCTATCAGTTGATTGAAGAGACAGGTCTACTCCTGTTTTATGCAGTGCAATTATATTAGATGATGCTACCTAATCTACTGCTAATCTGAAGCTGGAATTTATGTCATCCAAAAGTTTTATGGATGTTCTTCCAGTGAGTGAACCTGATGAACACTTTCAAATGGGGTTGGTATAATGCTGCTTCAATCCTTTGGACTGAAACAGTCAAAATGAAAGCCTCAGAACAGTACCCAAAGCCAGTGATTATAGTTTACAGACAGTGGCTGCAGGGCCCCTGGGCCTCCCCACGAGTGCCCCCCCCACTGGAAGGCCTCCCACCCAGCCAGCGGGCCAGCACTGGGGGCATCTAAGGCCAGAAGCCAGTGACATCCTGGCTGGTTGGCCCTCGGGAGAGGCGGGACTGCTTCAGGCCACACCAGAGTCCGTGCTGCTCGCACAGCAGTCTGCCTAGCCACACCCCCCCCCCACCTGGGGTTGACCAGCCAGGCCACAGCTGGCCCTCCCTGCCCCCAGGGGTGGAGTGGCCAGCCCAGGGCCAGGGTGAGAATTGCAGTGCTCAGCCTGTGGGCTAGCTCACCCCGCCTCTGGGGGCAAATCAGTCAGCCCGGGGGTGGGGCAGTAGCACAGAGCCTGGCTTCAGGCTGGCCCACCCCATTCCCCTTCCCAGTGCCAGGCTGCTGGCAAGGTGGAGGGGCCCCCATATTGTGGTGGGCCCCTGGGCCCGGGCTCCATTGGTCCTGTGGGTAATCTGCCCCTGTTCACAGAGATCGTCTATTTTTTGTGCCCCACAGGGTGGAGGTGTTAGCAGGTCATGGCATTTCTGAGGTAAAAACAAATTTTTTCCTCCTGTGTGGCTGAATGCACTGAGAGTCAGCAGATTTTGGCTGTACAGTGAGTAATGGATATTTTACTGGTGCCTGACTAGGTGTAAAATGACGATCAAATGGAAATGAGATCCATTTTTCAAAAAGTTTGAGAGAGTTGGTATAATAAAGAGAACAAGTCTGTAGATGGGTATTAGACCTAAAAGTTCATAAAGTTTCGAGGAGTTATGTGAACTCATTATGAAGGCACTACATGAATGCATTATGTAAATTCATACCTAATAAGCCATGGGTGCGTTCCGACAGCTTGTGACTATCCAGTATGTACAACCCTAGAAAATCATGGTGTAGAGGACGCTTCTTCCATACTTTGTGCAAAACAATAACAAATGATGCACCATCTCCCATTGAAAGCACCAGATTTTTCTTCCTGTTGATTATCACAGTTAGACTGGGGAAAAAAGAAATCATAGTTAAGAAATCTTTTGGTTTTTGAAATCATTATTGTGGACAATAATAGAATTATGAGATATGATCAGGAACTTGAGAAAGAAAACCTGTCTGATAAACAACTGTGTCTTCATAAAAGAAAAGATTTCACCACATAGATTCTCTCTCTTTCTCTATGTATTGAGACTGAGTGCAAAATTGTCTTAAAGAGGGATAACTCCTTGCTTTCAAAGCTCTTTGCAAACCACTTCCACTGAAAAACCTATTACTGGTCATCTAATAATGGACAGGCTGAGACAGAGTTGGATATAGTATATCTCTGTGGTTGTTTAATTTTAAAAATGTATGCCTTCCATCACCTTTTTTCTTGAAAGCTGCATGCCACTATTCCCTCTCCTTTGATTGTCTAAGTTGAGACAGTAAACTCTACAGACTGCTTCAAAGAGGTAGATGTGTTAGTCCAGTTCAGCAAAACAAAAAAAGAGTCTTCTGTCACTTTTAATGACTAACAAATTTATTTATCGCATGAGCTTTCGTGGGAGAAAATCTCACTTCATCAGACTGACAAAGTGGGATTTTCTCCCACGAAAGCTCATGCTATAAATAATCTGGTTGGTCTTTATAAATGCCACAGGACTCCTTCTCTGTTCTCCACACCAGTGATTCTCAACCTTTCGCAAGTCATGATATACTTGGCAGCATATTGCGACCCTATGGGACCCACTATTCCATCTACCCCAAGTTAAATCCAGCCATCTTCCACAGGCTCACCATCAAAACCATAACGTGGCATTTTGCCACCCAGGGCACATTCCAATTGGAACATGCCCCTTCCCATTAGCAGTTCTCACAGCCAGTGCTGCAAAGCTGCCCCTTTAATAGCGCAACTCTATTGAGCCACTCCATGCCGCCCGGGCTGTGCCCCATCGGCCCTGCCGTAGTTACAGCCCTGCTCTCCATGACACATTACCACTGTGTGGTGATACAGTAATGCGCCTTGACACAGTGGTTGAGAACCACTGCTCCAGCCTTTGCCCATCAATTTATATGCAGTTATAATGTTATATGATGTAGCTGCAATCATGTCAGTCCCAGGCTATTAGAAAGAAAAGATGAGTATTATCTTTTATTGGATCAACTTCTGTTGGTGAAAGAGACAAACTCTCACAGGGTGCTTGAAAATGCTCCCAAACAGAAGTTGATCCAGTAAAAGGCATTACCTCACCCAACTTGCATTTCTCGTATCATAGAACCTACATAGCTACAAATAAATAGCATGTAATGGAAGATACTAAATTTAACTGTCTGAAATGGAAGCTCTGCAACATAAAGGAAGAAGGAAGCAAAACATAACAGTGACATTAGCCTGGAACACTGCACACAGGAGATCCACTTTCTGGACATTACAGTACAAATTAAAGATAGACATATAAGCACCACCTTATACTGAAAACCTGCTGATCAGTATAGTTACCTAAATCCCTTAAGCTTTCATCCTAAACACACCATGTGATCCATTGTCTACAGCCAAGCCCTAAGATACAACTGCATTTGCTCTGATCCCTCAGCCAGAGACAGACATCTTCAGGATCTCTATCAAGCCTTCTTAAAATGACAGTACCCACCTGGGGAAGTGAAGAAGCAGATTGACAGAGCCAGGTGGGCACACCAAAGTCAACTCCCACAAAAGAAGCCCAAGAAAGAAAACAACAGAACGCCACTAATCATCACCTACAACCCCCAAGTCAGACCTGTATGGCACATCATCAAGGATCTCAGGAGTCTCAAACTCAAATCCCCATGAGGGCCGCATGAGGACTAGTACATTAGCCCAAGGGCCACACCACTGAAACCTTTTCATACAACAATATTGCAAATATCAGTAACGATCATGTTGTTGCATGCCACAGGAAATAGCTTTAGGCGCCGCATGTGGCCCACGAGTCACGTGTTTGAGACCCCTGATCTACAGCCTATTCCACAAGATGATCCCTCACCCTCTCAAGCCTTGGGAGATAGACCTCTCCTTGCTTACAGACACCTCCCCCCCCAACCTTCAGCAGATACTCACCAGCAACTACAGACCTAACAATAGAAACATTAAAGCAGGCACATATCCTTGCAACAAACCATGCTGCCAACTTTGCCCACATATCAGCACAAAAGACACTATTACAGGACCTAATAAAACCAGCTACTCCATCAAGGGCTCATTCACCTGCTCATCCACCAATGTGATTTATGCTATCATGTGCCAGAAATGCCCCTCTGCCTTATATATTGGACAAACAAGACAGTTTGCGCAAAAGAATAAATGCACACAAATCTGACATAAAAAATCACAACATTCTAAAACTGGTGGGTGAGCGGTTCAATCTTCCTGATCATTTCACTGATGATTTACTAATTGCTGTGCTCAGGCAGATGAATAACACCTCAAGACTTCACAGAGAAGTTGCAGAGCTTGAATTTATTTACAAATTTGACTGTGTTGCTTCAGGGCTCAACAGGGACTTTGGATTTTTTTTCTCACTACAACAGGTCATTTGACATCATCTTGCTCTATGTGCTGTTCCCCTGTGTTTGACTCTTTACAACTGCTTTGATTTGCTGTTACAGTGTGACCTGATCCCATGACTTATATTTCCCTACATTTATTTCCTCCCATTCTGTAAGTTCTCCCATCTTCAAAGCATCTGACAAAGTGGGATTTTCTCCCACAATAGCTCACACAATAAATAAATTTGTTAGTCTTTAAGTGGCACAAGACTCCTTGTTTGTTTTACTGACCTTGGCTAACACTGCTACTCCTTTGGAACTGAAGAATTCTGTGCTGCTTGAAAGCTTGTCTCACTAACCAACAGAAGTTGATCCAATAAAAGCTATAACCTCATACACCTTGTCTCTCTATGTATAAATTTCTGTGAAACTTAAAACTCTTAACTATTTTATATAGAGAATGAACCACACCTATGTTATTTCTTTCTCATAGTTTCCTAGTCATTGTATTAGATACAATGCCAAATCCTGTTTTGCCTTACGGCAGTGGTTCCCAACCCTTTTCAGGCTAGGGACCTCTTTTTAACAAAAAAAAATGTTGTGGCCCCCTAGCTGATTATGTAATCTGGCCTGCGCAGGCAGACTGGCCCACGCCACTCTGGTGGTGCTGCTGAGGCAGCCAGTGAGTGGCACCGCCACCACCATGGCCTGCGCCGCTGGGGAGCCGACTGTGGGAGCAATGGCCCCCCACCCTTGCCCCTGCTGGGGAGCCACCACAGCCCCATCCCCCTTGCCAAGATCCAACCATAAGCAGAGAGAAGCAACCCTGGCAGGGAGAATTGGGGCTGCAGCTGGCTTCCAGCCCCAGTAGGGAGAGGCTCTGTGGACCCCCTAAAACATGTCCACGGACTCCCAGCGCTCCCCAGACCCCAGGCTGGGAACCACTGCCTTAGGGGAAAATTCTGCTTTCACTGGTTATCGTAAATCCAGAGAAATTCACTGACAGTTACTCTGGATTTATACAGAAAAGCTTAGAGCAGAATCTGGTAGGATTTGAATCAATGGTAGAGTTTTCTTCTTATTCTTTGCATGTTCATGTTATGTATCCTGAATTTTGAAATGATGAAATGTTTCAGTATTGACTATTGTTATCTGTTTGAAATTTTTTTAAAATAAAACTCAAGGAAATTATGAAACAAATAGCTGTTTAGAACTGAAAATTTCAAACATTTCATTTAGAAAAAAGTCAAAATGAAGTGGTTTTTTATTTTACTTCTGATTTTTTTTTAAATTGGCAGAAACAATTTTAAAAACTAGCATTTGCAAAACATTTTACTGTTGTTGAATTTGGGTTTTCCACCAATGAAAGTTTCAGATGAAAACTTTCACTCATCTCTATTCTTTAGTGAACAATAGTGTTTTTACAAATTGGAAAATTCTTGAATGATTCTGGTATTTATGATACCCCTCTTTGCGCAGGGTGACTGTATCAAGCCAGTTGAAAATTGTCTTCTCTCTGCCAGTCTGGAGGGTGATTTTCTCAGGAGTTACTTCTAGTTTTAATTCCAGCTGCTTATTTTCAATCCCAAGTTTTCCAAAATATGTATTTTGGATCTTTGCATCACTGGTCACTCTTTTATCTCCAAAGATCTGCCCATTGACCCTGATGCCTAAAATTAAAAAAGGTAAGTTTTTTATCAGCATATGTCAAGGAATGAAATGGAAAAAATTAAATTTGAGAAAATAAGTCAGAGTTCAGAATCACATCAGATTTTTGGTTTCATTTATTGTGGGCTAACGCACCATGTGTAAGAGCTGTAATACAAAGGAGAATCTGGCCTGGAATCTTCTGTTGAATGAGAATTCATTTTTAAAGGAAGTGAGAGTTACTCACCCTTGTGCAGTAACCAAGGTTCTTCAAGATGCATGTTCCTGCACCGCTCCATTGTAGGTGTGAGCTCACTGCCCACACCTCACATCGGAGATCTACTCAGCAGAGCTCATGGGGCAGAGGGTGCTCTCAGGAGCTTGTGGCAGTGTTTGCTGCCATTAGAATGCACGCACCCCCTTCCACCCTTCTCCGTTCCTTCTCTCCCATGGAGCCCAAATTACAAAAGGAACTCCAAAGTGGGGGGGGGAGGGTGGGTAGTGGAGCATAGCAGGGACATGCATCTCAAAGACCTTGGCTACTGCACAAGGATCAGTAACTCACTTCTTTGAGCAGCATCCCCGCAAGCTCCACTGTAGGTGACTATTAAGCAGTTCCCAAATTGCAGATGGGAACTTCGGAGATCCTGCCACGAAAGTAATTGAGGACTGCTAGACCCACAGAAGCATCTGATGTGGCATCTTGATTGATTGTATAGTGCTTAACAAAAGTGTCCGCTGAAACCCAAGTTGCTGCTCTGCAAATGTCCACTATCAAAAAGTTGCTGAGAAAAGCTGTGGATGCAGAGATGGCCCTAGCAGAATGTGCTCAAATTGTGTAGGGTGAGGCTAAGCCATGTTGTTCATAGGAAGACGGAATGCAACCCAAAATCCATTTAGATAGTCTCTGATTCAATACTGGGTTACCCTTAGATCGTTCTGCAATGGAGACAAATAACGTTGGGGTTTTCCTAAACGGCTTAGTTCTATCTAAGTAAAAGGCAAGAGCACACCTGACATTCAATGTGTGTAATACAGTGTGCAACGAAGAAGTGTGTGGCTTCGGGAAAAAAACTGCTAAATGAATTGTCTGATTCACGTGAAAAGTTGAAGATATTTTCAGAAGAAACTTGGGATGCGGTCGGAGGGAGGCCTTATCCTTATAGAGAGGACATAAATGCCATGAGGGCAGCGATCTCACTCACTCTTCTTGCCGATGTTATGGCAATGAGGAAGGAAACCTTCATGGATAAATGAAGTAAAGAGCAAGTTGCAAACAGCTCAAAAGGTGACCTATACTAAGATTCCAAGTACCATGGACAGGTCCCACCATGAAACAGGAGGTCTTATCTCTGGATATGAATTTTGTGTACTGTCCATAAATCTTTTTAGTATAGGATGAGCAAAGTGAGTTCTGGACCAGGTCATGAAAGGTAGAAATGGTTGCCAGATGTAGCTTAATAGTGCTAATTTTTAAATTTGCTCTCTTGAGTTCCAGGAAGTAGTCTAATACCATTGGGATTAAGGATGATCGAGGATTCAGACCCCGATGAGAACCCCAGTTGGAAAACCTGCACCACTTCTGCAGGTAAGTCTTTCTTGTTGCAGGTTTTCTACTATTTAACAGGATGAGCGTAACCGGTTCTGAACATTGCTCCTCTATGCCATTGAACCATCTAGGAGCCATGCTGCTGGATGTAGCTTGTCCACATAAGTATGCCAGCTCTGACCCTTGTGCTGTGTTAGGAGGTCTGTGATCATTGGAAGAATAATAGGGGCTTCCTTGGACATTCAGAGGAGGCAGCCTCACCACCACTATCAGGGGGTTGGACTCGATGATCTTATGAGGTCCCTTCCAACCCTATGATTTGATTCGATTCAATATCATTACTGTCCTGCCTCAGCCTCACCACCACTATCATTACTGCCCTTGCTCTGTCACACTTTATCTTTTGCAGCATCCTGGGCATCATGGAAATTGAGGGAGAAATGTACACAAGTGAATAGTTCCACTTGATGAGGAACGCATCCCCCATTGAGCCTTGATCAATACCTACTCTCAAACAAAATCTTTCACATTTTTTGTTGGCAGCTGTCACAAAAAGGTCCAGCATCGGACGACCCTACTGATTGAATAATTGATGCAGGACCGCATCATTCAGCTCCAATTCATGGGCATCTGCAAAATGTCTGCTCAATCCATTGGCTGTGGTGTTGTCTTTGCCTGGTAAATATATTGCTGATATTTGCACTCTGTGTTGTATACACCATATCCACAACCTTGTCACCACTGTGCATAGGGAGTGGAATCTCAACCCCCTTGCCGATTGATACATGCCACAATGTCTGTGTGAACCTTCACTACCCTCCCCGCAATGACAGGCAGGAAGTGGTGACACACATTCCTGACCTCACAGTTCCAGCAAATTTATGTGGAAGGATGACTCCTGCATTGTCCATCTTCTCTGTACTGTTGATCCTTGCAGGTGAGCTCCCCAGCCTCTCATTGAGGCATCCATGGTCATTAAAATGGTGGGTTCTTGGTCTGTGAAGGTGATACCCTCCAGAAGGTTCTTGGGATCTGCCCACCACAAGAGGGTATTTTTATGAGGATCTGGATGGCTAACATATGATTTACCAAGTGTCTGTGGGGTCTGAATTTCCTGAGGAACCATAACTGCAAGGGATGCATGCAGCATCTCACGTTGCAAACCAGGTACTTAGTTGCAGCCATGTGCCCCAACAGTTTCATGCATGCTTGCAGAGTTATCATGGGCAAAACCATGCAGTGAGCATCAGTTTCTTTATGGCTTGGAAACATTCCTGAGTAAGGTACACCCTGCCCAATGGGGTGTGTATCCTTGCCCCAATAAACTGAATGTCCTGTGAGGGACAGAGAGAGAACTTCTTGTAATTTATTGTTAGTCCGAGCACCTGGAATAGTCTCTCTGTTATCTCCACTGCCTAATCTGCCACTTGATATGACCTTGCCCTTATCAGAGTCGTCCAAGTAAGGGAATATCAATATTCCTAGTTCCCAAAGATAAGCTGTGACTACTGCCATAAGCTTTGAGAATACTCTCGGAGCAGTGCTGAGACCAAATGGCAGGACTGTATATCCGTAGTGCTTGTCCAGAAAAGTGAAGCGGAGAAATCTTCTGTGAGCTGGATGGTTTGAAATATGAAAATATGCATCCTTTAAGTCGAGGGAAGCCAACCAGTCCTCTCACTCCAGTGTTAGCAGAATCATTGCAAGAGCTACCACCTTGCATTTCCGAGTCTCAATGAACTTGTTTAGGCCTCTCAGATCCAATATAGGCCTCCATTCCCCATCTTCTTCTCTGTGAGAAAATAGCCCCCTTCCCCAGAAAGTTGGTTGGAACATCCTCTATCACTCCCATGTGCAGGAGGTTTTGTATCTCCTCCCCCAACAATTGCATGTGTGAAGAGTCCCTGAAAAAGGAAAAGGGAAGCGGGATGGGAAGTGGGTCTGGATGTGAAGGGGATCAAATACCCACTGGTAATAATTTCCAACACCCATTTGTCTGATGTAATAACCTTCCATTTCAGAAGAAAGGGGAGTAGTCTGTTGCTGAACATTCGAGACACGTTGGTAACACTCTGCCCTGGATCGAGGTGGTCGGCCAAACCCTTGACTGGCACATCAAAATTGTTGTTTGGTGACAGCCAGTTGTGAGGCAGTAGAGGATTGATTTGATTGCCTGCTCCTGTGGTTTTGATGCCTGGGTCATGACATGTAAAGATGAGGTCTCCTGTCCTGTTGTGAGCTTCCATACCTATTGCTGCTACACTGATATCTATAATTTCTCCTCTTTGAGTTAGCGGTAAATATCCCCCAGGTGCGTAACATTGCCCTCAAATCTTTCAACATATGCATTATTTTGTTAGTCTTCTCACCAAACAATTTCTTTTTGTCAAATGGCAGGTCCTCTATAGTGACCTGGTGCTGCTTGGGCAACACAGCAGAGTTAAGCCCCAATGACCTATGCATGACGACTGCTGTGCCTACCTCACGAGCTGTAGTGTCCACTATGTCAAGGGCAGATTGCAAAGTCATTCTGGACACTAACTTCCCCTCTTTTATTAAAGAATTAAATTGCTGGGTTTTTCCTCTGGAATGTAGCTAATAAAATCAGCAATTTTTGTGTAAATGTCATAGTTACAGTTTGATAAGATAGCAGTATAATTAGCCACTCTCAGCTGAAGAGTTGCTGAGGTACAGAATTTCCTACCAAGGACATCCATTTTCCTATCCTCTCTATCAGTTGGCGTTGTTCTAATATGATTCTGCTTCAAATGCTGGTTAGCTGCCTCGATCACCAAAGAATTAGCTTGAGGGTGAGTAAACAGGAGCTCATTATCTTTAGGAGAAATAAAGTATTTCTTGTCTATTTTCTTATTCATGGGAGCCAACAGGACTGGGGTTGCCATATGATATTTGTAGGCTCCATAATCCCATTGTCCATTCACAGCAAGACCTTAGAAGATGACGAGGACTGCAAAATTCTGCACAGCTTGTGTTGGGTTGTCACAGGCTGTTGCAAGAGGATTTCCATATTCTCAGTGACTCTTCTGAAAAGCTCTTGAAATAGTTTGCCATCATCTGCCCCCAAATGTGAGGGAGGAACTTGCGTCTGACTTGTGGTTGCATCAATTGAATCTTGCACTGTTGGATGCTGTGGTTGTTGTGAGGGCATGGGTAATGCAGCTATGCTAGGCTGTGGAAAAGTTGGCAACATTGATGCCACAGGTACTGTTTGAGGGGCTGTATAATTTTGCCAATTGCCCCATGCCATCCATGGCATACCATAAGAGGCATTGGGATACCATGACAAAGGCATCCATGGAAACACCGGATTGGTTAGTGTGGGAAGCTGGATGCTCTGATTAGGAGGGTTCAAGTCCGCTTTTGTAGAATGAGAACTGGCAGAGCTCATGTCAGTAACGGAGGTACTTGAAGACAAACTAAAAGTCCCCAGAAAAGAGTCAACTCCATAAAGTGGTGATATGGGTGAGGAGCTAGAGGTCTGCCCCTCACCTCCTCACAATGCTTCGACTTCCTTTTGTGTTTTTTTGGAGTGGAGTAATTCTCCTGAGCCATCTCTTGATTTGACAGCTGGGATCACAGCATTTGATCAGTCAGGGCCAGTGCCGCAATTGGAGGTAAAGTAGGCTGCAGTGCTGTGGTCTGTGTAAGCACCAGCAGTGCCAGCAAGAAGATCACAGGTGCCAGCAGTGGTGCTGGGATCAGAGCCATTGGCATCATGTTCAGAAAGGGCAGCAGAGTTGTGGTGACCACTACGGCCATATGCGGTGCCATGGGTGTAACTGACAAGCTCGCTGCCGGCAGAGGCTCTGCGTCTCTTATCCTCTGGTCAGTTTCACATCTCTGACCAGAGATGAGTGCTTTGTCTTGATCAGCAGCAGCACTGAAGGATCCTTTAGCCTCCTTTGTGCCACTTTGTTTTCTGCCGTCTTTGGGCTTTTTTAGCCAGCAAAGGAGAGGATGAAGTAGAGCGCCTCTTCTGTGATGAGCTGGCACTGGGAGACTTGCTGGGGTCCAAAGATGCCTTGAGGGAACCCTCCATAAGGAGAAGTTTCATCCTCATATCCTGGTCCTTCCTTGCTTTAGCCTTTAGTTTTGAGCAGTGGGGGCACTTGTGGGAAAGGTGCCCCTCACCCACACAGTGGATGCATATGTCATGCCCATCAGAAGCCAGGATTGACTCTTTACAGTCAGAGCACCATTTAAATCCTGGTGCAGTTGACATCACCGGTCCCAACCGCTCATTAATCTAGATGCTGTTTCCAGTGCTGTTTGGCTCCCTCTTTTTTCTTTTTCTCTTTTGTTTTTGTTTTTTGTTTTTGGGGGGGTTGTTTGTTTTAAAAGGGTCTTGTAACATTAAAAATAACTAACTAGACACTTACAAGCCAACTAAACTAACTAATAACTAACTAGTAATAACATTAAGGCTGCTGACAGGAGCCACAGAAACTCCGTGTGATGCCAGAGACGGTTGAGAAGGAACTGAGGGAGGTGGCAGGGGGTGCATGCATTCTAAAGGCAGCAAACACTGCCGCAAGCTCCTGAGAGCATGCACCCCCACCATGGGCTCTGCTGAATAGATTTCTGATGTGAGATGCGGGGAACGACCACACACCTACAGTAGAGCATGCAGGGACACTGCTCGAAGAAGAATAAACAGCTGTCCACCAGAACATATCAAATGAGATTCTACTTATTAGTCTTTCAGTAGCTTCAGTGCTGAGAAGGAAAAGTCCTAGTGACATTTCTCAATCATTCGTTATCAGCCTTTTCCAGGCATTCTACACGTTATAGCGATGTGACTTATTTGGACTATCATAAATTCAAGGATCATTTTAATTCTGTTTCCATCCGCTGGGCCATATTTATACCCATACTATTTCTCAGAGGGGGTGGCCGAAAGTGTCTTTTGCTACAAAAAGTGAAAATAGTTCACACTAATGGTGCAGTGCACTTGATCTTTTACACTAAGGCCTGGTCTATACTTGCTGTGGAATTCAGCAGTAGTCAAAGAAAGATAAGCAAACTACGTAAAATACACTGCGTATCTCCCTTTGACTCTATAATTTCCACTTACCTTCCTGGTTCCACCATGCAGGGTTGAAGGGAAATGCCATCCCTTCAACTCAGCACTACTCTTCCCAGGGAGGGGTAGTGGAGGTAGAATTACTGAGCTGAATTCTGGATTGATTTGAGTGGGTCTTGACTGACTGTTCAGTCAAACTGAAGATTTCAAACTGAAAGCAGCGAATTTGCCACCAATAGTATAGGCTTGGCCTAAGTGATCAAGTACTCCTTGCTACAGTTACAAAACTCCCATTAATACCATTGGAAGTTACAACTTCAGACTGTTGTCAAGGGTCAGAAGGGCCCTATAAATGTAAGGTGTTAAATTAAGTAAATATTGCAACATACTGTACTTAAAGCATGAAAAACTTACCTGTAACTGGGTCATTTATTAAATTTAATACAGCACCCGTCTCTTCATTTATATTGAAACAAATAGCATCTTCTTTTTGTGGCACTGATATAATGAAGTGTGGATCTCCATCAACTGTGAATAATAATTGCTACCATTTATATAAGTTTTTCAAAAGTTCTGTGCAAACAAAAACTAATCAATGAAACATTACTATGTCTCTTCATAATTGATTTATACTGCTACTTTGGAACAGCATCTTTTAAATTAGAGAAAAACAGAATAGAATGAAAGAGTAGTCAGTCACATTTAGGAATAGTCCTAGCTAACATACACACATATTATGGGATGCAGGGCTGGATGCAGGAGGATCGGAACCCAATGAGATTCCTGTAGCTCAAGATAACAAAGCCTCTTATGAGTTTTAGAAAAATAGTTTGCTTGTGATAAGAATGACCCATAACAAGGACATTTACATAGGGGGCAATTTTGTTAGAAAAATATGATATCCTAATGCAAAAAGTGCTTAGAATTAAACCATATTATACAGCTGAGACTTAATGTGTATAGATAAGAAATTATTTGATTACCCAAAATGTGCCCATGAATAAGGAAATGCCTAAAAAAAACCCCTTGCTTTATACCCAATGTCTAATTTATGGGAACAGAGGTTTAGAGGAGCTAGATAAAGAAAAGCTACATATAATATCTATTGTTTTGAAAAACTAAAAGCTAACCCACAATGCTGAGCAAAATCAAAACAATTCTGGTTTGTGCCATCTTTCCAATGAAACGCAGAATTGTGGAAGAGTTAAAGTGATGTAAAATCAATATAATATACCCAGTTCATTGGCTTGCTGCAATATATTGCTAGAAAATTTTAAGTTTTCCACGATTGACCCCACTGAAAGATCTTCTAAATATGAATCTTTTAAATTCTGCAAGTCAAGAAAAGTATCTGTAACCTAACTACTAAAAGTAAACATACTAGTGATAGACACAACAAGAAGCAAGCTCTTAGCCATGACTAAGCTCTGCTGGGGTAATAATGAAGAGAGACATGAAAAGTGCTGATGAAAGCAGGAGGCAGAATAAGTACCATTCAGACAAAGAACAGCAAAATAAGGGTTGCTGTCATGAGTTTTAGGAGCAAAAAGAAAGAACACAATAAAGAATTATACCACTAGGTGAAGGCTCACTGTTATTAATGAATAAGGGAAATTTAGAGAATTAAAATGTGAGCCTTCATCAAAAATGTCTTGTTTTCTTTTGTATGAAAATTATCTATAAAAAAGATTCTGAAGAATTTTTGTAGCTTGGGTTTTTTTAGGATTCTCTTCTTTCCTCCAAAAAAAGAGTTCTCTTTCATTCTCTTTAAAGCTATGTAAAACAAACTCACCACTAGTATACAGAGAGGGGACTGCAGGATGGCTGTACAGAACAGAATGCGTTGGATCTACATAGAAACAAAGAACAAAATTATTGGAATTAAAATCAAAATGGAACAGTTGCACACTATATCTACAGTACAGATAGGATGTTAACAATTTAATTTATTTGCTAAAGCTTTATTTCTATTCTATTACATAATGGTTATAGTTTGACGATACTCCTCTGCACTGCTCTCAGTTTCAAATTTATGGTCCAGGAGGCACTAGGAATAATTGTGTTTATGCTCTGTGGATGATTAGATATATCCCTGGCAGATTGTGACGATACCTTCCCTGATACATCTTGTCTGGAAGATGATTGAGTAATGTAGTACTTAAGGCTGGGAAAGGGAGCCAAAGGACTGAAAAAAGGACAAATGAAGAAGATCATCAGAGCTTTTCTCAAGTACATGAGTGCACACGCACACATGCAGAGTTTGCTCCAGCTGCAGTGTGACAGTGTTGTCAGGATAGAGACATACTCAATTACATTATCTCCATCATTTTGATGCTTTCCATTTGAGGTACCAAACGAACTCCTCTCCAGTGTTTCCAACATCTGGCTCAGAGATTCCTGCTGAATATCTTGGCAAGTTATGGAAGCTTGATCAGTGATGTTTCATAGCTTTAAGAACCAAGCTTTAAATTGTAATGATATTTATACATATGATTGTTCAATCTTTAGCAACTTTTAACATACTATGGTTAATGTGGTAATCTTTCTTAAAGTTGGTGAAAACACAGAAAAACTTGTTTCCTTCTGCCTGAAGATGATGATTCCTTGTTGCCTGAAATGATTCCTTTGACAACTCCAGCACATTCAGAAACTCAAGCTTATAACTTACATGATTGAACGCTTGGGGCACTCCTTGCTGTGAATGAAACAAAACAGCATTAGAACAAACAAACGAAGGACAAAAACAAAAGATATTCTGCAGGCATCTATAACAGTCTAGATATTTTGAGAAAACATATTGAATCATCCCTTGCCTCCCAAGCTGAGAGCATTCTAGGGACAGGAAGTCCAACTCTTGAAGAAAGAAAATGTCTTAGGTACCTTTTGAGAAATCTGCTCAGACCAGCACTCAGAGCAGCACTGATAAGATCCAAAGGGAGAATTGCTACAATATTGAAGCCCTTAAGAGGTAAGGAGCTGCAGTGAGGCAAATATTAATACGAATATTGATAAACAACCACACTACTCTAGCAAAACTGAAACTTACACGGAACGTTTTAGGAAAAAAAATCATATGTATAGTATGAATCTGGCCTATAGTATGAATCTGGGCGAGAGGGGGACAATTGGATTAGGAAAGACATTTGACATAAAGGACAATTAACAATTGGAGCAGGTTGCCAAGGGAAGCTCTGGAATTTCCATCATTGGAGATTTTTAAGAACAAGGACAAACACCTGTCAAGGATGGTCTAAGTACATATGGTCCTCCCTCAGCCTAGAGGCATGGACTACATGACTTCTCTAGTCCAGCCCTACATTTCTTTATGATTTTATGCAGCATACATGCAGGCACAGTATTTGTGTCAAATTCTGCTATTTTATTTAGCATCTGGAAGAAGCAAAATCAATAATCGATTCCTGACATCAGGTCACCTCCTCCCTCAGTCAAACCTTTTTTAGGGGTGGGAGGGGGATCTCTCACAGAGGAAATCTCCATGGGGATCCTCTTATGTCATTCTTTCCTGATTTGGTTGGGAGCATGTGTTTTCCATCCACCCCAGTGGCTACCCCAAAACCTGCCAGACTCCCATGGATCTCTAAGACAGCATTTCTCAACCACTGTGTTGGGACATTAATATGTCACAACACAGCAATGTGCTGCGGGAAGCTGGAGCAAGGGCTGGATTTGGCCCAAGGGTGGTGGGCTGATGTGTCCTCTAGGGTCACACACACCACAAAGCATGTTGTAACCTGTAAAAGATTGAGACCTGCTGCTCTAAGAGACCAAGACCATCTGCATAGAGGCACTATACTTCTACACCAGTTCTCTGAAAGTATGCCTCTGTTGGTGGATTCCTAGGGGAGCTCTGGGACTCTCCACAGAGAAGGTATATCCTCTCATCTTATCCTGGGAAGCTCTATGGGTGGAAGGCTCTACTCACTCCCCTACTGTGACAGTCTCCTCCACTTATCTCAGGTGAATCTCAGACTTACGGAGCAGCCTTTATGGGGACAAACGGGCTTGATGCTCAAGAGGCAACTCACCCACTTGTCCTCCATATAATTAGCTGACGGTGAATGATCCAAGCCACAAAAAGTGACTAACAATTCTTATTATTCACTTGTATTAGGAACCTAGATTCTATCATGATAGGTACATTACAATTTCTAAAGAGCGTGGATCTGACTAAACAAAGGAAACAATTACTTATTAATATTCTGCTTGAAAAAATTCATAAAATTCTTACACATATATGCACTATTCACTCAGAACACTACTCAAATATTTTTATTTTTGACACGTGTAATTTGTCAAATAAACGATTCAGCAATTATTATTCAACCAGCTCTAGTAGACAGAAGTACTGGGTAAAACATACGTAATCAGAAACTTACCTTCAGCTGTTACCAGGGATGGATCAGATATGATAAGAAAAATAAAGTTAACTGTTAGTTTCAGGCACACAAAGTTAAATAGTTAGATAATGCACTTTAATATAAAATACCCTTTTAATTAAGTAATCTGAGGGAAAAAATCATATATGTTGTGATGGTTCAGACAAATCTTGTCACATTTTAAATTTCAAACCATATTCTTGCTCTTTATGTGAGTGCACGTAAACAGAGTACAAGAAGAACAAAGGGAATAAAATGCTTAACATGTGAGATCACAAATATGGAATCAATTATGCACACAAAAAATGAATATTAGTCCCTGAGAACAATACTGGTACTTTATCTTGTTGTCACTTACATACAGCTTCAAGTGCTCCTTGAGAATTTTAATGTCATAAGTTTCATTATATGAGACCTTCCATATACCTGATAGAGCTGATGACTATGGTTGAATCTGTAACCCCATTTCCATGTCCAAAAGCTAGCAACACATAAGTAGTATTTTTCTCTACCATCACTAGTGGAAGTAGTGTTTGGATTTTCTCCTCCCTCTCTAATCTGGTATTTACAGTCTGCATGTAAGGAACAATACAATGTTTTTTCTTTAAGAGTTATCTTTAAAAATGAGACATAATAGAGAACACTTGGAGAGAAATTCTCAAGAAATAATTTCCTGCACAATCATTGTTTCCATTCCAATCTAAAATTTGTCTGTGTAAATTTCATCATCCAAATTCTCCAATAATCCAGTTCTGCTTTGAAGTTATTGTCCATATTTTATAAAATGATCCCACACACCACGGAAATTGATGCAAATTCACAAATTTAACAGCGGTATGACTTAACTGCAGATGATTCCTGCCTTCAGAACTGAATCGTTTGCAAGTGAAGAGTAGGTAGGAAGAAGCTGATTTAGTCCCACTGCCAGAAATTCTCCCTGAGAGCCACAATGCATTTCCCTTGTGTTAATTCTACCCCAAACCAATTCCTGACCAAATATCATACCAGGGATCAGCAGTGGGCAGGTTGGTCAGATGGGAACACATTTGAAGGCCAGTGATTTGTGAAGATGTTATCAGAGTGCCGGAAGCAGGCAAGCAGGGAAGAAAGTAATTAGGCCAGGGGAAGGAAAGTCCAGTTGGGGTGTTTTATGGAAGGTCTGATATATAAATACATGGAGAAGGGATGGATGAGGAAAATCAGAGAATTTATTTGGTATAGTAATACTGAGGCACTGAAAAGGAATGTGCGGGCTTCTCTTAATTTCCTCAGCACAGCTTACTAAAAATGGACAGTGGCATTCTTCATGCCATATAGATTACACAGGAGAAAATGGGTTGTAAAAGCAAACACTAATTTAATGAACAACTAGTTAATAACAAGCAAAACAAACAAGGAAAAGATTAATTAACCTAAATTTTAAATGACTACTTTTTTCTAATACATCATACATGAATACTGTGTTTTCCAGACATGAGATGACATCTCTGCCCTGTAATATGTCTAAAAGTTTGAGCCCACAAACTCTTATGTAGCTACCTACTCTGTTTTCATGTCAGTAACAACTTGCTGGATTTGGCCCTGAATTGAAACAATATATATAAAAGTATAAAAGAAGGGGATGTGGACTGAAGTTGACCATGTCTGGCTTATTTAGGATAAAGGTGCCTCTTTGTTCTATTTATTTTATTGTTTTGAGGTGTTCATACTTTTTATACACTCATTTTGAATTTACAGTGTATTTTAAATTTATGGCAAAAAGTTAACAATGAAAGGTGGTCTGATGGAATTGAGTTTAAACAAGGAAAATGATCCTGCATGGTGCACATCAGAAAGTTATACTAGACATAAGAGGACATGGCTTGTAAAATATATTTGCATACCTATTTGAAACTCTTCCCCAGCGTGAAAGCTCCTATATAAGGGAATGGCAAATGGTCACCTGACTTCCCTTTGTAAAGTACCACACTGAAAATGTCTGTACCTTCTACTGGTTTATCAGCAACAGAAGCTTTATCTTCATTATCCTCTGGCTTTGTTACCACCATGGATGTCAAAGGCGTCACAAAATTGTATTTCAGAGACAGTTCCAGAGCTTTTGCTGTAATGTTTTCCCGTTCCTCTCCCTGAGCTACATTTCTGAATGAAGGGGGAGAATCAGAGAATTAAACTTTCTACAAAGTCAAATTATTAAACACTGAATTAAGCATTCTATTCTTCATCTAACATGTGACTCTATCAATTTCTTTGCTGAAAAGGAATACACCTTTTCTTGAGAAAGAACTCTTAACTTCACTTGTGGGGAGGGGGCAGAGCAGCTAGCCACAGTACAAGCCTGTATTTGCACTCCTTTAACATTAACTTGAAAAACTACATACTATTTTTAGGCTTTTTTGTAGATGTTGTGATGAAGAGTTAAGTAGGTAAATAGTTATGAAATTCTGTGCATATGTAATAAATTTCACCAATTAGGTGCCCACTGTTTTCATTCTATTTCACAGAGAATGTTGTTTTCTATTTATTTACCGTTTATCCAGTAATTGTTGGATGGTGAGATATGCCCAGAGCCTCTCAGTGTAATCCCCAAATATATATTCCTGTTCTTGGAGAGCTTTTGCCATCTCTTTAACATCTGCTTGTTCAGTATATGTCATGTCATCTTTTGCCTGTTAGGAATAAAGAAACTTCTCTTTGTAACTGACAGGTAAAACTGAACACCAACTATCCCCGGGTCACATGAGAAATCCAAAATTTTCACATAATCTAGGGTTTGGAAATCAGGATATTTAGTAAAGTAATGAACTCCTTAACCCTGCACTGAGAACTGCACAGGATCAGAAGTTTGCCCAGACAATTCTCACTGAAGTATCAGGGTCTTTGTTCAGTAGTTCTACAGGTGTTTATACACATAGGGACATAGCACATTTTCCAAATTAACACTGAGATTTGGTTAGCTAGAATTTGGCTAATCAGGATTTACCTGTACACTGTGCATGCTGTGTATTTATCAGAACAGGTCAGTGCATACACAGCTATAGTAGCTGGTCTAGTTGTAACACAATTACCACTATATCAGAATAATTGTCATATACATATAAAACAATCACTGTTACATATACAATATATATTTTGTATCTATACAATTGTATATATTCTTATACTGTTGATATACAATACTCGTGTATAAAAAATTACTATTATATAGTGATTATGTACTGTATATATACACAACACTGCTATCTATCTATCTGTACAATTACTGTTTTACTGTGTAACCACTATATATCTATATCTACATCTATATCTATATCTATTTTGTTACCACTATATGAGTGTACACACACACACACACACACACACACACACACAGGATGGTAAGACAATTACTGTTTTATAGAGATACTATATACTGTAATTTCTATATTTTAAATATATCTATTTTTGTAAAATAATAATTAATGTGAAGTGGACCAATGTGTGGAAGAATTCTGTAGCTGACGCCTGACAGTGTTAAGACACAGATGGCTCAGTAGGCCTGAGGGGGAAAATTGTAAAAGAATGCACTCAAAATGCCATTAGAGATAATGTGAAAAAACTGCTAGCCTTCCGGACTTTAGTTAGTGTCTCTCTGTGCCTGCCTGCTCCAGACATTGTTATTCTTCAACAGTTTTCGCTGACATCCTTGACTTATACTAAACATTCTCTTATCAAACCTGATTAGATGGCGTTAACTCTGACACTGTTAAGCTGTTATGTGAGATTCTTTTCCCTTTGACCTTGGTTCCTTTTAAGGAAATAATATTAGTTTGCACCAATTAGAGAATGTTAGATTTTATTACTGTTGCCTATGTATACGCATGTATGTTAATGTTGCTGTTAAGCTATAAAAGTTTCTGCAATGCATCTCAGGGGCGGAGACCAGCATCCAACTGCTCTCCCTGCTGCAGTGTGTTAATAAACAATTAGCTGTTTGGTTTTTGCACCCAAGTTGAGTTCAGCTGTTTTTCTTTGACAAATGTGTGGACCAACAGATACAAATTATACAGTAATTGTAACAGTATTTTAAAAACCCAATATAGTGATACATTCATACTGAGTTTTTTAAATACTGTTACAGAATCCAGGACTGGAAACAATTTTTTGACTACCCTATAGGAGCAAAGTTCTATTTCTCTGGGAAGGCCTTTGAAATATTCAACTGATGTAGGGAGCAGGCAAGGGTGTCGCTGGTGCTGCGCTTATGGGGCTTGAGCCCCAAGTCCTAGCACCCAAGTCCTAGGTCTGCTGCTGGGCCACCTATGGCAGCGGCGTGCTTATGCAGCTCAAACCCAATGCACTGAGCTCTGGGTCTTTTCTTGGGCCAGTAGTGCTTCTGTCAGCAGGAAGTATTCCTCAAATGATTACAGACTGTTTTGGAGGGCTCTTGGAGTAGTCATGCAAACCAAATCACCAGGACTCTTGGGGAAAGTGGCAAGAGTGCTAATTGGACTCTACTCAGCAGTATTGTATTAGAACAAGATTTTCATGCTAACATACTAACGAATCTTGAATGGTACTTTTAAATAAGTTTGCATAGAAATTAAAAGCCACAGATTATTCAGTTCAACTACTAAACACCACATTAATGAGACAATAAGCTTAAGCATGTAAACATAAAAATATTCAAGGGATGTAAACATTAAGCGACACTAACTTACTCAAATTGATCATTCTGTATAAAAGGAGTCCTGTGACACTTACAGACTAACAAATTAAATGCTACAGGACTCCTTGGGTTTTTTTTTAACTGAACCATACTAACACAGCTGCCCCTTTGGAACTTGGCAACTTACTATACAAAGAAACACCAGACTGACATTACAGTAATCCAAAGAAAAAATTAGCTAATAACTTTAAATTTCATGCCTTTAGTGTGCTTAAATTTTTCCATACTCTACAATATTTTTTTGCATAGAATTACAGGCATATTATGGAACTTTTAAGCATCACCCTTGGGATTTAACACTTAAAGATATTTTATATAGCAAAGAAGGGCTTGAAACAATCACACTAGAACACTGCTTACACTCTGAGCTTTCACGTCTGCAGTCAAACTGTTCAGGTCATTATCAATAATACGTCCAGCCACAACTATTTCAGTTCCATCATAGTAGTGCTTAAAACTGTTTTGAGTTAAGTCAGATATTGCATTTTCAGGGTAGTTTAACTCCACTTCTGTAAGCAAAGGATTGGATACTTCATCATAAAAGCCCTAGAGAGAAAAGAGAGGGGAAAAGTTTATAATTAAATATTTAATTTATAGGCATTTCTGTGCTCAAAGACCTCTTGACACCTTTACTAACAAAACTAAAATAATAACTTCCAAGAAATAGGCAATATACCCAACTAAATCCTGGAATGCCAACAATGTCTAATTTTAGGAAATCCCAAAACAATCCATACACTCTCCATACAACACAAGCAGAACGAAGAAGAAAACAGCAAGCTTTTCAGCAGAGGAACATATCCTATGGATCGCTAGTCCCATCAACCACAATAGATCTCATAAAGGCATGGCAGGAGTTTTGAGCTTCCAAGTTTTAAAACAAGGGTGTCAAACATGTGTCCTGAGGGCCAAATGTGGCCTGTGAACCTCTTCCACCAGGTTCCTGACTGCACTTGGTGGCAGAACTCTAATCACAGCAGGGCAAGCAGGACTTTGCTCCAGGGCCCCCTTGAACAGCTCCATTGAGCCGCCCCATTAAACGGCATGTTCCCCGCCAACTGCTCCAGGAGCCGTGCCCCAGATGCTGGCTTCTTTAGTTATGGCTCTGCTTGGTGGGTCCACTCTCTCCCTAACAGAGAGAGAGAGAGGTCTTGCATATCTAGGACTCTGCAATGCCACCAGGGTGTAGGTCATTGCGACATCATGGAGTGCTGGATATGTGAGATTGTGCCCCACAAGACTGCACTCTCTCTCAGACAAAGAGAGAGAGCGGTCTTGTGGAGCAAAGTCTGGCACATACAGCACTCCGCACTGCCACACATATGGTGTGTATGGCCTACTTGAAGTCAATGTTTCCTCTAAGGTGATGATTCAGCTGAGCAAGTTATGGATGCAACTGAGCAAGTTCCCCAACCTATACGGGTCCTTCCCCACTGCCTGCTGGCCCCCAAAGCATGTCCATAACTTGCTCAGCTGCATCATCAGCTTAGAGGGAACACTGCTGTCATTACCATATTGTGTCATGGAAAATGGTGATGATAATGAATGCAGCATTAAAATATCACAAAGTCATGTGTTTTTTAAATTATTTTAAAATAAAAAAAATTACCAAAATGTCTTATTTTACTGAAAACTGATTTTTTTCCAGTAAATGAAATTTTTTCATGATCCTTTCATTAATGTTAATGAGACTAAAAAAACTAAATTTGCAAATATAAACTTGAAAAACACCTAAAAAGTTAAAAAAGCTGATTTGCTGCTTTTTCATTTTCCACAGCAGCCTGTTTTACAATTAAAAAAAAAAGTCCTACATTGTTTCTAACCAATTCAAATGTGCCTTTATTTGTTTTACTTAATTGGTCCTTGTTAGTATTTTATTCACAGTATACTTTATTTTCTTTCATTTTATTAGGGTTTCCTTTCCCTCCCCCTCCCCCAGTGTAGCCCTTCTGTAGGGAGTAACAGTCCAAAAAAAAGAAATCAAAGTATCCAAAGCAGGACTCAAACTCATGACCCTCCAAGAGTCTGTTGCTTTACTAACTGTACCACAGAAGCTAGTGTTGTAATCATTTCTCAGAATCAGGGGAACTGCATGTTCTGCTCCCCTTTGTTTCCTGGGTACAGGAGACAGTGTCAGGCTCATGGGTTGGAGTCCTGTGTTAGGCGTGTTTCTTTTTCCTTTCTTTTTTCTTTTCTTTTTTTTTAACATTCTACTCATAAAAAGTAACATGGGGGGGGGGAATCACCTATGTTTAGAATGCCTGGAGGAGGGAGGACAGTCAGGACATGAAGGTAAAAAGGAGAATATGTCCTCCTTTTGCCAGATGTCTGGCAACTGTAGTCCTGAGGAAGCTGCTTGCTCCCCCGCAGCACTTTTCCTCACAGGTGGGGGTGGGATTCCCTGAGTCCCACAGCTGGGCGCCTCCTCCGTACGCACTCGAGCTGACTTCCCCAAGTCCCCTGGGCACCCCTTCCCCTGGGTACCTGACTCCCTCAGGTCACTGCCCCTGCTGCCAGAGCAGCTCCCATGTGGAGCCTGCCCCTCACTGCCACCCTTCTTCTGGGCAGCAGGAAGCTGTGCCGGGAAGTTTAAAACCTCCCACCCTGAGCATATTCAAGGGAGATTTTAAATTCCATGGAACTGCTCCCTGCCGGCTGGAAGAATGTGTTTGGCCAGAAGGAGCTGCAGCTGAAGCCCTGCGCCACAGGCAGCAAGGAGCACGCAGGGGAGTCGGGGTTGCTGCACATGCACACAGCTTAGAGGGAACGCTGCTTGAAGTACATTTAAGTCAAATCTACCCCACCATATCAAATGAGTTTGACACCTCTGTTTTAGAAGAGTAAGACTCCCGTGCTCTTTCTAGTGAGACTGATGGCAAAATATAACCTGATCCAAAGGAGGATAATCATCAGAAAATTAGGGTGGTTAAGCTGAAAGCCTCACCAGTCCCCGAACAATTCAGAGGACAGTGCCATAGCATTCTGTATTGTGATCCTGAACTTATGGACTGGTCCCTCAGAGGTTCACTGTCAAAATAACCTAAAGCAGTAGGACCCAAACTTGCCTCAATATCAGAGAGCAGTGGGAATGTTTCTTCGAGTCACCTTACCCTTCTGGGCCTAGCAATCAGTAGAGACTGAACCTAAGGTCCTAGCCTTATATACCACTTGCGCAAGACCACACAGTAAGTAACTGGCAGAACTAGGAACAGAACCAATGGGACTTACTCTCTGTCATTACAGTCCAGTGATTAACACAAAATTCTTCTTTGCACCTCCTGCATTTTGGCCTCAGCCTCTAGCAGAGTCTAGAGCATTCTCTGAGTTGCACTTGCTTGCAGTGTCATCTTAAAAACCAAGGCTCTCTGAAGCTCAGTCTGCTCTGATCACACACTTTCTCTCCCCTGACACATGGCCTATGAGGGATGGAGATATGGAACCAGTGGAGCAACTTTGCGTCAACTAGGGAAATCCCTTATGCTGGAGTGGTACGGAGAGGTGAGCATGTGCTTCAGACCTTGGCCTTGCATCAGTTAACTCCTAGTCCTGTTCAACAGATTGTGCTGCCTTTCAGTGTATTGTCATTCCACTTTGCACCTTTACAAGAGAAGAGGAAAGCTGTTCCCTGGAGACTAGAGAGGACCCTAGCATGAGCACCTGATCATATTTTGTTTAATTACATTGAAAGTGGAGATAAATGTCAACAGAAATATCAGCATGACTGCCATCATTGACTTAATTTATATGGTTATAGTTTTACCTCCATTTGTAAGGCTGAATCAGAATCTGGATAGATGCGACGAGCCAACCCTTTATTCTCTAATGCCAACTTTTCTAGAAGATTATAGTCAACGCCATAACCAAAACCTAGATTGTATAAAGGGTATCTTCCTTGAATGGCTTTTTTTACATTGATTTGAATTTGCTGATGGTCTGATACACCTGCATTTAGTAATACAAAACAACTAGGCTTTAAAGTTCTGTTTATAAAGCAATAACCAACAGAAAAAATAATACATGATATGTGGTTATTTTTTATTTAGATTTTTCAGGGTATAACTATCATGTTTTCTAGACATCATTAATTTTAAACTGACTTTAGATAAAGTATATAAAAGTAACTTTAAAGGCAAACTTTGTTTAAAAAAAAAACAATCCCTTTTCTGACCCCATAAACAAGATTCTCCAAGAGGCACAGAAAAGCCACCTTTGTACTTTCAGGATTCTGAGTTGTTCAGGGTCTGGTGGGGCCCTCAAAATAACTCAGTGAAGAACTACGAATAGCTCCGTTATTATGGGATTCTGGGGGTGGCTGCTTATCTTACAGGCAACTCTGCAAGTGGATGAAGCATGTATTAGGGGGATCCCCTCCAAACTCCTGGCCCCATCTTGGCATCCCTCAGGGTATGTCTACACTTTAACTTCAATTTGAATTGATGACAATCAATTCGAATTCAGTTAACTCCATGGCCACACTCACTTTCCTCAATTCGAACTGAGGAACTCACTGAGTTTGAATTGACAATGGTTGACCTTCCTCCCATTTGCCAGCTCTGCAGAAGCCACCCACCGGGGTGTCTTCCTGGTGTGTGGCTCCCTGGGGAGAAGCTGTGCGCTGGGGTGTCTTCCTGGCTTGGGGCTAGCATGGATGGAGCCGCGCAACCAGCATGGCTCCAGCCCCACTCCCAAGCAAGCCGGGCTCCAGGGAGGGGAGGGATTCCCTTCCCCGCAGGGGCAGCCCTTCTGGGAGGGGGAAACTTCCCCTGCCAAGCTCCAGCACTCTGCACCCGGCACGGCACTGCGGCTAGAGCTGGGCAGGGGATGCTTTTCCCTGTGCCCGGCTCAGAGTGCTGGCACCTAGCAGGGATTGGCTGTGACAGTGGCCGTTTTACATGGCCATCTTGCCACACTTTCCATGGTGCCCCCCTTCAATTCAAATTGGCAAGTCCAGTCGATGGACATGCCAGTTCGAATAGGATTTTGTAGTGTGGCCATGTCAATTCAAATTTATTGAATTTGAATTAATAATTATTAATTCAAATTGAATAATTTGAATTCAGTAATTCAAATTGTAACTCTAAATGTAGACATAGCCTCAGAGAAATTCTTTCCTATCCCTTCTGCGGCACCTTTAGAGGGAATGGTGAACAGAGACAGGATGGGTGAGAGAATCCCACTTCTCAACTTTATCCATTACCAAGAGATGAAACACTATATTAAAGAAAATGTGTACCATCATAAGTTATTCAGTTACACCAGTGCATACCCTAATGTCGACTTGTTATACAGGATGTACAGCTGTTTAGCTGAATTGACAAATTTCCTTTTGCATCAGTGGAGGTCACTGTAGCTGAATTAATTTAGCTACACCAATTCAATTACCAAGGATGATGGCTAACTGGATATTGATTTAGTAATGTGACAAAATTGTGACTAGGATGAGACCACCAAAAGATGTATGCATTTTTCATAGTAGTGAATCACAAACTGAAACCAGATATCTGATTCTCCAGTCTGCTTTAGCATCTTAACATTAGTGTAATGCCACTCAAGTGATCAGAGAATCAGGTCTCGTATCTTCAGATGTGAAAGAACGGTGACCTAAACTGGCGTAATTATTTTCTTTCACTTCCTTAATTTCACTTTGCTGTTTATTTCATCTACCAAGGCACTTACCTTCATTGGGCTGACCATCTGTTAACATTATAATTATAGATGCACTTCTCTGGGACACAGAATTTGTTTCATAAGCTGTATTCAGCATTTCAATTCCCTTCATTAAACCACCATGTAGGTTTGTCACTGCAAAGTAAAGACACAAATTAGGGTTGGAAAGTTGTGGTCAAAAGAACATTTTGAACACTGATTAATAGAAACGCAAGAATTTCGGAAGGACATGTTGTCAAGCCACCCATATAGCAGCAGGATTAAGAATACTTAGACCATCCCTGATAGATGTTTGTCTAACCTGTTCTTAAAAACTCCAGTGATGGTGATTCCACAACCACCCTAGACAATTTATTCCTGTGCTTAACTGCAGGTAGAAAGTCTTTCCTAATGTCCCAACTAAATCTACCATGTTGCAATTTAAGCCCACTGCTTCTTTTCCTAGCCTCGGAGGTTAACAAGAACAATATTTTTTCCTCCTCCTTCTAACAACCTTTTGTGTATTTGAAAACAGTTTTCATATCCCTGCACAAGTCTTCTCTTCTCCTGACTAAACAAGCCTGTGTTTCTCATTCTTTCCGCATAGGGCATGTTTTCTAGATCTTTAATCTTTTTTTTCTCCTCCTGTGCATTGTGTCTAATTTCTACACATCCTTCCTGAAATGAGATGCCTAGAACTGGAAACAATACTCCACTGGAGGAGCGGAGGAGTGCAGAAATGTAGGAATCTAGTCTACTATCATTACTGTATGATAACTGAATCCAAGAAGTTTCAGTCCCTTAACGTTTTGCTTCCATTTACAACTGAAATATAGCTGACATCTAAACTCATCGCAGAAACAATTCACATTGTAGTGAAAGGGTTTGGTATTGAAGAAAGGAGATGAGTACCTATGACAGAACTTGGATTTTGTAAACTAAAAATTGGGGGGAGGGGTGAATAAACATATTTTGGTTAAATGCCATCCTTAGGAATGTCCCATTGGGCAAGCTTGGGACAATTAATAAGCACTAGAAAAATAATATATAGTGGAGAGTGGGACAGAGGGGTAAGATGCATACATATGGAGCTCCACTCACACCAGGTTCTCTCACAGATGCCAACTCTATCAGGGTAGCTGGTTATTAGAGGCTAAGACCCACCAAAAATGAACACAACTGTGTAGAGTGGCTGATGTACAGGGTGCAGTTCTATCTGCTATTACTGGAGGCTCTTGAAGGAGCTGGCCCTGTAGTTCACTTGGCTGCCATCAGGGGACTATTGTCTCTACAACACAGACTTCAGGCAACAGAAGTACGTCAGTTGGGTACTTGAGAAACGTGAAAGAATTGTCTTTTTAGCCCTTCCCAAAAACTTCAGGTCAGCCACATGCACAGTAATGCAATATTGCCAACCCCAAGCATCCGAAATTTGAATCAGGCTCCAAAAAATCAAGAGATGTTTAAAAATAAAAATGTTGGGTTCTTTCTCTTTGTTTTCATCTCTTTAGGTTACATTTAGGTTACTTTTTCTAACTTATTTCTACAACCAGGAAGGCGAGGAAACTTTACTTCTCTAAAAATAAAAACCAAGGTACTCCTGGCTCCTGGAAATAGAGCTTTAAAGAAAATCACCAAATATCATTAGACAAAAACATGACAAGAGCTGGCAGCCCTGGTTCTGCTACCATGGTTAGGTTACCAGGCATCCATTGTCATGCATTTGTGTAAGTGTGTGTGCATGCAGGAAATGGCAAGGAGATCTTATTTCTCAGATTCATCCAGAAATGCTGGTGATTGGAGACTGAAGTTGCTGTCTGTGTAACTGAAGTGTTATCAATTTTAACCACTAGTCATGTGCTTCAGAATTATGTGGCAAGAGTCACTGAAGGCTTCACCTCTCTATTTCTAATTCCAGTAACAGAGACTTCACACTCTTTGGTGAATTCACATACAATTTTCCTATCCTAAAAATAGTGACTTCTGTTTAAAACTTGCCTGTTATTCAGTTCTTTGCTCTGAAAGTTGCAAAAATCTTCATAGGGCCCCAAAAGAAACACGTAACTACAGTAGTGCTTCTTAACCAGTCAATTTTCAGAATGAAAGCTTGCAGCACTCCATTTGTAAGGCAGGCTTAGAAGCTGTGCCTAACAGCTTCGGGGGGGGGGGGGGCCACTAATCTGCATGGGTTTAGTATTTGCAGTAGCACAAAGAACATATTAGCATAAATACACTATGGGTGCAGGGCAATATGGGTAAAGGTATTTGGGGTTAATCTGATCACAAATCTGTCAATATCTGTAATTATACTGAAGAGAAACATGAAATACTGTCTTTTGTAATATAGAATCATAGAATCATAGGGTTGGAAGGGACCTCATAGGTCATCTAGTCCAACCCCCTGCCAGAGGCAGGACCACTCCCACTAAACCATCCCAGTCATGGCTTTGTCCAGCCGAGCCTTAAACACCTTCAAAGATGGAGACTCCACCACCTCCCTAGGCAGCTCATTCCAATGCTTCACCACTCGCCTGGTAAAAAAGTTTTTCTAAGATCTAGCCTCGACCTCCCTAACTGTAACTTGAGACCATTGCTCCTCGTTCTGTCCTCTGTTACTACTGAGAATAGTCAAGCTCCGTCTTCCTTGGAGCATCCCTTCAAGTAGTTGAAGGTTGCTATCAAATTCCCCCTCAATCTTCTCTTCTGCAAACTAAATAAGCCTAATGCTTTCAGTCTTTCCTCATAAGGCTTGTGCTCCAGCCCTTTAATCATTTTGGTTGCCCCCCACTGGACTCTCTCTAGCATGTCCCTGTCCTTTTTGTAGTGGGGAGCCCAAAACTGAACACAGTATTCTAGATGTGGCCTCACCAGGTGCAGAATAGAGGGGAATGATCACATCCCTTGATCTGCTGGTAACACTTCTTTTGATGCAGCCCAGTATGCCATTGGCCTTTTTGGCCGCAAGAGCACACTGCTGACTCATATATAGTTTCCCATCCACCATGACCCCCAGGTTCTTTTCTACAGTGCTGCTACTTAGCTGAATGTTCCCTGGCCTGTAGCAGTGCATGGGGTTTTTCCATCCCAAGTGCAGGATTTTACACTTGTCCTTAGTGAACCTCATAAGATTTCTGTTGGCTCACTGTTCCAATTTATCTAGGTCTCCCTGAATCCTGTCCTTGCCCTCCATCGTGTCTACTGTTCCCCCCAGCTTGGTGTCATCCGCAAACTTACTGAGAGTGCAGTCTATTCCATCATCCAGATCATTGATATGCTATCCTCTTGCTTGATCAAATTCTGGTTAGGTTAGTTAAAGGGTAGAAGCTACCCTTAGCAAAAAGGAAACTTATACGAGAAGCCACTGCCTGTTTCAGCCAGGGGCGTTGCTGGTGCCAGTGCCGGGTCTGGCGGGGCCCACCTCCGGATATCTGGGGCCCTGCTGCCCATGGCTATGGCAGCCCTGTCCCCAGCTGGGGATCCAGGGCTCAGCCACCCGCGGCCATGGAGGCCGCTCCTGGCCCTGTCCCCAGCCAGGGATGCAGGGCCCAGCTGCCCGCAGCTGCTTCCAGCCCCATCCCTGGCTGGGGATGTGGGGCCCAGCTGCCCGCAGCAGCACGCGGCAGCTTCCGGCCCTGTCCCTGGCCAGGGGGCGTGGCCTGTGGGCTGAAGGCAGGGCCTGCGGGCCAGGGCCGGTGCTCCGGGTCCCTCCCCGTGGCAGTGACGCCCCTGGTTTCAGCCACAAAAAAAGTTAAGATGGGGTGGGAGTGCATAGCTCAGTCTGGAGCTATGCTTGAGGCATTTGCCTCACCCCCTGACCCCATTGTTAAATAATAAATCTGGCTAGGCTTCTTTTGAAGCCTTTCCTTGTTATTTTAATGGAAGAAGCTGTTTCCAGCTACTTGAGGTTTAAGAGCTGAAATCACTGAGAGAGGCAAACTCTCTCTCTGAGCTGAATCACTGAAGAGGAGTGGCAGATGGAGTGAGTTACCTGTGGGTGGAGCTGGTGGACAGCAGGTAGAGCCAAGGGATGGTGCGAGTAGACAGAGTGAGTGACCAGTGATTGGTGCTGGCAGACAGCTGGCGTGAAAGACACTCCCTACATACCCTGCAGTTTGCTGGGAACTTACTTAGCACTGATTCTGCAGATCAGTGCTGATTTTGCTATTGAGTTCACATGTGCTGTTATGCTGTGTGGAATTATGTTGGAAACCCGTTTTTCACTGATTCTCCAGATCAGTGCTGATTTTTGTTATTGGGTCTTCTACATTGTTTTTATTAATATTAAAAGTTCTGTATACTATACTCAGACTCGTGCTTGCAAGCAGGGAAGCATTACCCTTTTGGGGTACCCAGGGAATAGTGCATAATTTCCTAGAAGACAGGGTGGACGCTCAAGCCGGTTGGTGCTGTGACATTACTTGGAAACCCCTCGGTATAGAACCCGGCCCTTGTTCTTCCAGCCTTCTCTATACATTATTAGACTGAATTTGTGTATTAGCTTCTTCAGTAATTATTTGCAGCACCATCTACTGGCAAGTTTACTGCAATACTTACTGCCTTCCGTGTTAATTCCTCGAACAAAGTTCCTCGCTTCCTCTAAATTCTCAGCAGTTGCTTTGATCAGTCTGTCTTTCCAAGCATGTACATTGGAACCAAACAGTATGAAATTAAAGTGGTCATCTTCCTTAATATCGTTTAATATTTTAAGAAGTGCTTCCCTTGTCTATAATTAAATAAACACATGTTTAAATGAATGAAGCTGATGTGTGTACGCTGAATTACAAAGGAAAGCCTACAGCTTTTGTATGATTTGTTCCTGAGAATTTTTCACTGAATGTTTATTTTTCATTGAACATTTATATAGTGTTCAGTGAAAAACTCTGGGCCTAATTTTGTTCTCTGTTGTGCCACTGTTGATCAGGAATAATTTCAGTGAAGTCAGTGAGTTACACCAGCAGAATATTTGTACAGATCAGACGAAAATCAGGCCCTATGATAGGATCATTTGAACAATCATCATTTATACTGAGTGGGAGAGGTTAGTTCTAAGCAATAGTAGCATTTGGGGGAGGAGATCTTAAGCAGCAGAGTCTGGGTCTTGAGATGCACCAGCAGAACAGACATTCTGAGTATCACCATGATGTGGGAAGTCATAAAAGTAAGGAGTGCTCCTATCACTGAGGACTGGAAGGCCACGTCTACATCTAGAATTTTAGTTTGGACTTGCAAGTCTGAACTAAATAAGTCCGAGGTTAGTCAGAACTAACTTCAGGCTAGTTTGAACTAACCTGGACTTTTTTGTTCAAATTAGCCACGTGTTCTAGTTCAAACTAACATTTTAGTTTGAACTAGACCACATGGCTAGTTCAAACCAATGGCTTAGTTCATACTCTTTAAGTTCGAACTAACCATTACTTTGAATATTTCCTGTGCTTAATTTGAACTAAAGTTTGAACTAAGCTTGGGAGTCTGAACTAACCACCAGAAATTTTTTAGTTTGGACTAGGCAAAGCCTAGTGTGGTCATGGGCCAAATTAATCCAGACTAAGCTCCTTAGTCCAGACTGATTTGGCCAGGTAGACATAGCTGAAGAGAGAACAAATGATACAGAAAAAGGAAACACTAGACAATATTTTAAATTACACAATGTTTGGAGCTTAATGGGGTCCTTTTACAGATATTTTGATTTAGATTTTAAAGGAATAAAACCATAGGTTGAAGACTTTTTTTTTTTTGGCATAGGTTGAGACTTTGAACAACTGCTAATGGGAGGGAGTAGTTACTACCTCCACTGAGTACTAGAATCCCTAGAACCTATCATGCTAAGATTGACTTGGAGGTAAATATAATCAATTACCTGCTGTATTCCTATTCCACTCATTGAGCCACTAATGTCTATTACGAAAATCACATTTTTTGGATAATATGGAAGATTTGTTGGTGCAAAAAAGTGCACAAAATATCCATTGACAATCTGAAAAATACAGAGAAGACACGTCAAAAGATATGATTTCAATTTACTATCCATGCCGAGTTAAAAATTTAAATTATTGAATTTACCTGTAAATCACCTGGCTCGTCTCTCTTCACATCATACGTTACTGTAAAATCTCCATCCAACAGTGATGATGAACAATTTGCACAGGTTCGCTGTTGATCAATGGCTGGTTTGAAAGACACATGGCCCTGAAATAAGAAGTCCATATGATAAAACAGATTAATATATGCCTGTAACAGATTAATATGTAATTCAATAAGTTATCAAGACCCAAGTCAATATTTTCTAATTTTGAGTGAGCTTCTACAAGATAATAAAATGTATTAATAATAAAATTGTTTTAGTATAAAGCCCTCTCTTCAACAGCTATTAAAGAGATGAAAAGACTAACTACATCATCATACAAACACAAAAAAACCCAATTATATTAAAAAGTGATCCTGCAAAGGGGATGATTTTAGATGTTGTTGCAAGTGGGGAAGCATAGTGTAAGATGTATGGTTATGAATAGCAAGTTCTACTCACATGACCTCAATAGCAAAAGGGCCAGCCACTGCCAATCTAAGAACTACCCCTCTGTCCATGCCCTGCCTAACCTAAAGCACCACTGTAATACATACAATAACAAATAATAACGACAGGTAGATGTCAGAGCAGAAACACCCAATAGAGCAAATCAGAACCTGGTGCTAAACACATGATGCTTTAAAAAGGAATAGGACCAATTTGAAGTCAATCTCCTGAATATTTCCTTATCCTGTGGCCTCCTTATGTCATCTTCAGTGGTTACACAGTAGTAGATAGCCCTGTAATGCTGGAGGGGAACAGAATCCCTTCTGCCCCTTTCAGTTCATGCAGAGCCTGTGTAATTTCTCTAGATTGGCTCCTTTCCTGGTTCCATTCTAGGGGTTTTATTAAAAGATTAGGAATTAAAAGGTATGGCCAGAGCCTGAATTTCCCGTACTAGGGTAATAATCCATAGAAGGCTATTATAAAATGGCAGAAGTTAGATCAGCCCTGGGAAGAGAGTCTTACAGAAATCAGAGTTGAAAAAGAGTTATTGTATTATCCATCCATCCCCATTCCTGGCCAGTACAATACATTATGTTTGAATTAACTCAATATATTGTGCTGGCATTTATTATTAGTCTTGTTGTACCTTTTTTCCTGAGAAAGATTTCTTAATGACTTGTGACAGATCATTGGTGATAAATGTTCCTTGTGCTTCCAGCTCACTGATACCTTGGGGTTCAAAGATGTTTACCTGGATCTGAAACATTCATTGAAAATATACCATCATAGATAAGTCCACAAGCGTAATGAAAAACTTAGATGAAAGACAGTGAGCAACTGTATATGCAGAATAGGGGATGTCTTAGTAAAGGAGAAATCTGCATTCGTATTGCAAAGTAGCATTCAAGTTTGAATCAGAGATCCACAAGCAGTTAGATGTCACTTACTGACCCTCTCCTTGGAGATTTAAAAAAGAAACACAAAGAAAATTAGTTTTACTACTGCTCACAAAGATTTGGGTCAAATGTTGAAGACCCACTCATTTCCTCTGAAAATATCACACTGTCCTCATTGCAGTGGTCTCAAACTCAAATCACCATGAGGGTCGCATGAAGACTAGTATGTTAGTCCAAAGGCCGCACCACTGAAACCTTTTCATAGAACGATATTGCAAATATCAGTAATGATCATGTCATAGCAGGCTGCAGGAAATAGCTTTAGGGGCTGCATGTTTAAACCCTAGCCTTAGGGTGAGGCCATTATTTGATTATGATTTGTTTCTGCTGCTATATGTTTTTTGTCTTGTGCATGGTGTTGTAAATAATGATTTAAGTATTCTTTGGTGAGCTTCAGAGTATATTTATTAAAGTATCTTTTGGACACACACATCAGAAAATTATTTGAAGTAAAGGTGGATTTTAGCAAGGCAGATAAGGAGAGTGTTCAAAAAACATTGAGCATGAAGGAAAGTTTTGTATGAATCTGAAGGTATGATTTGTGTGGGTCTGTGAATTCAGGCAGCTTTGTTTGGCATCAGTCTGATCAAGATTTGGGCTCTTCTATTTAGGCATTTGTGAGAGACGTGTCTCACATTCATCTTGCCCTCTGCTGTCTTGATAACTTTCCCACTCTCCATTACATATTATTTTTATAGTGCTTATTAATTGTCCCAACTAGCAAAGCTTATGTATGCAAACCAATAACTAAATACACTGTCTGAGGCTTTTTACCTGGTTCATTAATCACCATTGCTCACAGGATACTGTGGTCAGGAGCTTCTCCTAAATTGTGAACTGAGGTGGGAAAACACAGTACACTGATTCATCTGTTGTGAATAATAGTATTCATATTTCAAAAAAGAAACAAAATTTCATTGTATTTTGAGTTAATGTCTCACATTTCTGCAACTAAAGAATGTAAACACTGCAGAGGACAATTTAATTCACATTGCCATTTACCTCAAAGTTATTGACAAGCTGCTTTGGTTTTACTTTAATGAACATTTCATATTTCCCAAAGTTTCGCTTCAGCAGTTCCTCATAGGTGAGCTCAAAAGTGACTTTGCTGGCTGCTGCAATGTTGACTGAAACAGTGAACTTTTCAGTTTTTCTCCCAGAGGCCCTAGAAATGTTAAACAAACTAATAACAAAAAAGAAAAGGGGTCTTTTCTCTTCTCTCTTATTGTGCACCTGCTCAAAAGCCATGTAGTCTGGCCCACAAAAATGAGTGTCAGAGAAATGAGATTTCTGAGGCCCATTCTTTAGCTTTAATCCATACTGACAAGTAGCTGACTGACACTAATCACAGGAATATGTACTATTCAATCAGTAAGGGTTGCATAATTAGGTCTTCCACAATTATGGATATGCCCTGAACAATCAGAAGTAATATCTCCATTACATTGAAACCAATATCCTTCTTCCATATAAAATATGAACTTTTTAACAGAGGCTATAAAACTACATTCCTAAATTTGTCTTTAACTACAGGATGCTGGCATATGAAAATGAAATGTTTAAGCCCATTGTAATTGTAGCATTCTTACTTGACAAGACCTGCAGTCTGTCCCCGTGAAACAGCCTTCTCATATTGCTTTTTTGCAGCTTCTTTTTCCTTTATAAGCCCAGGATATGTAACACCATCAATTGTCCTACAGATGAAAAGTATCTAATTTAGAGGAATGATCTCTAGTGACAAATAGAAATATTATTTTAGGTTCCCCTTTGTAAATCAACATGTTCACTAACAAGCCTAGTTTCTGGGACCTGATCTTGCCAGTTGCTAAGGACTTCCTGTGAGGTGCTGAACATCTTCTGTTTCCAGTTACTTCAACTGAAATTAAGAGCACTGAATTCTACACCTTGCCAAATCAAGATCAATTCCTTCCCTCAAAATAAATGAGACCAAAACTGGGCTGACGGTAACCATTCTTCAAGTCTTTGGCAAACAGTGGGTTACTTACCAGTAATCGTCCTTCTTCGAGATGGGCTGCTCAGATTCATTCAGTAATAGGTGTACATGCCTCAGCACACAATTGGTCAAAAACCTTTTAGCCTTAGCCTGTCAGAACAGGAATGGCAGCCAACACCCGCTGGCCACCCCGTGTCTTTATGTATGGCGATAGCCCTGCCCATTCTCAGTCCCTAAAAGTCGCCAATTCCGAGTTGCTAGGATGGGGGGAGGATTCTGAATGAATCTGAGCAGCCCATCTCAAAGAAGGATGGTTACTGGTAAGTAACCCACCGTTCTTCTTCAAGCACTGTGTAGTGATATGCTTGTAGAAGGCTGTGAATTTAGAGACACTCCCTAGCATGGGCCATTGTTGTATAAATTAGGAGATGTGCCCCAGAGAAGATTTGACATGGCTGCTCCCAGGTACACACCTGGATACCTGTCTGTATGATTAAAGTTCTATTCCTTACTCATTCTGTAGTATCATCTTTAATGAACCCTCAAGATCATTACATGGTGTCAGAAGATGGGGAATGAGTTTGGAAACTAAAAAGACTTGGAGGAAAATTCCTGCATTTGCACCTGAAAACAGCAAAACATCAGGGATCTCTGAAAACAAAGAAAGCTTTCAGCAAGTAAGTGTAAGCTCTAACAATGGATGTTTTATAGGCTCCTTCACCTCTCCAAATGTCTGGTAATGTTGCAGAAAACTGGCTAGAGTTTAAGCAGCGATTTCTGTTGTATTTGTCTGCCATTGGAGTGCAGAACAAAGATGAAAACCAGAAATCATCTATATTTTTGCATGTTGTTGGGGAGGAGGCACTGGATGTATATAATAACTTTGAATTTCAAGATGGTGAAAGCATGAATTTAAACACTATACCGACTAAGTTTGAGGAATATTGCTTGCCAAAAATGAATGTGACTTTTGAGAGGCATAGATTTTTTACATGCATGCAAAAACCAGATAATACCATAGACCAATATGTGACAGAATTAAGGAAACTCAGTAAAAGCTGTAACTTTGGTGGCTTGGCAGAGTCTCTGATCAAAGATAGACTCATTTGTGGCATTACAGGGAATGGATTAAGAGAAAGACTGCTCAGAGAGGGAGAGATCTCTTTGAATGAAACCCTTCAAATATGTAGGGCCACTGAAATGGTAAAAACACAAGTAAAAGAGCTGAATTCACCAGAAGGGACAGTGCATGCACTTAGACAAGCAGCAGATAGCCAGAATGGTTCAAATCACATGAGAAACCAACCCCTGCTATCAGGAAGACTGAGTCCAGACAGTCTTGTGGCAAGTGTGGATCATGGCATGGTCCCAAACAGTGTTTTGCCTATGGGAAACTCTCTCATAACTGTGGGAAACTTAATCATTTTGCAAACTGCTGCAGATCCCAAAGGCGCAAAAATCAAGTGCATTTAGTTACTGACAGTGAGACTGAGGAGTGCTTTGTAGATGTATTGGGATCAAGCAAACCTAGTGAGAGGGATTGGATACTGCCTCTGTCAGTGAATGGATCATTCCACTGAAACTAGACACAGGAGCTCAGGTTAACATTCTATCTACACGAGATTATGAGAGACTGAGAATAAGACCCAAGCTGGGACCAACAAACATAAAAGTAACTGGGTATTCTGGAACAAATATACCTGTGCAGGGACGCTGCTTTGCTAGTGTTAACCATGAGAACACCACGTACAGACTGCCTTTCATTGTAGTGCCACAGGAGGTAACACCAATTTTGGGCTTGGCCGCCTGTGAGAAACTGAATCTGGTAAAAAGGGTGCTCTCACTACAAGACAGGGCTGCACCTGGCTATGAGGCACTCCTTGAAGAATATCAGGACCTGTTTCAGGGACTGGGTTGCTTGCAAGGTGAACATACAATCCACATAAACAAGCAGATCCCTCCAGTTATTCTTCCATGTAGAAAGGTGCCATTTGCACTCCGTGATAAACTCAAGGCTGAGCTTGAAAGGATGGAAGCAATGCAAGTAACACAAAAAATAGAGGAGCCAATGGAATGGGTGAGCTCCCTTGTTATAGTGCAAAAAAGTAATGGCCAGCTACACATATGCTTAGATCCCAGAGACCTCAACAGAGCTATACAAAGAGAACATTTCAAACTACCAACTAGAGAAGAGATTATGGCTCAGTTTGCAAATGCCCAATGCTTCAGTAAATTGGATGCATCCTCTGGATTTTGGCACCTAAATTAACAGAGGAAAGCTCAAAATTATGCACATTTAATACTTCCTTTTGGAAGATACAGATTTTTATGCTTACCCTTGGCATAGCTTCAGCACCAGAGGTGTATCACAAAACTACACATGATATATGAACATATTAGTGGTGTGGACACCTCCATGGATGACATCATTATCTGGGGCTCTACAAAAGAGGAGCATGATTGTTGGCTTCGGCAAGTGTTAGATGCAACTAGAGCCACAAACCTCAAACTAAATAAGGACAAATGTGTGTTAGGAGTTAGAGAACTGACTTTTATAGGGGACATTGTTTCTCATGAAGGTGTAAAACCGGATAAGAGGAAGATTTCAGCCATTGAAATGATGCCACGTCCCCAGTCAAAGAAGGATGTCCAACGGTTCCTGGGAATGGTTAACTATCTTGGAAAATTCATATCCAATCTTTCTGCCAAGGCAGCACCATTGAGACAACTCCTACAGGACAAAAATGAATGGTGCTGGGATGCTGCACAGGAGGAATCATGGAGAAGTTTAAAACAAGACTTGATACAGGAACCAGTATTGACATTTTTTGCTCCAGAGAAGGCCATTAAAATTTCAGCGGATGCATCACAGTCGGGGTTGGGTACCGTCATTTTACAAAAACATGAAGATTGCTGGCAACCTGTGGCATATGCATCCAAATCACTGACTGATGCAGAGACTAGATATGCACAGATTGAGAAGGAGCTTTTAGGAATCTTGTTCGCCTGTGAGAGATTCAATCAGTATATTTATGGACAGAGAGTGGAAGTTGAAACAGATCACAAGCCCTTGATTGCATTATTTAACAAACCACTAAATGATGATCAAATTGCAGAAATACAATTTATTGGTGACCTACACACCAGGCAAATTTATGTTCACTGCAGATGCACTTTCCAGAGCAGTAGCACCCATGGTACCTGAGAAGACACTGGAAACAGAAGTGCAAGCCTATGTAGATATGATAGTGAGCACAAATCCCATAACTAACAGAAGACTGCAACGCATAAAAGATGAGACTGAGAAAGATGAATCGTTGGGACTCCTCAAAGAGGTGATAATTAAAGGATGGCCTGAAATAATAAGCAGTTGCTCTCTAAGTATAAGAGACTATTGGAACTGCAGACATGAACTGACTGTGGTAGATGGGGTGATTTTCAAAGGTGGTAAGGTTGTAATACCACGGAGCCTCCAAAAAGAAATGCTACAGAAGATTCATGAAGGTCACTTAGGAATTGAGAAGTGCAAAGAATGAGCATGAGAAGTCATGTATTGGCCACGGATCAATCACGACATTACCAATGTGGTAAAAAACTGCTTTTCATGCTTGAAATACAGGCCATGCCAACAGGCAGAGACACTGAGACCCCATCCTGTTCCACAGAGACCTTATGAGAAGGTAGGTGTGGAACCTGGCGTTCCAAGGATTACTTAATAGTCACTGATTATTACTCTTCATATCCAGAAATTTGCACACTGAACAGTACTAATAGTAATTCAGTGATCACTGGCATGAAAGGAATTTTCTCCAGACATGGAATTCCTGACGAGGTCTTCAGTGACAATGGGCCACAATTTTCAAGTGCAGAATTCAGGCAGTTTGCCTTAGATTGGGATTTTCATCATGAAACCTCCAGTCCCAATTATCCCCAATCAAACGGACTGGTGGAAAGGTCTATACAGACGGTAAAGAACCTGATGAAAAAAACTTTTGAAAGTGGAGGTGATCTCTATACAGCATTGCTGGTCTACAGAAGTACACCCCTGGAGAATGGCTTTTCTCCAGCTCAGCTGTTAATGGGAAGAAGGATCAGATCTAATTTACCTATTACTGATAAATTGCTGCAATCTAAGAACAATGCTAACATTCGGAAGATGAAAGAAAACCAGAAGTGGAAGCAGAAATATTATTTTGATAGAAGGGCTTGTGATCTTCCATCCCTTAACCCAGGAGACAGAGTGTGCCTGAGGAATCACTCTTCTAATAGCTGGGGACAAAGAGGTACTATTAAAAAACAGCTGCATCCACGGTCTTATGTGGTCCACACAGATCAAGGGGACACATTTCAACATAATCGACTGGATCTATGACTTATTCCAGAAAGTTCCAACACTGTGGAAGTTGAGGTAGGTTCTGGCATGCCTCCCCTGACTGATCCGATATCTTCAACACATGGTAATGAAACCATCAGGGAACAAGAGAATTCAGGCCTGAACGAAGGACCAGTACTGAGAAGATCTAATCGAGTCATCAAACGTCCAGAAAGACTCATAAAGACTTGCTAGGATATGTAAGGGAAGTGGGTGGTAAAGACTCACTTGAGAGTGATGTGCTAGTAACCTCTCCTCTCTAGGTAGTTCAGATTCCGGGTTTATGGACTGTCCTTCTGCATGTTTTTTTCAGATAGCTGTTATGTGTTGTTAGATGTTAGTGCATGTATTATTAGCTAGCTTTTATATGTATCTAACTGTTTACTTCTTTTCCTTAGGGGGGAAGATGTAGTGATATGCTTGTAGAAGGTTGTGAATTTAGAGACACTCCCTAGCATGGGCCAGTGTTGTGTAAATTGGGAGACGTGCCCCAGAGAAGATTTAACATGGCTGCTCCCAGGTACCCACCTAGATACCTGTATGTATGATTAAAGTTCTATTCCTTACTCATTCTGTAGTATCATCTTTAATGAACCCTCAAGATCATTACACACTGCTCGGATACATTCAGTATACGTGACTGCCAGCCATACCTAAGGAGTTTTCCTGCCTTCAGCACAGTTACCACTGAAACGGCCAAAGCCCAGGCCTAGAGGAGCTGGTAGGATGAACAGCGTGGCCTAAGTGTGGAAGGACAGAGGCCTATGCCCCTCGAGTGCACCTTGTCTATGACCAGCAGGGGTGGAGGGAGAACTAAAGTCACCTTATCGTGGAGAAAGATGTGGCAGTGAACTCTGGAATTGGTTAGGCACCGCCAGATGAGGGACATAAGAGGCCCAAGGTAGGGCACCTGTCAAAGCAAGGTGGTCAGGGTGTGTCCCCTGCTCTTAGGCCCACAATGTATGCCTTAGCCAGCTCAACAAGGAAGGCTAAGGTGGAGTCCAGAAAAGCTCAGCCTAGTGACTGATACCAAGAACCAGTAAAAGAGAGAGAGAGGGTGAGAGGAGACCTCTCTGTTGACCCAACTAAGGGGAAAGGGTTACGGGGTTATGTGGGAGGAATCAAATAGCCACCTGGCAAGAATAGTTTACCTGGTGGGCAAATGCCAACACAGCAACTGAGGTACCAAGTGTCCCCTCAGAGGACCATGGAAAAGTGTGGCCCCTGGTAGCTGAAGGGACAGGGAGAACGTAGGTCCAGATGAGCCCACTATGTTAAATGGTTGAACTATCACTTTTAAAGATGTCAACAAGAAAGGAAGTTCCCATGGTTGGCGTGTAGGAGGAACAGACCTCACTCAGCTGGATGTGGGGTTGGAAGGAGGGGGAAGGCACAGTGTTAAGCAGTGCTTCCACGTATAAGTTATATCGCCTCCGTAACTGTTGCTAGCAGGGAAGTGGGTGAATAAGGTCTCTGAGTGGACCGAAGCCATACGCTTCCCCTATGGAACATATGAAAAGAGGGAAGGGAGGTAAGATTCCAAAGGCCTGCCAAGCACTGGGTAGAAGGATTCTTGAAGGAGAAGGAAGGGATTAAAATGGGAATGGTTATTTCCCTTTGTTAAGTACCCCAGAGCCAAGGCAGGCATGGGAGAATGATCCTCCCGGGGAAAGGAGGTGCCACCCTATGGGAAGAGAGAAGGGGTAACAAGGCCAAAGGGCTGCTGAGTGCCCTGGGCCTGAACTGGGCAAAACCAGGAGGAAACACATGGATCCCGGATTTGGGTGCCTACGACTATTTGTTGAAGCACAAAGAGGAAAGGAGAGAACTGCTTCCAGTCAGCGGCAGTAACCAGTGGCTCTTATGGGATCGGTGGGTGAAAACTGGCACCGGTGGTTAGAACCAAGGAGCCCTCCACAACACTTTGGTGGAAAACCTTGGGATTGGGGACAGCTGTCCTCCCAGCTGGGTTAATATTGCCCCTAACTGGAATGGGGCAAGGAAGGCAACATAAGGGGTCTGTCCCGAGAAGGGTCCCCATCCCCCAACGGGAAGACCCCCCCCAGGAGTCGTTATATCTCCCCCCTCTAGATGTAGGAGGGGGCGAGGTATCAGCACTGCAAGGGGTGAGGTGCCCTCAGAGTGTGTGAGCACAGGAGATCAAGAGTGACACAACTCACTGAAAGAATGCACTTGATCCCAGGGGTACAGCACAGGGGATTTCCCCGGGGGAGGGACACTGGAATGGGACTACACCGATCTCCAGTACACTGGAATGCAAGGGGGAGATGTATCTGCATCGGGAGATTGGCAGAGCTGAAGGCCCCTATTCAGGAATATGGAAGGGAGCATGTGCACATGAGGTGAGAAGGCAACCAGCAAATGTGCGCCCACCTGCTATAGACCAGGCACCTGATAAGGAAAACCATTAACCAATGCCCACCAATACAAATCCCAAAGGACAGGGTATTAACGGAATGGGTAAAGGCATGACAGAACCTGGACCGATGAATATAATCAGACAGAAGGATAAGGGGAAAGAGGACCAGGGGCCCACCCTGACAGCAAGCCAGTTGGTGGTGTTTTACCGTTGATCCTAGGGAGACAGTAGTCACCAAGACATGAAAATGGGAGGATGGCATCTGGCACTGGGATCCCCACTGTGTCATCCCTTTTTTGGGGGGGAGGAAGGACCCCTGCCCCCAAATGAAGGATCCCAAGCTGAAACTCCTCACCTATACCTGAGAGCAGGTTATGGTCCCTTACCAGCCCCCGTGGAAGCACCCCATTGCGCCGCCTGGCCATGGCCTAATCAGTTATGGACTGTCGAGGGGGGAGGGGACAACCCTGCAATACCATGACCCAAAGGGTACTTGGTATTTGCACTTATGGCCTGGTGGGGAAGGGCAGCGTGCCTTCGAGATAGGGAAGGGTGGTTTTCCAAAGCCCTGTTGCAGGCATGTCTTTGCAAACTATCGAGGGTAAGGGCTGCCCAGGGAGTTGCAGGGGGGCATTCTTAGAGAAATGCCATACAAAAAGAGGAATCCCAAAAGGGTATTCCAACAGAACTACCAGGAATATCGTTCCAGGGGGCGATTTGTGATGTGCTTACCGCCCTGTGATAGAATTGTACTCCCCCTGCCCCCCTGAATGCAAGGGATGTATGTTTCATCTCCATCGCCCTATGGGAGCTCAACTAACATTATGCTGAAGTGTACAAAGCCCCAGCATAACATTAACCCAACTTCTCTTCAGAGGTAAGGAGTGGGAGGCTCTGGGAGTGGGGGAGATCAGGGTGTCCTTCACAGTCCTAGACAGGGAGAAGGACACTGAGGAAAACAAAACATGCAGGGTGTAAGGATTGTTGGATGCCCATTAAGGGGTGGGAGGGCGGCTAGTGGGCCAGGAGGGTAACATGCTCAAGTATTTTTAGGTCCCTCAGGGGTCCTGGGCACCAAGGAGGGTACTGTCCATCCCTTCGGCAAAGAGGGACCCCCCCCTTTGAAAGGGAGGTCCAATATGACCTGCTGGGGGGAGATGGGCACTCTTGCCACCCAAAGCCATGCTGCCAGTCTCAGGATACAGCAGAAGCCACGCTGCGGTGCCACGTCTGAAGCTTCCCAGGCACATAACAGCAAGTCTTGTGATGCCAGCTTGCCCTCTTCAACAAAGCCATCGTAGTCTGCCCTGTTCTCTTGGGGGAGCAGATGCCTGAATTTATTTATGGACTCCAATACCTCCATGATGTACCCAGCCACCAGAGATTGGTGGTTGGCTATTCTGAGCTGGAAGACAGAGGAGGAGTAAGCCTTCTGATCTAACAGGTCTAATTCCTTCACCTCCCTAGACCTCAGGAGAGTGTTGTGGGGAAATTGTCTGGGGCCTAGGGCTGCTTTTGCCACTCCTTGAGATGGTATCAGGTGGTAGGCAAGAAAGGGAAAATCTTCGGCAGGGACCTGGTACTTTGGTCCCGTGACATCTGAGACAGGAGTGATGGACCCAGGAGTTTGCCATCATGCCATGGCAATCGCCTGCACGCTAGGGTGCAGGGAAACTGTTATGGGCTCAGAAGATGATGTGAGCCCAGGGCCAAATACAGTGTCACTAGGTCCTGTGAATGAGTGAGCCTCCAACCCCATGTGAGCACACACATGGCGGAAGAAATCAAAATGTGCTGTGACGCTCCTGTATAGGATCAGGGCCCGGGTTTCAGGGCCCTGTCAGGTACCCAAAGACACGGGGCCAGATTAGGCCAATCAGCACCGCAGGAGAGTGGTGGGGTCTCCTGAAGAGACACTTATGGAGTCAGTACCTGTAAGGTGTCGGTACCGAGGACTGTAGGCGGGGCCGTTTACTCCCCCTCAAGGCTCCTTCCTTGGGATTTGGGGATTGAGATTGTTCCCTGGAGCTGCACTGGGCTTGGCTTCAGCACCGTGGGGGAGCTTTAGCCGGCAGGGACAAAGTGATACAGCCCCGAGGGGAGGCTCTTGGGCTCTGTCCCCTAATGGCACCAGGGGCCTCTTCCTGGGCACCTGTTTCTTGTGCTGGGAAGCTTGGTACCGAAACCCAGGAGGGAGTTCAGTGCCTTTTTCGGGGCGACCAGGCACCCAAAAGGAAGACCAGTTTACTCCTCTTTCTGGGTGGTACCTCGGTGGGAGGCACTGGCAAAAAAAGAAGTGCCTTTGCCACCTAAAAGTCCTCCAGGGTGGAAGGAACCAGTACTGACTCCTGCCAGTCCCAGGGAGATGTGGAGCGGTGCCGACGCTTTGGTACCGAGGCTGGTTCCAAGTGCATCTTTTGCTTGCAGGGAGAGTGGCACCGGGACAGCTCCAGCAGTGAACTGGCATGTGGTGCTGAATGTAGCCCCGAAGCTTCGGGGATAGGCTACCACACTTGCTCCGAGCCCAACGCACGGTGCCTTTGCTCTGTCTTTTATGGTCCTACGTTTAAAGGACTGACAGATAGAGCATTCGGTGACCAAATGGGCCTCGCCCAGGCACCGGAGGCACTTCTCGTGGGGATTGTCCTGCAGGAAGGCCTTGCGGCAGGCAGCATGAGGTTTGAACCCTGGCATGGCAGGCAGCAGGGAGGAGCAATGTTCCTACCATAGCTGAGCGCTGTGTAGGGGCGCTTTCCAGTGGAACGATGTCCACAAAGTTCTCCCAATTGAGTGACTGGCTCATAAACAAGGCAATGATGGGCTGTTTGTGTGATCGCAAGGAGCGGGCTGTTCCAATACCGTCACCGAGGGCGGAAAAATGGAACGGGGGGGGCAGGGCTGTAGCCATATATTTAGCCATGGGGTGGCCAGGGGGCATTGGCCACCAGCCCTGTTCTGACAGGCTAGAGCTAAAAGATTTCCAACCAATCGTGTGCTGAGGCACATACACCTATTACTGAATGTATCCGAGCAGCGCTCGAAGAAGAATTCCTATGCCATGGCAGTGTAACTATCATGTCTTGAATAATGATACCGGTGACATTTTGGTACTAAAGACAAGAAGACGTGACACTTTCCTCCATTTTCTGGCCTTTGTCTGCTTTCAGCTACCGTATACTAATATTATTTCTACAAAAATGGGATAAATGATACTATAATGTCATCAGGGAAACACTGTAGGCAATAGAACATTTTTCTAGAAATCCCAGGTTTGAATGAGTGTGTTTCTGGAAATTTTTCTTTAGGTCCCTGCAGATGGATAGAAACCAACTGCAAATTAGTGATCTTATTCACAGGTGCATAACTGTCTGAAGGTCCCGCAAGTATCCTGCATCTATATTTGAATAATTATCTTTGTCCAAGTAACACTTAGAAATCACCCCAATAGCAAAACAAAAATGAAGATCTCAGTTAGGATTCTTAATGCTGCTAATACATATCTCTCTGTATTAAACCCAGAAAGATTTGTATTCCATGCTAGAAATATAAGTTCTTCTCACATGCTGAAATTGGTAATGAAGGCTGTCTTAGGGAGTTCAACATCAAAAAACACTTCCTTAGACACATTGGCACGATTGACAACACGGCTAGTGATGACATTGTGGGCAAATCTAGAAGTCACTTTGCTGTCAATTTTCATGCTGTAGATTTCTATTCCATTGACAATCTGAAGAATAACAGATGGCAAAATAATCATCAGTTACATATGTATGCTGTGTAAAGCTGTAATAATTCTGTAAAACAGAAATAAATATAGTAGTGAGATCTAGCATTTCACTGCATAACAGAAAAGAACACGTCCTGTATTTGTTTAGTACTTCCAGGGTACAATGCATTTCATAATTAGGCTACTGTGTGAAAGTAATTATTCTACAAACAGTACAAATACCCTCACAGTAGCAAAGTGCTATCTCCAGAGCTGACACTACACTGCTACCATAAGCTCCTACTCTCAGGTATTTATAACATTTTGAAATAATTTTCTTTGACTGCATCCATCACTCCTAGGTATACTCAGTATAGGAGTGACACAACACACCTCTTGGCTTATAACAGGATCTTTGTAACCAGTAGCTGAATGGCTGGCTCATTGGTGCCTTTGCATAATAATACCTTAGATAGATTCACAATTCTATTTCAGGGTATCCTCCTTGATATTCCTAGGGTAAAATTCATTTCCGAAATAGACATCCATTGCCAGGCCTGTGGATCACTTAAAACAGAAGCTATTTCTTCTGCAGCCTGGGAAAGAAGTAATGGAGGAGGAAGATGGTTGTATTTTTTCAAATATTTGGAAGGTACTCAGTTACGATGGTGGGCTATGTGAGAACATAGCATATAGATATACACAAACTTTTCAGCAGTGACATGTACCCTTTGCACAACAGCAACATTTACAAGAGCTCCAAGATTTTTATGCTTGGGTATGAGAAGAGACAGTGAATCAGCCAGGCTGTAGTCATCACCTGGGGTTAAAGTATAATTTGGCAGGCCTTGGAACCCTCCCACACAGGTGGGCCCCCTTCTTGCATCCCAGCTCCTGTCCACTAAACGCCAGCCCCACACCCCAGCTCCTGTCCCCCCAAATGCCTTCTCCACACCACAGCTCCTGCCCCCAATATCCATTCCCCATCCCAAAAGCCCACACCATCCCCAATGCCGGCCCCACAAATCCACCCATGCCCCCAATATCCACCCCCAAATCCCACCCCCAGCCCCCAATATCCACCCCCAGAAATCCACCCCCAGCCCTCAATACCTACCCCAAAATCCACGCCCCTGCCCCCAATACCCACCCTCCCAGCGCAAGCCAGCCTACCCCAGTACTCACAGGCAGCCGCGCGCTGGGCTGGGAAACTACCATCTATACTCACGTATAAGCCAACCCCCTAGTTCTGAGCCCCAAAAAGAGGCAAAAATGGGTGACCTGTGTATAAGTCAAGGTCCCCTTTTGGTCTCAGCCCTAACCCTGCCACCCAGTGCCCCTGTCTGCCCCCAGAGTTCCCAACACCCTCCCTAACCCTCAAATGCCTGCCGCTGCTTTTCCCATGTCCCTCACTGCTCTTTCCGCTCCCTGCTCCGTCTGTTCCCTTGCTGTCCCTCTGCTCTGTTCATTCCCTGCTGTGTCCATTCCCTCTGCTGTCCCCCTGCTCTGTCCGCTCCCTGCTCTGTCCATTCCCCCTGCTGCCCACTCCCTGCTCTGTTCGCCTCCACTGCTCTGTCCATTACCCTTGCTCTATCCGTTCCCCCTGCTTTCCCCCTGCTCTGCCCATTCCCTGCTCTGTCCGTTCCCTCCTGCTGTCCTCTTGCTCTGTCTGTTCCCCGCTCTGTCCATTCCCCTGCTGTCCCCTTGCTCTGTCCATTCCCCCTGCTATTCCCCTGCTCAGTGCTCACCACCACCTTCTCTGCTCCCCACTGCCGCTTTCCTGTTCCCCAACACCCCTTCCACCCCTTCCCCTATCATCCTCCCAACCCCTGCCACTGCTTTTCCTGGCCTCCCAGACACCCCCCAAACCCCACCCTGAACCCCACCCCAACCCCAGGCCAACCCCCAGGGCCCCTTTACCTGGCCATTCCACCTGCCAGGGTCCCCTCCTAACTCTAACCCCAGCACAGGCTGACTGCCCAAGATGGCTGCTCCGGCCACACTGGGGCTCCATCCTGGAGCATGCCCAATGAAACTTCTGGGCTGTGGCATCTATCGTATTGACCCACGTACAAGCCAAGTGCCTGTTCTGAAGCCAATTTTCAAGCACAAAAATCTCAGCTTATACACGAATATAGATGGTATGTAGCCTGCAGGCTGCGCTTGGAGGCTTCTGCCACCAAGCACTGCCTGTGCACGTGCAGGCTGGCAAGGCACACTCCCTCTGCCCCCACTCTCACTGCCAGAATGCAGCAGAACATCATTTCAGGGACTGCTGTTTTTAGGGGCCCAGCATTTGGGCCCCTAAATATTGAAAATGGAACTGGAATGCTACATTCTGGGACCTGCTGTTTTTAAATGCTGGGCCCCAGAATGCAGCGCTGTAGCATCATTTCCTATTTTTAGGGGGCCCAAAACGCTAAGCCCCTAAAAATAGTGGTCCCCACAGCAGCATTCCTGGCCATTCTGGCCCACTTTAACCCCTGGTCATCAAATACCTGAATTCAACAAAGTATTTAGATTTGTGCTTACATTCATCCTGAACAGGAATGGACTGCTAAATGAGGGTCTAAATGCCAATGGCATCAACGTTAGAAGATAGTCTCTTTCCTTCCTTGAAGAAAATACTTAAAACAAGATTAAAGGTTTCTCTTAAAGGCATAGAGACAACACCAAACAATTGTCTTACTTGTTGAAATACAACATGGAATTAGCTATTATTTGTTTATTCACTCTTACTGCACAGAACCTCACTGACTCTGACTTTGGAATATCACTGTATATAGATTACTATCACCTAAACCAAACACCTTAGACACTAGCATGCTCCAATTAGCATGTGTACTTAGAAGGAACAGTTACTTGTGCTGTGCCCATTGTGATATGACGCAAAGCTTGACAACTGCAAGAGTAGTTTATTGACTGGAAGCTGAATCCATCAATGTAACTTGGACAAAAACAAACCCTCAGTTTGTATAGTATCCTCAATTATAAATAAGAATAGAACTTACCACATCGTTAGCACTTCGCTTCTGCAAAAAGAAGAAATTGAAAAAATGACTCATGACTATTATAAACAGATACACCTATTTAGCATCTACACAGTGCTTCATTACCTATACAGCAGTTCAGTATCTTCCAGGTCAAATGGAAGTTAGTATGAGTGATCAGTGTAAATTTAGCCCACAGCTGGCAAATTCAAGGTTGATTATCCTTGGGTTTTGGTAACATGTGCACTCCCATTTCTAGTTAACTTTTTGGGTGCTGGAGTTAAGTCTGGGTATATACAGACACGCAGTGGGAAATGGAAGGAGTTTTATCCAAGGGACAGATTATTCAGTCATTCAGGATCTGCCCCATTTATTCTGTTTGTAGGGCCTCAAACCATGCAGCCCTGATTAGCTAATAATTGGTCTCAACAATTGTGGGTTTGAAAGTTAGAACGTGAATTGCTGGGTTTGTATTTTTCTCAGAAGACACTGAAAAAGGAGCAAAGATGGAACAGAATGGGGAAAAAAACCCCAAGAAACTGAGAGAAAGTGGGAGGGGCAGAAAGAAAAATTCTAATGAGAAATTAAAGGCAATCTGAATGTCACATAGAGCAGTAGACCTCAACCTTCCACACTACTGTGTCTCGTTCAGGAATCTGGTTTGTCTTGTGTACCTCGAAGTTCCACCTCATTTAAAAACTCCTTACTTACAAATATCAGATATAAAAATACAAAAGTGTCACAGCATAGTATTACTGGAAAATGCTTACTTTCTCATTTTACCATATAATTACAAAATAAATCAACAGGAACATAAATAGTATACTTACATATCAGTGTAGAGCATATAGAGCAATATAAACAAGTCACTATTTGTAGGAAATTTTAGTTTGTACTGACTTTGCTAGTGATTTATATGTAGTCTCTTGTAAAACTACGCAAACAGCTAAATGAGTTTATTTCCCTTGTGGAAGATCTGTGTACCCCCAGGGGTACATGTACTCCTGGTTGAAAACCACTGACATAGATCACGCATACATGTACGAGCCTGGATTGATGGCAATGGTGAATTTTGTTTGTCAGAGTGAAAGGTATCTCTTCAGTTCTTAATATAAAAAGAAAAATCTATGCTAAACATTCTTGTCTCTGCTGCACAAAGGAGAATAAATTAAAGAACCTTTGAGTGTCCCGGGTACATGGATTTCAAAGGCTGAATCCATTTTCATTCCAGTGGGGGACTGAAGGGTACTTCATTGTACCCTTCATACACATAATGGCATGATCTCAGGGGCTATGTCTACACCTAGAATGTTAGTTCAAATTAACTCAATTCCAACTAATCAATTTGAACTGATAATTATTAGTTCAAATTCAGTTAATTCAGACTAACATGGGCACACTAGGAAAACCAATTCAAACTAGCAGGTCCATGGACAGGACTTGCTAGTTTGAATTGGAAGAGGGGCACCATGGGAGGCAAGGCAACATGGCCCAGAAGAAGGGCCATGCCACCCCCCAATGTCCTGCCGGGGCTCTAGCCCTCTGAGCCTGGCACAGGGAAAAGCATCCCCTGCCCAGCTCTAACTGAGGTCTGGCTAGAGCTGGGCAGGGGATACTTTCCCCATGTCAGGCTCAGAAGGATAGAGCCAGGCAGGGGATGTTTTCCCTGTCAGGGTCTATGGAGCCAGGACACTCCCCCACCTGGCTCTGACAGTGCTGGCCAGGTGGGGGGAGAAGGGATTCCTCCTGCCCAGCGCCAGCAGCTCTGCCCAGTGGAGGAAGGGATCCCCATGCTGTGTTGGAGCCCCAATTGCCAGCACAGGCAAGGGATCCCTGTGCATGGCCGGAGCCCTGCTTGCTGGCACAGAGATCCCTAACCCACACCAGCAAGTGGGTCTCCAGCCCAGTGCGGGGATCCCTTCCTGAGCTGGGCAGTGCTGCTGGAGCCAGGCAAGGGGAATCCCTTCTCCCCCCCACCCCAGCAGCGCACCTCAAACTGTACAGGGGAATCCTTTCCCTGCGCTGGCCAGCAGGGCTCCAGCCACATGTGGGGTCCTGTTCCCATGCCCAGTGAGTGCAGTTGAAGTAGTGTGCAGAGATTCCTTCCCTGTTGTGGCAAGCAGGGCTACAGCCGCATGCAGGGATCCTGTCCCCGCACCCGGTGAGAGTGGCTGGAGCCGCGCATGGGGATCCCTTCCCCACGCTGGCAAGCGGGGCTCTAGTCCAGTGGGGGGATCCCTTCCGTGCACTGGGGAGTGCTGCTGGAGCTGGGCAGAGGGAATCTCTTCTCCCCCCACCTGAGCAGCACACCTCAAACTGGACAGAGGGAATCCCTTCCCCTGCCCCAACAGTGTGCCTCCACCTAGGCAGCGGGAATCCCTTCTCCCCGACCTGGGCAGCACGGCTCCAGGTTGGTGCAGGGGGAATCCCTTCTTCCTGGGCCCTGGCAGAGGCCTGGGGTCCCCACCTCCCCACCCCCAGGAGACCGGGCCCAGTCAGCCCGTGCAGATCTGATGGAGAGCACTTTCCTTCCATGTGCCATGCACCCTGGGAGGAAGGTCATCCCATATTAATTCAAACTAACGTTACTTCGAATTAATGTGGCTAGACAGTGTAAATTTGAACTAGCCGATTCGCATTGATGGTTACTTCAAAGTTACAGTTGGTTTTATAACTTTGAAGCATCTTTTGGTCAATTTGACCTAAGCAAATTCTTAGGTTGAATTAATAAAAGCTAGTGTGGGTGTGGTTTTTTCTTACTTAGACCTCATCCCTGTTAGGTCGAATTAAAATGTAAGTGTAGACATACCCAGAGGAAATTGACTTTCCTGGCATTTAGGTAGTTTTCTCCCACATGGAGAACAATTTGGCTTTATAAAATAAATTGAATCTCCATTGGGTAAAAGCAGATTTGGGACCTTGAGCTAGTTATTTGACCCCCCAAAACACTCAGACATATGGTATATCTCATTAAGGCTTACTCAGACATATATTTGTGCTTTTCAGGCCATGATTTTCAAAACCAACTCTATTCCAGTTGCACTTCCCTTACCATTCACTAGTATTCTCCCCAGGATTTGAAATGGGGGGGGCGCGTATGGGGAGGTCCAGGGGTGAAGGGGGGTGCTCACAGAACTGGTATATCACTGTTACTAGCTGACAACTCGGGGGGTTGGGGGAAATTCAGGGGGAGTGTGGGGGGGTGTAGGGGAATCCCTGCCATTCACAGAATTTACTGTACCCTCCACTCCACTGATACCAGCAATCGATTGGGTCAAAGGTGATCTTTTTCACGGGTTTTATTTTATATGGGTCTTTCAATTACTGAGGAGTCCAATCCTTGAAGACTACAGTTCACTCTACAGTCTACTGTAGACTCATTGGCAGACATTGAAGGTGGTGTTAGGAAGCAGGATTGGGACTTGCTTGCTGCATGACAGTTGTCTGTCCTTTCTTTTTTGGCATTTTTCTATGACAAGGGCAAGGCAATTCTCCTCAAAAGCAGTTGTTCCTTCTCTGACAAGTCTTCACCAGTTATCCCTGTCTTGGGCAACTGTCTCCCACTGTGTGATGTTGATGTCAGTGCCACATCTCTTGATGATTGTCTTAATGGCACCTTTGAAGAGTTTCTTTTGCCTCCTGATGTCCCTTCCTCTTTGGTGAGTTGGGGCATGAAGCTGTTATTTTGGCAAGTGTGCAGCAGTCATGTGCACACTGCCCCCTCCACCTTAGCTGGTGCTGGCTAATGAAGGCCTCAACACTGATGATGGCCTCTGTGACGACATTGATGTTAGTGAAGTGATCCACACACCTTATGTTGAGGATCCACAATAGAATGTGCTGGAGCATCTGGTGTTTTCTATAGGCAGTGTTACAGTATAATCTGATTGGCCCCGGAACGCTCCTAATCTCCAAGCCCCTTTCATGCATGTGTGGGCCCCAGCCCAGGTAGACATTTGCAACCACATCTCAGTACCATACGCATCAGTTATCACTCCATAAAAATATGGTTATCACTACATAAAAATACTGGCCCCAATTCACATGCAGCCCCCTCTACCCCTCTGCATCTTCTAGACTTTGATCCCAGCCTCACACTCTAACTCTGCCACCCCCCTGGCCTTGATCCTTGGCCTCATATGCTGCCCATCACCCTGATCGTGGCCTCACACACTGCCTCCTCTGGCCCCTACCCCCAATCCCAGCCTCACGCGCCAGCCCCTGCTTCCCCCATAGATGGTACTTGGTCCTGGCATGAATGCAGACGATTGGACTCAGTGACCTCCCACAGTCCCATCCAGTTCTCTGATTCTATAATCACCTTGTCTTAGACTCCAAAATATAAGTTGCTCTCAGTGGGGCACTGTGCACCTTGCTCAGTTTAATAACTCAAACCTAGATTTTAAAAACAGATCAGGACAATAAAAAGACAAAATCTAAATTACTAAGAAATATCTGTTATACTTGATCATCCCCAAAGTGGGAGCAGTTTTAAAGGTCCCCTTTATTAGCCATTTTAGGAAAAAATTGGTAGTGGCTTCCTAAAAATAGTGAGAGCCTGTCAAATGTACATACAGGGCAAATAAGGACTGTGCAATAAGTCACATTTTAAATAATTCACATTTTGCGAAGCTAATCTGAAGGGGAAAGGAGTCCAAGAGAGTTGGTTATATTTTAAAGAAACCCTGCTAAGGGCACAGGAAGTTGCCATTCCAATTAGGAGAAAGAACAGCAAACATGTAAGGCACCCAGAATGGCTTAGCAGAGAACTCTGCTCTGAGCTTAAACATAAAAAGGAAGCTTACAGGAAGTGGAAGCTTGGTCAGATGACTAAGGAGGCATATAATGATATTGCTAGGGACTGCAGGGATAAAATCAGAAAGGCCAAAGGACAAATGGAGTTGCGGCCAGCGAGGGATTTAAAGGATAACAGGAAGGGGTTCTACAAGTATATTAATAACAAGAAGAGGATCAGGGATGGTGTAGGTCCCTTACTGAATAAGGCAGGCATCCTCGTGACAGAGGATGAGGAAAAAGCTGAAGTGCTCAATGCTTTTTTTGCTTCAGTTTTCACCGGCAGGGTCAGCTCCCTGCCCGCTACCATGGGTGTGGCAGATGGGAGAGAAGAAGAGAGGCCCTTGGTGACAGAAGGTCAGGTTAGGGACTGCTTAAAGAAGCTGGATGTGCACAAGTCCATGGGGCCGGATGAACTGCATCCAAGGATGCTAAGGGAACTGGCCGATGAGATAGCAGCACTGCTGGCCAGTATCTTTCAAAACTCATGGAGAACGGGGGAGGTGCCGGAGGATTGGAAAAAAGCAAATATAGTGCCTAGTTTCAAGAAAGGGGAAAAAGGAGGATCCGGGGAATTACAGACCTGTCAGCCTCACCTCAATCCCTGGAAAAATTATGGAGCAGGTTCTCAAAGAATCCATCCTCAAACATTTAGAGGAAAATAAAGCGATCAGGAACAGTCAGCATGGATTCACCAAGGGTAAATCATGCCTGATCAATCTCATTTCCTTCTATGAGCAGATGACTGGTTTTCTGGATGCAGGAAGAACCACTGATGTCATATACCTTGATTTAGCAAGGGTTTTGATACAGTTTCCCACAGCATTCTCATTGGCAAATTAAGGAAGTACGGGTTGGATAGGTGGACTATAAAGTGGATAGAAAACTGGCTAGATCAACAGTTTCAGTGTGTAGGAATCAATGGTTCCATGTCTAGCTGGCAACCAGTCACGAGTGGTGTGCCCCAGGGGTCGGTCCTGAGGCCGGATCTGTTCAACATTTTCATCAATGATCTGGATGATGGAATAGACTGCACTCTCAGTAAGTTTGCGGATGACACCAAGCTGGGGGGACCAGTAGACACACTGGAGGGCAAGGACAGGATTCAGGGAGACCTAGATAAATTGGAACAGTAGGACAATAGAAATCTTATGAGGTTCAACAAGGACAAGTGTAAAATCCTGCACTTGGGACGGAAAAACCCCATGCACTGATACAGGCTGGGGAACATTCAGCTAAGTAGCAGCAGTGTAGAAAAGGACCTGGGGGTCACGGTGGATGGGAAGCTAGATATGAGTCAGCAGTGTGCTCTTGCTGCCAAAAAGGCCAATGGCATAATGGGCTGCATCAAAAGAAGTGTTACCAGCAGATCAAGGGATGTGATCATTCCCCTCTATTCTGCACCTAGTGAGGCCACATCTAGAATACTGTGTTCAGTTTTGGGCTCCCCACTACAAAAAGGACAGGGACATGCTAGATAGAGTCCAGCGGGGGGCAACCAAAATGATTAAAGGGCTGGAGCACAAGCCTTATGAGGAAAGACTGAAAGCATTAGGCTTATTTAGTCTGCAGAAGAGAAGATTGAGGGGGGATTTGATAACAACATTCAACTACTTGAAGGGATGCTCCAAGGAGGAGGGAGCTTGACTATTCTCGGTAGTAACAGAGGACAGAATGAGGAGCAATGGTCTCCAGTTACAGTTAGGGAGGTCGAGGCTGGATATTAGAAAAAACTTTTTTACTAGGTGAGTGGTGAAGCATTGGAATGAGCTGCCTAGAGCGGTGGTGGAATCTCCATCTTTGGAGGTGTTTAAGGCCCAGCTGGACAAAACCATGACTGGGATGGTTTAGTGGGAGTGGTCCTGCCTCTGGCAGGGGGTTGGACTAGATGACCTCATGAGGTCCCTTCCAACCCTATGATTCTATGATTCTAGTCCAGGGGTCTCAAACTCAAATCACTATGACCGCTGCATGAGGACAACACAAAGACCGCATAAGGACTAGTACATTAGCCCAAGTGCCACACCACTGAAACCTTTTTATATAATGACATTGCAGATATTAGTAATGACAGTGTCATTGTGGGCCACAGGAAATAACTTTGGGGGCTGCATGCAGCCCACAGGCCACATGTTTGAGATTCCTGTTTTAGTCTCTAGAATGACTGGGAAATGTGCATGAGTCCTCAGTTCTGTAATGGAGGAGATGCTGTCTCCATTCAGGACAGCATTATCATTATTAACATGGAATCAGCACTACAGGAACAAAGACGTAAGGAAAAAATCCAGAAAAACAAAAAAAATTTCACAAGTCATTCGCCTCCCAAGCACAAGCAAAAAAATAATTTGCTATGTTTGAGCTCTGAAATATAAAGTCACCCATGTAGACCCCTGACACCCCGACCACCGGCCCCTTCCCTGACCCACTGAATCCCTGATTCCTAGAACCCTTCCCCAGCCACTGATTCCTCAACCCCTAGCCCCTTCCCCAACATGCCCACCTGCCAGCTCCCTGACCCGCTGACTCCCCAAGCCCCTGCGGCGCTTCCTCAACTGCTGACCCGCCTGCATGCAGGCTCCCTGGCCCCCTTTCCTGACCCATTGACTCCCAGGCCCCTTCCCTGCCCTCCCGCCAGCCACCTGACCCCCTTCTCACTGTACTTTTAATCTCTCTCTCACTATTATAGCAGCAGGACCTGTGGGACCCCACTCTCTTTAAGCCCCACAGGGAACCTCTTGCACCATGGGGGGGAGCCCTCCCCCAGGTTGCACACTACTGTTGTACGTGAATGTATTTCAGCTAACCATAGTGGTGGATGAAGTCACTACAAAAGGGTGTATAGAGAGAGAGGTTTCTGGAGGTTAATGTTTATTTTAAATCAGCATATTTGCTCCTATTGTAGGAGGCCTGTGCAAACAAGAACAAAGTCTATTTTACAGCTCAGGGAAGGCCACTATTTTAAAATTAATTCCAGGAACTTAAATTAAAAATGCTTTATCTCAATTGGTTCAAAGTCTCATTGGTGACATTCTATTTTTTAAAAACTGGCTTTTCATATTTACATACTCCATCTAACCTGGAAGCAAATATACTGAGATGTAAACAGACATATTACTATTAAAGGTACACATATGCCCCCCATTACCACAGTACCACTTCACAGACTTTAACTGGTTTATGCTCACACACACAACCCTGAGATGTGAGGCAATGCTATTATTGCCATTTTACAGATGTGGAGATTAAGGTCAGATGCCTTGGTTTTCAAAAGTTTTTAGTTTCCTACCAGTGGAGAGCTTGGTGCTCAAACACCTTTGAGGATCTGGACCTAACTGACTTGCCTGAGGTTACACAGAAAGAAGTTCATGGTGTAACAGAGACTTGAAGACAGGTCTCCCAATTTTTAGGCTAATGCCTAAGTCACTGGACAATTCTCTCTTTCGGAGTAGAATCTTCTTTCTACTGACTCCATCTCTCTGGCACACAACTACACTTGTGTTCTCAACTGCCAGCTCCATGCCAAGTGATATGTATACCTGTTTCCAGTGTGCTGCAGGTATTTACTTATGAATGCCCAAGTTCCATTTCTAACTCATTGTTTCCAAAATTGAATTTCTTATCATTCTTACTCATCCCCCCTCTTTGTTCTAGTGAAAACTGTAGTGAGGTACAGACTCAAGAGTGAAAAATTAGAATTATTCTAAAATATCAGGTGACTTTGAAGTCATCATTTCCATATAGTGAAAGAACAGCTTCAAGACATTTCTAAAATCTACTCTTTGACTACATTACGGTCAATTGGGTAACCCTGTCTACAAGATGTGTACAAAGAGTTATTTAAAAAAAAACATCACATTGGCAATGAAAATTGATTTTGCTTGTGCCACTTCATATAAAACCTAAAGAGCTATTGCTTTTACCATGAAATGTTTGCCTTTCTGCCTAGAATCATTTACAACCGGAGCTGTAACTACAGTTTACTGTGCTTGGAAAGTGCCCCATACAATAGCTGCCTAGGGCGAGCAGTGCGGAGTACACCCTTCAATGGAGTGGGTCACTGAAGCCGCTCCAGCGCACCTGAAGCAAAGCCCCACTCGCCCCACCGTAGTTACAGCTCTGCTTACAATCTTTAGCTCTATAGTTTCTCCAGTTAAATAATTTTCAAATATCAAATCAAATTTTGATTAAGAACTCATAAAAGGGACAGTGGTGTCTGTGCTTAATTTTACACAGTCATCATAAAAGTGATACACCACACTGGACTATCGACTCTTCTCTTTACAAGATTCTGCTTATATGTTACCAAGCACATAGCTCTGTGCATCTTAAATTTAGAAAGTTTTCATCATTAGAGGAAACACAGAACACACCAAAAATTAAGGGTGAGGAGCAGATCTAATTTCTGAAGAAAGCATGAAACAGGTGCAATTTTATAATTGTGTTATATAATGACTAAATAATAACAGTGTTTGTAATGTGGTAGCAGTGTTGGTGCCAGGATATTAAAGACAAGAAGGTGGGTGAGTAACAGCTTTTATTGATCAACTTCTGTTGGTGAGAAAGACAAGCTTTTGAGCTTACACTGAGCTTTTCTCCAAATCTGGGTTAGGTTCTCAGACCTGAAGCATAATATTGTCCCCTAGGTAGCAGATCTCAACTACTTTGTCAGGACACATTACTGTGTCACCATACAGCGGTGTGTTGCAGAGAGGTGGGCGGCTGGGCAGGCTGAATATAGTTGAGGTGGGTTGTGGACTGGTGTACTCTTTGTAGGGTTGCACATGCTGCCAAGTGCATTACAACCCACAAAAGATTGAGAACTGCTGCCCTAGGGGATGTGGTGGAAGCTCTAAGAACATAATGACTATGTTGGGTCAGATCTTTTGTTCATCTAGCCCAGTATCCTGTCTTCCAACAGTGGTCAATGCCAGATGCTTCAGAAGGAATAAGCAGAACAGGTAGTCATCAAATGATCCATTCCTTATTGCTCATTATCAACTGCTGGCAAACAGAGGCTAAGGACATTTCAGTGTATTATTTTCAATGCCATATCATAAAATATACTGCAGGGTACAATCCTGTCCTGGCACCCACTTAATGGATATAATCACTTGAAAGATATTTTATGTCTTTGAAATCTAGTTTTCTTTGGTGGGGTTCTCCTCCCTCCCCCTACCACAAAACACTTCTGTGGGGTTTTTTTGTTTTGTTTTGTTTTTTACAAGTGCAATAATCAACTGCTACTGTTAATATTCTACTTCTGTAAACACAAAATCCTTGAAAACATCTTGTATTATATTTTGATGAGGGATGGAAGGACAGGTGAACAGAGGAAGGTTATGAGTGGGGAAAGTGATCGTGATTTAAATAGCAATGCAAAGGTTTCTATAAAGACTCAGGAGCATTCTACAGAGCAACATATATATGGTCAACTGTCTAAATTACCAGAGACCTTCAGCAGATACGGAAGTGTCTATTTTCACTATTTAATAGCAGATGGCGTTCTCTCAACCTAGCCCACCTGATTCATTCAGCAGGGATATTTCTTCCTGGTGCAACTGGCAGCATAGTTCGTGCATGTCTGCCCAATCTATCTGAGCTCCAATCCTATGTCCACAAAATCAATGGCAAAGGCCTGCTAGACTGACCAGAAGCCAAATGTGAAAAACTGGGATGGAGTGGGGGCAGGTAATAGGATCATATGTAAGATAAAGCCCCCAATATTGGGACATTGGTTACCCTAGTCCTAGTTCTTTCAGAGGTGCAAGCTCAGGCCTCTGAAACCCTTTGGTAGAAACAAAATAATTAATATGAATCATGGAAGGAACAGTTACCTAATAGACTTTAGCTACTTACCTTGATGTTCCTGAACTGTGTCATCAAAAAGTTTGATGTTTCAAATGTAGGAATCAATGCCAATAAAATGAAAAACAGCAGACGATTTTCCATGTTGGAAAAATGAGCAGTTCTACTTTTAGGGATATGTGCTAATAAACAATAACCTGTTTACCGTCTGTTAATAAACAACCAAATGTGAAAACAGGGGTTAAACATTAAGCTAATGTGGGGGTGGGGGAGCACATACTGAACTTCTGAAGTTATAGTAAAATTGGTAGAAAATGGTTTATAAAATCTCTCTGCAGTGCAATGTTTTATCACAGTTAAGCTTGAAAATACATTCTCTCTACCAAAGTAACACTTGTACATTACACTTGATTGACCAAATGATAAAAAAATCAAAATGTTACAGTGATAATATTAACCTTACCTTTGCACACATACTTCCCAACCGATCTCCCACATATCCCTGCCCATTTGCCACATACAGGCCGAAACCCCACTGTAGTAGTACCAAATCCTCTATGATTTTCTTCCATGCTTCTTCCTTTCTGCTGTTGCCTCTCCCATGAACAGGAGATACTTATAACTTTATCCAGTGCTTGATGTGGCACATTAGTTGATCTGAAATTATATAATTAAATACAATGTGATGTAAATAATGGGGCAACAAAGGGAAGAAGGAGCATTTTCCTGCGTACGTGATGATTAGATGAAGATATATGAATCCTCACATAAATCTAATGTAACTTTAAAATTTATTGACTTTTTACATTTTAGATCCCAGTTCCAAAGATAGTTAAGTGTAAGGCAGGCTTAGAAGCTGTGCCAAACAAGTGGGGGGGGGGGCAACAAATCTGCATCAGTTTTGTGTTTGCATGAGGACAAAGAACATATTAGCATAATCGAATATAAGTGCAGGGCAATATGGGTAATAGTATTTGGGTTTATTTGATCACAAATCTGTCAATATCCATAATTCTACTGAAGGGAAACATGAAATACTGTCTTTTGTGATATGCTACTCTCTGATTGTTCCAAATCTATTTGGGTTAACGGGTAAAAGCTACCCTTAGCAGAAAAGAAACTTGTAAGAGAGGCCACTGCCTGTTTCAGCCTGGAAAAGATGAAGACAGGGGTGGGGGTTGCATAGTTCAGTCTAGAGCTATGCTTGAGGTTTTCCTTACCCCCTGGCCCCATTGTTAAATGGTAGACCTGGCTGGCTTCTTATGAGGCTTTTCTTTGTTATTTTAATGGAAAAAGCTGTTTGCAGATTCTTGAGGTTTAAGAGCTGAAATCACTAAGAGAATCAAACCCTTGATTTGAGCTGAAATTACTAAGAGAGGAAAATCCTCTTTCTGAGCTGAATCACTGAAGAGGAGAAGCAGATGGAGTGAGTGACCAGTGGGTGGAGTTGGTGGACAGTGGGTGGAGTCGGTGGATGGTGAGAGGGGCCAGCAGTGGGCTGGATGATGTGAGTGACCAACGGGAGGAACAGCGGACAGCAGGTGGAGCTAGCAGATGGTGAAAGCAGAGCCTGAGTGACCAGCGGGCAAAGCCAGTGGCTGGTGGGAATGGACAGCTTGAGTGACCAGCCGGTGGTGCTGGCAGGCAGCTGGCATGAAAGACAGTTCCTACATACTACTGGGTTTGTTGGGGAAACCTGTTTTGCACTGACTCTTCAGATCAGTGCTGGTTTTGCTACAGGATTTATATGTTGTTATGCTGTGTGGGATTATGTTGGGAACCTTTTTCTGCACTGATTCTCCAGATCAGTGCTTATTTCTGCTATTGGGTTTTTACATACTGTTTTCCTGCTATTAAAAGTTCTGCATACCACACTCAGACTCATGTTTGCAAGTGAGGAAGCCTTACCCCTTTGGGGGACCCAGAGAATGGTACATGATTCCCCAGAAGTCTGGGTGGGGGCTCGAGCCAGTTGGTGCTGTAACATTATTTGGAAATCCCTAGATATAAAACCTGGCCCTTGTTCTGCCAGCTCACACTGGCAGAAGGATTACATAAGTACAAACCTTATTTTTGTGTGTGAATCATCAGGTTTGTGCTTAACTGCTTCTGGGGCTGTAAATTCTCAGCTATAACTTTGTGTTCAGTTTAGAATTTTTGGGAAAGGAAAAAAATTTCAACTCTAAGTATAACTGTAAAAGGATTTGGGGTTTTGTTTTTAAACATTAAGCACATAGATCAGTGATTGTGCATCTTTTCTCTGCTGCAGCACACCTCAAATTCCAAGTGCACTTCTTCCCCACCCCCAGCCAGTGGCTGGAGGAAGGGAGCAGAAGAGTGAAGAGCCAGCCCATGGCTCACACAGGAGGGGAGAAGGGAAGAGATGGAGCTTGAACTCTGGTTGATTGCTCTGACCCTAAAGGAGGTGGGGCAGACAGCCAATCAAAAGTTGACTCCCGCCTATTCTCACATGTATTTTGTCAAAAAATACCCTGGCAAACCTGTTTGGGCCTCATGGCACACCCATGTGCCACTATTTGGGAAACACTGATATAAACTGCAACTAAAAGCCAAGATTTGCAAAAATGGTTGCTTAATATCAAGATTCTAAATCTGTATTTAAATACCTAAATGAGCTCCCTAATTTCCAGCAATTCTGAATGCGCCAAAATCCATGCTAATGAGCTGGGTGCTCAACATATGGACAATCAGGTCCATACTCGCCTAAATTGAAGGTGCTCGCCTAAAAGGCAGGTTTGTATGTGATGATTTTGTCATGTTTTCAATGTCACTAACCTTCCAAAGCTGGGCTGTGAAAGGGGCACTGAAGAGAAGAGAGGTTTTGGCAGGGGTGTCGCTGGTGCTGGGCATTTGGGGCACGTGCCCCGAATCCTGGCGCCAGTGCCCCGGGTCTGGTGGGGCGCCCCCCTCCTGGTCTCCGGCCTGATCGGGCCGGAAATCCGGGGCCCAGGTACCCGCGACAGCCCTTTCACTGGCTGGGGATCCAGGGCTCAGCCACCTGCGGCCGCGGAGGCTGCTCTTGGCCCTGGCCCTGTCCCCGGCCGGGGATCCAGGGCCCAGCCGCCCACGGCCACTCCCAGCCCCGGTCCCGGCTGTGGATGTGGGACCCAGCCGCCCACGGCCACTCCTGGCCCTGGCCCTGGCTGGGGATGCGGGGCCCAGCCACCTGCGGTGGCATGCGGCGCCTTCCAGCCCTGTCCCCGGCCAGGGGGCATGGCCTGTGGGCTGGCGGTGGGGCCTGCGGGCCAGGGGTGGGGCCTGGGCCGGTGCCCCCAGTCCCTCCCCGGGGCAGTGACGCCCCTGGGTTTTGGTAGGCTGTTTTTGGTCAGATGATGAAAACAAGAGAGATGGGAATAGCTATGATGGCAATCACAGGCTCTTGATTTCCCATATTAGGCAGCTCTAGCTGGTACTCAACAAGCATCTCTTTCATGGGCTCCACTGCTGCGTGACTTCAAGTGGACATCTGCATGCTGGGACCTCTCCCTTGGTGGAGGGAGCCTGCACCCAGCAGCTGGAATTGTGATGCGTGCTTGGGAGCCATCCTTGGCGTGAGACAGGGTGGTGCATCCTGGGCTTGCCCTCTCTGGATACTCAACTGCTCTGAGAAGCTGTGGGGCACATGCGCCTCTCTTCATTTGTGTCACGCAGGCGAAGGCTCTTGGAGGAGACTCTCATTGGGGCAGGACACTGGTGCCTGCGCTACGCCAGCAGGGCCAAGGTTGGCACCACTTCATGGGTAGGGTTACCAGCTGTCAGGCAAAAGGAGGACACATCCTCCTTTATACCTTCACGTCCTCTGCCTGGCAGGCATTTTAAAAATACATGATTTGCTTTGGCTTTTTACTTACAGGGTCAAAGTACACCAGAATGTGCTATTTTTAGAGGCAAGCATTTCACGGCCCCCGAAAAACAGAAGCCTATTACATTATATTAATAATAAATTACATTAATACCACATTTTCCCCACGTGGCCTCCAACGTCCTCCTTTCCAGCCTTTGGTAGCTGGTAACCCTATTGCAGGCGCGGTTTCAAATTCCACGACGGCTGCCTGCTTTAGCTCACCGACCCTCCCTCCAAGATGGCCGCCTGGGAGGACGCCCACATCTGGAATGGCTGCTCCGGCGACTGAGGGAGGTCGCCCATATCCAAGATGGCGGCCGGGGCGAGGCAGGCGGGCTTGTCTAGTCTACGTACGTGCGGCGCTTTCTATGGTAGAGGGAGGCGGGCCATGCGGATCTCTATGGCAGCAGCCGCAGCGACGCTCGGCTGGCGCCCGGGCAGCTGAGCCCTGGGGGCTCCGGCGCCCGCCCCGAGGATGCCGCTGGCCGCCTACTGCTTCCTGCGGGCCGTGGGCAAGGGCAGCTACGGGGAGGTGGTGCTGGTGCGGCACCGGCAGGACAACAGACAGGTGACCGGGGAGCTGCCGCGGCCCAGATCCGGATCCCCGTGGGCTGCGGCGGGGGCAGCGGGGCCCCTGTCCCATTTGTGGGGGGCGGTCCAGCCGGGTGACCGTGGGTCCCCTCCGCCCCTTCCCCGGGCCTGTGGAGAACGGGACGAGGAAGAAGAGGAGGAGCCTGGTTCTCCTTCCCGTCTCCCTGGGCTCCAAGGGGAGCCGCTGATCTGTGGGCTTGGCTTGCCCAGTTCCCTGACCGCAAGAGCATCTTTTTGCCCCAGCGTCGACCAGCCTTTGAGGCAATGGCCCTACCTAGCCTGTTCTGCGGAGGGTTACCAGATGTCAGGCAAAAGGAGGACACGTCCTCCATCCAGCAGGTGTTTTAAAAATACATGATTTTGCCTGGCTTTTTACTGACGGGGGTTAAAGGATGCTGGAATGCCCCAAAACACCTTATTTTTAGGGGGAATCGTTCCAGGGCCCCCTGAAAACAGAAAAATATTACATTCATATTACATTTTCCCTATGTGTTCTCCAATGTCCTCCTTTTTGTACTTCCCTCTCCTCCTTTCCATGCTTTCTTATCCAGTAACCCTAGTTCTGCAGTACAGGAAAGCGTTCCTTCCTGACCCTTGCGAGAATTTTATGCTCTGAAGCACGGCAGTCTTATTATCTTTACCTAAGAACATATTACAGAATGATTTTAAGTGCCACAAAACTCCTTGTTTGTTTTACAAAAAGATTATCACTCACAAAAACTTGTCCTGCAAAGATGTTTTAGTGCTGCTCTCCTAGATCACACAAACTGATTACAGCTACATCCAAACTATTGATAAAATGTTAGTTAAACCTTTTTCACTATGTTAATATGTTAAACACTTAAGTGTGGTCTGAGGTATCTTCTTAAATCATTCGTTTGCCATCAGAATATTTTAAAAATTATTAGATACAGAAAAAGATAAGTTAAAAATTCAAACCTTAAAGAATTAAAGCTTTTGTTTTAATCATTTTCTTTTAGCTGTATACATTCTTCAACAGAAAAAAAAAATCCATGGTGTCTTTCAGGTGGTATTAAAAATGGTATTAAGTGCCCTTTTGGGGTTAAAATAGATGGTTTTGAGGTATTTTAATCTGTCCCTTTAAAACAATGTCTCAAAACGAGAAGAAGAATTACAAAGATAGAAAATTCAGTTTCTGTGTCTGGTTCTGATTTTCACTTGTACCTCATTGCTAGAGAACCATTGGCACAGTCATTGGTTATACCAGCTGCTCAAAGGGGGTCTCAGGTGCCAACCTCTCTGGCCCCTCTTCCCTGCTAAGCCCCCCTAGTACCCAGGGAGCAGAGAGCCCCTGCCCTGCTGCTGGGGCTTGGAGGGGGACAGGCCCTGGGCTAGAGCTTTTCCCACCCACCCTGGCCAGTTCACCCCCATGGGCAGGGCCAGACCTGATTTTAGGGCCCTTGGGGCCTTGCCTTCTCCATCACTGTGGGAGCCCCTGCCTGGCCCAGCAGCCAGGGAACGCGGTCGGCCCGGCGGGGAGAGGAGAAGCTGCATTCCCATCCTGCTGCTGAGCTGACTGGACATCTTCTAGGGGTGGAGTGAGCTGGCCCTGTTTGCTCCGCTCTGGTGGCAGAGCTGGGGCTGGCTGGCGCAAAGTGAATGGGGTCAGGCCACCTACCTGGGGTTCGACAAGCAGGGCCATGGGTGGGATGGGAATGGCTCAGCCCAGACCCTCCCCCCCCCAGTCCTCCACACACAGCACCAGCAGAAGACCAGCAACTTTCTGCTCCCTGGTGCTTTGGGGGGGGTTTAGCAAGGTGGGGGGGGGACAAGATATGGCAGGGGCCACAGGGGCTGGAGCTTGGGGTCCCAGCCCCTGTAACCCATTTGTTAATCCAGCCTTGGGTGGGGTGGGCTGGCCCTGCCTGCTCTGCTCCGTTCTGGGGGGCCAGGCTGGGCTGGGGCCAGCATGGCTAACATTTGGTAGGACCTCTGGTATGGTCCTGCAGGGCCACACCGGAGCCACATTGTGAACTAACCGGCCCTGACCTCTCCTCCAAAGCAGAGTGAACAGGGCCGGGCAGCCTGGCCTGCCCCTGGAAGCAGACCAAATCAGGGACAGGG
>ML681978.1:623569-642112 GCA_007922195.1 Podocnemis expansa
ACTCTTTGGGAGCAGGCTGCTCCAGGGCCTCGACCTTGCACGCTGGAGCTCAGCGCAGTCCCCTCTGCCCCCTGGGGAGGTGCAGCCGGCTGGGGGTAGACTGGGCTGGCTGCTCCGTCCCCCACTGTGGTGAGGCCAGGCGGGTAGGCAACGGAGCAGTGTCCGGCTCTGATGGCCCATGGCTCCCTCCTGTTCCTCACCACTTGGAAGTTGGAAGGAGAGCGGTTAGGGCCCCCTTACCTGGCTGCCAGAGTGGTGCGTCCTGGCCCCCGGCTGCTGCTCCTCTGTCAGAGGAGCTCTCACTGATCATGCGCAGAGTCTGTGCATGCTCAGTAAGAGCTTGCTCTGAGCTGGGAGTTTTAAAAACTCCCAGCTCAGAGTCACGCTCTCGGCAGGGACTGCAGCAGCTGCGGGTTGTGCAAGGCCGGCAGCGCTCCCCGCACCAGGGAGCGGGCCGTGCAGCTTAGGGGGAACATTGGTTGCTGGTAAGTATGTGTTTAAGGTTGGGGGCTGTCTGTAAATGAGGAGATGTTTTCTCCCAAGGCTTGAGTGAGTGATCTTCACGATCACTCCATTAATGATTTGTTAATTGCTGTGCTCACACAGATGCATACTAAATCAAGGCATCAAAGGGAAGCTAATGAAATTGATTTCATTTGTAAATTTGGTTGCATTGCTTCAGGGCTTAATTGGGACATTGGATTTTTCTCTCATTACAACAGGTAATCTAACCTCATCTCCTGCATGCTGTTCCCCAGTGTTTGGATCTTTACACTGTTTCGATTTGCTGTTAGTGTGACCTGTTCCTATGACTTACACCTCCCCGCATTTATTTCCTCCCATTCTGTAAGTTCCCCCATCTTCCAAGTGTCTGACAAAGTGGGATTTTCTCCCAAGAAAGCTCACTAGAAATCTAAACATTTATGAAAGGGATCTGGGTATCATAGTGGACCACAAGCTGAATATGAGTCAACAGTGTAATGCTGTTGCAAAAAAAAAAGCAAACACCATTCTGGGATGTATTAACAGAAATATTGTAAGTAAGACATGAGAAGTTATTCTTTCACTTTACTTGGCCCTGATTAGGCTTCAGCTGGAGTGTTGTGTCCAGTCCTGGGGGCCTCATTTCTGGAAAGATGTGAACAAATTGGAGAAAGTCGAGAGAAGAGCAACACGAATGATTAGAGATGTGGAGCACTTGACTTATGTGGGAAGATTGAAAGAGCTGGGTTTGTTTCGTGTGGAAAAGAGGAGACTGAGAGGAGACATAAGTTTTCAAATACCGAAAAGGTTGAAATGAGGAGGTGGGAGAAAAATTGTTCTCCTTAACTTCCAGTGACAGGACAAGAAGCAATGGGCTTAAATTACAGTAAGGGAGATTTACATTGGACATTAGGAAAAAATTCTTAGCGGTTAGGGTGATTAACCACTCAAATACGTTGCCTAGGCAGGTTGTGGAATCTCTGTCATTAGAAATTTTTAAGAGCAGGTTAGACAAGCAGCTGTCAGGGATAGTTTAAGAGGATACCTGGTCCTGCCATGAGTGCAGGGGACTGGACTACATGACCTCTCATGCTGCCTTCCAGTATCTATGATCTTATTGTTAGCGGGAGGAATTTAGATCTTAAAAGTGCCAGGTTCCCCGCTTGATAGGCCCTCCCCGCCTTCAGGCATCTGTCAACCTGGAGGTTCCGCCCCTGGGTGCAAGCACTAGTCCGAGACAAGAAGCCATGCCTTAAAACCTTTTAATAAGAGCAAACGTGATATGAACAGACACATAACCAGATGAACCAAACAAACCTTATTCTACCCAAGCTACCCACTCCCATGCCATTAAAACTCAGTTTGCTACAACACGCGATGAACCCAGATTAACGCCCCATATAGTCACCAGACTTCCCAAGTCCAAAGCCGGTAGTGCCACTGGTGTGAGAAGGGAGGCCCAAATCTCCTCAAGCGATGATTGTAAATCCACCTGGGCTCCGTGGCCCCGTCTGTCTCTTCCTGCCACCAGGGTCCGTACGAGGTAGTCCCTGCGCTGCTCCAGGCGATTGCCAGTTCCTTCACAGGCAGTCAGTGTCTATTGTGGTGAGCGCCTGCAGCTCTGCTCCAGCAGCCACGATTTCCCAATCACACAGGGTCCGTAGCTGAAACAGTTCCCCTCACGTGACAAGGGTGGATTCCAGATGGAGACCAACCAACGATCCATCAAACCGTCTCGTACCCGAACACCAACACACGAACCCGGAGACTCCCACGGACTGACACTCTCTCTACGCAGGCCCCTTAAGAAGCCTTTACCTCAGGCTTTCTACCCAATCCCCGAGCCTGCTTTTCCCACGCCACAAGCCCCAGCGTTTCCCCCTCTGGAACTTTCTGGCCATTTTTCCTCAGCTCGCTGTGATTGACAGCCCATCTTCCAAGCCCTCTGGAACTTTCTGGCAGTTTCACCCTGTCTGCTGTGATTGACAGCCTGCCCTCTAAGGGTTGCCGGGCAGATTACTGTACCTTAGCAACCAGTTCTGCAGGCTGAGTTCTGTGCCCCACCAGGGAGGAGTGTGCAGAAAAGCCTCATTTAAAACCCCAACATTCAGTCATTCAAATACATTTCAACTATGTTAATATTAGTTGTACACATACACAGATAACAACTTATTATACAAAGCATCAAATAACTTTAGGATGCACATTATGAGTATGGAGGTGAACATGTAAGACAGCAGATAAATATTGAAATAGACTCGTAGCTTACATACAGTCTTTTAAATAAACATGTGAAATTTTGCATTTCGTATTTTAAAGAACAAAACTATGCCTCTTTGTTAGTTAAATCTCAGCTGTAGGCTTGAAGTACCAAACCGTGAATTAAGGAAGAACTTCTGCTACTGTAATTAAATATAGAAGGACTTTCAGTTTTCTTCAAGCTGCAGCTTCACTAGTGGGTGAAGTGTTTTCTCTCTCTCGTGTACGTGCACAGGCATTCTGAAGCCCAGGTTCTGTCTTGTGATTCATGGGGTTGTGCTGCTGCACCATTGCATGGGCAGAGCAATCTGCATGAGAAGTTCACAGTGCAGCATTGGGACTTAAACATTATGGACTTCATAAATGGAATTTCTGCTATTCACAGATCGCTTGTGGCTGAGTTTACTGTGTGATTTAGTGGCATGGGAAGTATGAAGGAAGAATGTTTCAGAACTCTTTGGTTCTAAAGGAAATTTTAGAGAGAAGCCAGTGTTTGAAAGCAGGATAATTTTTTAATGCTCTGTAACTCAGAAACAGATGAACTTTCTTCATGCTTTGCATAAAAATTCTCCTTATCCTGCACAATTAATGTGGGAATACTCCATACAAACTAGTTTCATTAACTCACACTGTAACCAAAAGCTTGTAGTGGAATTTGGTTGTGACCTTAAATATGGTGGCTAGTAACTCAACACAACAGTATGTTCCCGATGGGCTGTTCAGCAGACATTATCTATTTTTTAAAAGTAAGCTTTCTGTATTGCATATAAAGTCCTTATGCTGATTTTTCTGGTTTTCCTTTCACAGTCTGATGTATGGGCTCTGGGCTGTTGTGTTTATGAAATGGCCACGCTGAAACATGCCTTCAACGCCAAAGACATGAACTCTTTAGTTTATCGAATTATTGAAGGAAAGGTAAAAGATGATCTAAAATTGTTTTTGGTTCAGTGAAAACATTCTGGACAAAAGTTACAGTATGAAGATCCTTCTGATCTGGATTCCCAATCATGTTCTAAAATACAAAATCTGTATGTTCAAAACTGTAGTCCAATCTTGTGACTGGAATTGAAAACTAATTGTTTTCAATCAAAAATAAGGATTTCAACTCTCATTTGTGTGATATAAGTAAAAAAAAAAAATATTTCTACATCATGTATGATGGTAACATTGCATCATCCTGCCCATTCTAATGTTTGATGTGAGATATGGTTATCTGTGGATGGAATGGCAGATCTGGAAAGTAGTTTCATTTTAAGATGTCACTAAAATTTTCTTGTATTCACCTTGTGTAGATAGTTGATTGGAGGAAATAAGTCACTTAACCCCTTTGGGATGTAGCTCTTCCGTTTCTAACTTTAACATTATGCAGAAAATCTTCTTGCTCTTCAGATATACAGTATTTTCTTGTTTGTTCGTATACACCTAGGTTTCTTCAGCTTAGTATTAGTTCTGTATTTGGTTTTAAATGTGGTAAAACACACTTAAATCCTAATCTTAAACTATAACAAAATTGTTTTAAATAAACAGAGGTTTTTCTGTGGCTCAATTTTCATTCACAAATCATAGAAATTCAAAGCTGGTCAGCTTTGAATACCTTGCTTTAGAATTTCTGAATCTAGTAGGATCTTTCCTCAATTTACATAAACCTCTGTTCAGTAAGATATTTACTTTCAGCAACTGGCTAATTTTAAGTATGTGAACTCTCCTATTGACCTCAATGGGACTGCTGCACTTAAAGGAAGGGATGTGTTTAAGTACTTATCTGAATCAGAGCCCTAATGCTCAAATAATACAGCAGTACCTGGTGGCAAATGTGTTTTGTTGCTGTATATTGATGACATCATCTGAATGTCTAAAACACTTCATCAGATTCATATTATGACCATTAGTAATCCATTCATTCTCATAATCAGATTTTATCCTTTCAATACTCTCCTCAGCTTCCACCAATGCCCAAGGATTACAGCCCACAGCTGGCAGAACTAATAAGAACCATGCTTAGCAAAAGACCTGAAGAAAGACCTACTGTGAAAAGCATACTAAGGCAACCATATATCAAGCACCAAATATCTCTATTTTTGGAAGCCACAAAGGCGTAAGATGTATTTAATTTATTATACTGACTGATTATTGAGAATAATGTTGTAATCCCTATTTTATAATCTGTATTAGATTTTGAAGCAGGATGGTGAAGTTAGTTTTGCTATACGTAACTGAATGGTATGCGTAGAAATAGTCCGTTAGATGGTTTGGGGGGGAATTGGTTGAGAAGTGTAACAGGAGGCATCTCAGAAGACAGAAATTTCCCTAAGGCCTATGTAGGAAGAAAGCGGATTTGAGTTTGGGAGTGTACTTTACCTTCAGAAAGCAGATAATCCCCCTGTTGTTCATTCACCTTGGTGAGTGTTTGGAACCAGGCACACAGAAAAGTTTTGCCTGATTAAATGTTGGGGGGGAATTACCCATGTTGTTTGGTTCATGTCCACTGTTGATTTTAGTATGGATGTGTGAAAAATAAAACCATGGATTACTCCTTAGATGCACCACAGGTTTTCTTTCTAGTTCTGGGACTTAGCCATCTTAGGCAAGTCACTAAATTTTTATCAGTTTTCCTCATTTATAAAATGCCCATAGTAATACTGACCTATTTAACAGAAAAGTTGCAAGTATTAATTAATACTTTAAAACAATCAGCTCCTCAAAAGACAAGTGCTGTGAAGTATTTATGGGCATATAAAAGTTTAAAGTGATTTGTTGTGTAGATTGTTTTGTGATGAAGAATCTTATTTCAAAAATCAGAGGTGGTTCTTCTGTTGTTGACAACCAGAGAATCCCACTGTAATCTTCAGTTTCGTAAAATTAAAAATCTAAGGTAACTTGGCTGGAATGATGGAGGGAGATGGCTTTGGGAGTAATCTGGAGACTCTCAGCACTTGTAAGGTTGAAATCTCTCACAGCTGTGATACACTGGGGCTGTGGGAGAAGACAGCTACATGTGTGGTACTTTTCCACCAATGTACAGGGTAGAATTAGGGTATGTCTACATGGCAGTTCAGTGTCTTTGACTGGCCTATTTCAGCTGACATGGGCTCACCAGGCTTGGGCTGTAGAACTGTGGTGTAGGCTTTGGGCTCAGGCTGGAATCACAGCTTTGTTGCACTCTGCTTTGTGGGCTCCCAAATCTTGGGCTCCAGCCTGAGTCAGAACATGTCATACAAAATGCAGTTTGATAGCCTCGGAGACTGAGATACATGAGCCTACTTCAGCTGATATGTGTCAGTGGTGCTGGTGGGTGGGAATGTAATTGCAGTAGACACACCCATAGTGTCTGTTCTGAAAAGGTCATTTGCTCATCGTTCTGATTGGAGGAAGAGAGAAGAGACACATTCTAGAAACTGATCTTAATTCGGTACCAGCCACTGAAAAAGAGAGAAAAAAGCTTGGGTTATAAGAGGGAGAAAGTTGAATAATCAGTCACTGTCCACATCACTGCATTTATCCCAGTTAATGTATCTCATATATAAATAACAAAACAAAACAAGTACTGCTTCTCTACTGTTGGCTCCATTTGACCATTCCAGCCTAGATGGACCAAAGTGAGTTCACAAGTTTAGAGGAGAGAGTGGCAAAATTAGAAATGATTGTGACATTTGAAAAAATTACATCTCTTCTGCTTAATAAACTGCAAATTGCAAGATCTGAAGTAAATCTAAGTTTGGTGCTTACTCTGATTTGAGAAGGGAGATAAAGACAGGCAATAAATTTGAAGTATAGATAAGGTATCTATATCTTCACTTGCATTGCCTTACCAGTTTGTGCTAAGGCCACTTCATCACATTTAAAGTTGCAGAAAGACAAGTTCCTTTTGCTATTTGCTCATTTTTAATTGATGTTGGACCAAAAACTGTAAAATGAAATTAGTTGTCAGATTTCAGTGCTCCAGGGTATGAGACATGGTGGTAATAAATGTCATTGGCAAATACTTATGTCCCCAAATGGGTGACCCTGACGTGATTCAGTCACTTGCACATACACCAGTTCTACCAGATCAGTGCAAGGTACTGTGGCCTTTCTAACCTTGCACTTCTAAAAATGAATATGTAAGATTCAGAGCAGAGAATATTAATCCCAGGGTTTAGCACTTCAGAACGAAACTCTGTGATAAGTGGAAACTTAAAATATTTTCTATAAATGTGAGAAGGCTGTATCCTGTAACTGGCTGGCATCTGTTTAATAATGTTGTCTAAACCACAGACATCTTTAAATCTTTGCCCTTGAAGCTGAGCACTTTTTTGTTCTTGCCATTTCCTTTAAAGAAAAACAGCAAAAAATCATAAGAAAATATCTGATCCTACACCCAAAAGTACTGCTTCTGTGGTTTCAGTGAGGACTGAATCTAATAATGGAACCATCACACTCCAAAAACATCCCTCTGAGCAAGCCAGAAAATATAGAGCCGTAAGTTACGTTTTTGAAAAGATGCATCTTGTTTTGTTTTTTGTGTTTCTTTTTAAATATTCAGTGACATAATATAAAAATATATTTTGAAAAGGTTTGCATTTTCCTGATGTGTATTCAATAAAACTGTGTATGTTGCATATGAAGAGAGGAGAGGAGCTGTGTTCATCTAGTGTTCAAGCAAAGAAAATAGCCACAGATCAGTAAAACTAATAGCAGTGGTCTTTACTGAAAGATACTCATGAAACATTATAGCTAATCCTTATTCTGTGGAGCTGGTATATGTTTTGGGTTTTTTTTAACCCTACCATTGTGTCAGTGCACTTAGCTTTTGCATGTGACAGTCATGTTAATGCTGAGACATTGTATACCTTCTGAAGTCTCTGGGGTCACTGAATTAACTTGAAATGCTGGCAAATGTTTAACAGCAGACAAATGTTGACAGTGAAAATGTTTACAGCTTGTGACTGGATAATCGATTGTTCTTTTTGAGGAAGTTTGCTTGTAACCAGAAGTGCATACTGAACAGTGGTCCAAGCACAGGGGTTAAAGTAGGCTGGAACGCACTGGAATTGTGTTCCAAGGCCCACAATTTTTAGGGGTTCAGCGTTCTGGGGCTCACTAGAAATAGAAAGTGGAGCCAGACTGCTGTGTTCTGGGGCCCACCATTTAAAAATAGCAGACCCCAGAATGCAGCATTCCAGCTCCATTTTCTATTTTTAGGGGCCCTTGATGCTGAGTCCCTAAAAATAGCAGGCCCTGGAATGCCATTCCTTTGCATTCTGGGAGGCAGGGAGGTGCCCCGGCCTGGGTTGAGGCTCCGGCCTGAGCCTGTTCTGACTGAGCATGCTCAGAGCCGGCTCAGGTTGGAGTCACAGCCTGGGCCAGGGCCGCTCCTCAGTGCGTGGTGGCCAGGTAAGGGGAAGGGGGTCTGGGGTTGGGGCAGTATTCTCCCTGGGACTTGAAATGATGGGGGGTGTTGGAGAGGTTTAGAGGGTGTAGGGGACACTCACTAATGTGGCATAACACCATTACTAGCTGACAGCTGGGGGGGTGGGAATTTTGGGTTGTGTTGCGGGGGAGTTAGGGAAATCTCTGGTTTGGGGACAGGTGAGCTGGCGCGGGGGAAGACGGCACAGAGGGGGGGTTGGGGAAGGATTGGGGGACCAGCGATGAGATGTGGGCTGGGGGCAGTAGCTGGTGTGGGGAGTGGGCGTGTGGGGGTTAGTAGCAGGAGTGTGTGAGGGGGGCCTGGACAGGCATGCGTAGGGCCTGCCAAATTATATTTCAATCCCTGTTCAAGCAGATATAATCAGAAAGATGAATCACGTGCCTTGTCTTTCTTTTCTGCAATGTTTGCCTGCTGGTGTTAGTTTCAGATCTTTTTTTTAACATTGAAGCCTTAAACATGTGGTTTAATGTATCTTGTAAAGCTATTAGGATGCTATTTACCGCCTATGATCATAGGGCAAGGTCGGTGCATAGCTTATGGAAACCAGAGTGTTTGGTATGTGCAGCCTCTTGAAGTCTGAAGTGCCGATGCTCTCTTCAGACTTTGTAGCGTATGAAAGCCTTTGTTATGGCATGGTTTGATGCTTTCAAATTGTACTTGATTATGATTTTTTGATTATCACTTTGTATATTGTCTGGTACACAGGTAATTTCTTTAAGCATTGAAATAGTCCTCACAGGGTGATTCCACTTTGGGTTTCTTTTAACTACAGAGTGAAGACAGGCATTTAATCAAAGATAAAACTTTTGAAATTCATCCCTCAGAGAAACCAGCGGCTGAGCCTGAAGAAAAAAGAAATAAGAATGAGGCAAACAGCACAGGAGTTTGCATAGCAACAATTAGCAAAGTGGATATTGATATTTTACCATCTGAAAGGACGAACTCCAAAAGTGGTCACTTATTACAGGATAACAAAGCAAGGCATTTAAGCATTCCTAATGAAGTAGAATCTGAAGGCCCACGGCCTAAGGAAGAGGCACTACAGCAAAACTCAAAGTCAGGTTCTAGAACTGAAAATGTGGATTCTAAACAGTTTGCTGTTGATGTCGCAGATGAAGATGATGACACTTTGAAACTCCTGCAGCCTGTCTCAAAGGATCAAATGCAAAATGATGGCCAGGTAATTATTTAACTCTCTTAAATGTGCTTTGTAGAAATTTGAGATAGTGTTACCTTTCAAAACAGGGCACTGCTGCTCAGGCTTGTAGGGGCACTGAAGCAGTTAGTATCCCTTAGTATCCCTGAAGCACTGCTTCCATATAAGACCAAGTCTTGGTCTTGAACCTTAATCATCCTTATTGCTGTTCTTGTCTGGAAGCAAAAATTGTCTGCTTCCACTTGTAAAAGGATGAGGCAAAAAAAATGCGTGGAGGTCCTGCATCCTTGTTCCAAGTGGACTATGCATCTCTCTCTGCCTGCCCTATTCAGCCCTAATTTGGGATGGGAACTGGAGGAGGAAGGCAGGTTACAATGGAAGTGGAGGTTGGTGGAAGAGACTGAATGAAAGAAAGAAGAGGTGATTTAAAGGAAGATAGAACAAGAGGAAAGATGGAGATGTGACTAATAAAGGGAAGAATGAGGGAATAAAACGGGAAATGAGATTAATAGAAAAGAGAAACCTTGGAAATGGGGAACGTGTGAAATAATTTGGCCTTCCCTCTTACCGGGCTTGCAGAGTGCCTCATTTGGGAAGTTGGTGGAAGCAGAAACATTGGCTGTTGTCCTTTCCCCTGCACTCTTCAGCACCTGCAGCCAAAATGGTTGTCTCTCATTTAGGTATGTTGGGGAAGTAGCCCTTCTCTCTCTCTAGTGCATGTGCACAGGGCTAGCAATATTTTGGCTCTTAATAAAAGTATATGAAAGTGAAATACAGTTGATTTCCCTATTGTATCTTGTGCCTTGGATTTAAACAGTAGGCATGTCCTGGATCTGCAACTGTCATTTCCATTCAGTCATACATAAGGGCACTGTTTCATTTAGTTAATGATCCACCAAGTTCTGCTCTAGAAAGAGACTTTTAAAGCCTGCCATTCTCACATTACTAATACTGACACTTTACCAAGCTTTTTCTTATTTTAGTTTGTTCATGAAAACATAACTTCTTATTTCAGAGTTTGGACTCCACTGAGAAGTTACTAGCATCATTCACTCCTCTTATAATTCAAGTAAGTATTTTAGCATTATAGTTTTGCTTAGTGTGTTGGCTTTAAAATAAGATTTCCCTAAAGGGAAATCTCGACTGTTGTTTGGTGATTTTTTTCCCCCCAAGAATATTTGATTTTTGGAGTAGGATTATTATTGAATTAAAATGAGGGATTTTTTCTTAAGTCTCTATTACGATGGTGTAGTTATGTCCAGCTTATTGCGGTGTTAATGTAGTAGAGGTTTTTGGTGTGTTTTTGTATTTTCTCTCTGTAGGCATTTTTTCAGACTGATACCCAAACGCATGTTTATGGTGGTTGTGATTTAAGATAAAGTCCATAGCACCCACAGAGTTAATGTGTGCAAAAACAAGTCTACAAATATTTTTACTTTTTAGGATGAAGCATCTCATGGAAGTCCAGGGGGAGTTCAAGAAAAAGTCATTTCTCATTTACAACCTCATACCTCTGTCTATGAACCTTCTCTCTCACGGCAGCGACGGCAGAAGAAAAGAGAGCTAGGTGAAGTCTCTTCAGAGAAGGTGCGGATGAATAAAAATGTATCTGACAGTTTGAGCTCTTAAAATGACAGTGTACTACTCTTACAATTATTTCTTCGCATCCTACAATGATTATAACAGTTTTTAGATCCTTTCCACTAGCTAAACCATCTCCAGTCCATTTATAATAATCTCATTTCAAACACATCTTATAGAATTGCATTTATAACAAAATGGGAATTGCAGGCCTGGGAGATTCACTTTGTGGGCACTTTTTGTCTAAGGATTCCAACGCACTATATAAAAAGTAAGCTTCTCAACACTCAGAGTACAAAACTGTAAATCCTCCTAGTATGAGTGAGCAAAGTGAAGTGTGGAAAGATTACCTGACTCCTTATTATGCCTACAGTAGTATCCAGGAAAAGAAGTACAACCAACCAAGACTGGATCTTTATTGTATCTGACACTGTACAGAATACATAGTAAGAGACAGTTCCTACCCCCAGAGATTGCTGACAGTTTAAATAAATAAGACAGACTGCAAAAGATTAAGGTAAATGAGTATGACATGCGGCATAGTGATCAACGTGGTGAGTGTCAAGTGTCATGTTAGTTCCATGATTTTTTGTGTGGGGTTTTGTTATGAGGTTGTTAGCTAAATGCAGATAAAGAGGGAAAGGGAGAATAAGAAAGTTAGAGGACACAGGTGTGCAGGAAGTGGTAGACACAATAAAGCAATGGAAGAATTGTGTATAGGACACAGAGTTCTGACTCCCAGTTCTGGGTTGTTAGTTTTGTGTGCTTGCAGTTCTAGATTTCAAAGCATTTTAATTTCTTGAATGACGAAATGAGACTGTAACAACTTTCTGATTTTATTCTAAGTTCAGAGCAGTTGCTTCTCGGCCCTTACCTTCTCCTTCTGATGTGAATGTGAAGACATCAGACAGTTCTGCAGATCAGCATGGCACTGAAGTCACAGAGTCTGTAAATAGCTCTAAAAATAGTGAGAGAGAAATTTCAAAGGTTTGTACTAAGCATTTTTGTGCATATTTAGTTTTGTCATTTTCTTACTATTCTGCGCAGTTTGCTTCAGAAGGGAGGTGGGGAAAATAAATGTACAGCTACTATCCTCTGTGATTAAATTTGTCTCTTACATCTGATTGGTTATGTGGGAGGATGGAAAGTCAGCCGCCTTTTCTATCAATTAGGGTAGGGAGGCTGAATGTTCTATTCTTACAGGAATTAGGTTTGTGGATCAAGATCACCATGGGAAAAAAATATAATACATGTTGAACTGCCTGAAAACTTCAGTTAGTAGCCATCTTTTTCAGGGGTGTTTGGACAAAACTTTTATTTAAAATATGATAGATTTAAAAAATGACTGCCAGGATTAATATTGATTTTGATTTATTTTAAAGGCTCGACCACTATCAGCAAGAGAGAGGAGGAGGTTAAAACAATCCCAAGAAGAGATGTTTCCTTCTGGTAACTATTTATTTATTTACTTGTTTGTTTTTGTTTGTTTGTTTGTTTAGTATACTAGCTCTTCTGCAGAGGCAGTGAGAGAACTTCTCTATGGAACACTATACTCTTGCAATCTGGTATTTAGCTTTAATTTCCGTTTTTAAAAAAAGGGTATTTGAAATGTAACTTTGAAGTTAATAGGAAATTTTATTTAACACAACTTTTGTTTTTCTAATGCTCATTCAGTTGTGTTAATGATGGTAATGTGATGTTTCCTTATGAAATATGCTTTTGAGCTAGAAACTTCAATGTTTTCTGCTGATTGATTTGTGTCTGGCCCTGATAGTACCCTGGGAAGACAGTTATAATACTGTACATGAGAATGGCCATGCTGGGTATGACCAACGGTCCACCTAGTCTAGCATCCTCTCTTCTGACAGTGGCCAGTGCCAGGTGCTTCAGGGAGAATGAACAGAACAGGAAATCATCAGGTGATCCAGCCCATGTCATCCATTCTCAGCTTCTGGAAAACAGACTCTAGGGCTCCTTCAGAACATAGTTTTGCATCCCTGCTCATCCTTGCTAATAACCATTCGTGGATCTAATTATCGCTTGAACCCTGTTATAGTCTTTGCCTTCACAACGTCCTCTGGCAAGAAGTTCCGCAGCTTGACTGTGTGTTATGTGAAGAAATACTTCCCTTCGTTCATTTTAAACCTATCTATTAGCTGCATTTGATGACCCCTTGTGTTATGAGCAGGAGTAAATAAAACTTCATTTGCTTTCCCAACACTGGTCACGATTTCATAGACCCTATCATGTCCCATCATAGTAATCTCATTTTGAAGCTGAAGAGTTCCAGTCTTACTAATTTCTTCTCATATGGAAGCTTTTCTATACCCCTAATCATTTTTGTTGCCCCTTTATGTTCCTTTTTCAATTCCAATATTTCTTTTTTGAGATGGGGTGACTAAACTTGCACAAACAACAAAAGTCTTGATGAAGTGGGTTGCAGTCCACGAAAGCTTATACCCAAAGAAATTTGTTAGTCTTTAAGGTGTCACAGGACTCTTGTTATTTTTGCTGTACACAGCCTAACACGGCTACTCCTCTGGAACAAATCTGCACACAATATTCAACATGTGGGCATACCATGGACTTACAAACAGGCAACATGATACTTTTTGTCTTAAATATGTCATTAGCACCCAGTTTGCAAGACAAGATAAAAAGGTTCAGAAGCAGAATTAGTTGAGGAAAATAGGACTGATCTTGTTCTTATCACTATCCCAAAGCTACCATATAATTGGTATTATGCATAGTCTTTGCATGAGAAGCCCTGGACTGAAATAACAGGTGGTGGTGAATATCATCATTGAAGTTCATTGGCAAAGCTTTGTGGAAAGACCTAATTCAGGACTGGAATAGCAAGGGATGGTGAAAGCCCAAGTTAGGAGTCATTGATAGAGGAGGATGGGGAATTAATAGTGCAAACATCTATATTCTTCCAGATTTTTGTTTTTCCTGAACATACTGAAACAAATACTGTAAAAATGTCATCTTTCTAGTGCCTGCAGCAAGACGAGCATCACACAGTGCGGTAACTGAAGCAAAACCACTTGTGGAAAATCATATTAAAGTTACTCAGTCTTCATCAGATCCCAGTATTTCTCAGGTAAACTGGGTTTATCTGCTCTTGAAATATTTAAATACAGATCAAATTTGAATTGAGAAATAACAAAAAGGAAATTTTTTTACAAAGTGCAATATGCTATAGTATGTGTAGTGTTATCTCCTGACCAGAAAGAATGTACAACTATTCTGAAGCTGTTGCTGCAAAGGACACCAGGAACAATAAGCACCAATAACTCAGCTTTTATGTTTGGAACAACCATGTTCTAATTCAGGTCAATTCAGTCAGCAGAGGCAGAGAATTGAATGAGTTAATTCGCCTCTCTGAATCTCAGTGATGGCTTATTAGGTGGACAGCCATACCTTGGGAGAAGCTTATCCTTCTGCTTCCTGGGCTGTGCTTTGACTTTGGATAAACAGTTTCACTTGCTGTCCATTGCAAAATATCCTGCAGTCTGTTCATTTATATGGTCAGATTAGCTTAGTGGTGTCCAACAGTTTTTTCACACTCGCCAAAATTGTGGCAAATGTGTTAATGTTTTCACCAAATGACAAAAGAAAATGTAACTGTGTTTTTACAGAATATAGAGCAGTAGAAAATACACAATAATATTTTGAATTATTTATTGATAGAATTAATGGGAAATTTAGCATATCTTTTCATTAAATAGTTGAGGGAAATCAAGGATAAAAATCAGATAGACTGCATCTCAACTCCACCTCCAAATTTTTGTCCAATATTTATGACGTATGTTTTGATTTCACCATTTTTACCACAGAAAAAGTTGATTTGCAAAGCCACATTGAACCAAAAATTGAAAACAGTTTTGGAATAACTATTTAGAACCATGAATTCATTTTATTTTAAAATATGAGTCCACATCGTAACAATTGAATCATCTTTCAGATGTTGAGTGCTTTGAAGTAAAATCAGATCCATCTTGAAAAGGTACCTATCCAAAGAAAGAAGCCTCAGAAGCTTTTGAGAGAGTCAAGGATTGTAGATGTCAAAGTGAAATGGATCTTTCATGAATTTAAAAACAATTTTGTACTTTTCAAAATCAGAGAAGTGCTTTTCAAATTTTTGGAGTAAATTCTGCAACCAAAAAAAATAGGTGGTAGAAGTAAAGCACCAATTTGCCAGAGGTCAGTAGCTGTTTCACCACATGTGGCAAGTGGCAACCGTGTTGGACACTGTGAAATTAGTTTGTCAGACATATTTGCTTAAAACACATTATGGAACCAGTGTTAAAAGAACAACAAATGAATAATGTACAATTGAAGAAAAGTGGTAAATGAAGAATCTGCCATTTGAGTGGGTACACTCAAAGTCAATTATCAATAAAACAATTATACAACAATCATTTTCAGGCCAGTATGTTACTTAGAGTATTTCTGATACTCTTTGGCTGTGACTACATCTCCTTTTTTTAGTTTGGACTTGGTAGTCTGAACTAAAAAATGTCTGAGGTTAGTCCGAACTGACTAACTGTGGTTTTTAAGTTCAAACTAGCTGTGCGTCCTAGTTCAGAGTAACTTTTTAGTTTGAACTAGAAAGTGTGGCTAGTTTGAACTAATGGCTTAGTTCAAACTTTTTTAGTTTGAATTAGCCATTATTTTGAGTCCTGCATATGCTTAGTTCGAACTAAACTAAGCAAGGGGTCTTGGTAGTCTGGACTAAGCTTTGCCTAGTCTGAACTAAGAAATTTCTTAGTTCAGACTAGCCAAAGACTAGTGTGGCTATGGACTAATTTGGCAGTCTGAACATAGCCTTTTTCTACCAAAGTTTGAAGGGTTTTTTTCGTCATTTTTTTAATCTGTAGGCTGATGTGTAAAGTTATGTGCTGACAAAAAGTAGTAATTGTTAAATCAAACTATATTTTTTTACAATGAAAGTGATTAATTTATATTAACATCTTCATTGTACAATTAGTCTATTGTTTTATGAAAATCATGAATGTATTTTAGTACACAAAGTAGGAGTATTTTTTTTTAAAAAGCACACTTCTAAGTATGGACTTGAAAGAATTCCAGCAAAGATACATAAGTGCTAGACATTCACAGCTTGACTTGTTTGTTCTTGTAATTTTTCTCAGCCTGCCCATTTACAGTGACAGTCCTTTTCATGCTATTCTGTGTGCAAATAACATCCGCATGCAAAAACCACATCTGGACACCTTAATCAAGGACAGATGGGTTTTGTGCATATAAATTATATTTACATATGCTAATAATATGCAGTTTTTTTGCATTTTGAGTTTAGGATTGAACAAACAGAATTTCAGAGGCACAAATGAAGAGTGAGTTGAAGTACCATGGAAATTTTTGGAGGACACTGGAGTTAGTAGAAAAACAGATTAAGAAGTATTTAGAACTTATATATACAAATATTTGTATAAAAACTGATATGTTGTAGTCTTTGAACAACAGCTCTTTAAAATAGTGAATTAAAAGTCATTAACTGAGAATTGACTGTGTTGAAGTATAATTTTAAAATGTTGATTTAATATATTTTCTCTGTGCAGAATTGTTCTAGGTATTTTTGTTTGGTCTCATTGGGTTTGTGGGAGGAAGGGCTTTTGAATGATATCCAGCTTAACCCATTTCCAATAACGTTGTACTATCAAAATTTCCACCCACTGGAGGTCCCGGATCTGGGAGATGGTGCAGGGGATGAGTCCACCCATTATACCACAGAGGCTGACACCACTGAAATTATGATTCTATAGATTTTTATTAATCAAATGATGCCTCCTTTATCTTTCTTTCATGAACTTGCCAATGGAATTATTTGCAGTATCAGACTAAACATAGGACAAATTGCCTGACTCAGAACATGGGCTCTGTAACATACTTGCCAAAACAACGAGAGGCCTGCGGCACCTTAAAGACTAACAAATTTCTTCAGGCATAAGCTTTCATGGGCTCCAACCCACTTCATTAAATCCATGCTTCATCAGATCCATCCATCTGATGAAGTGGGTTCCAGCCCATGAAAGGTTATGCCTGAAGAAATTTGTTAGTCTTTAAGGTGCCACCACAGGACTCGTTTTTGCTGTACTCAGACTAACATAGCTACCCTTCTGATACTTGCCGAAACCTTTGGTATAGAGAGAAATGTTTAATAGTAGTTAAATGAGTGTATGTGCTTGGACTAGTTTGTTTTTACTCTTGGACTTAAATACAAGGGGCTTTTAAGTATTAGTTATAAAGTTACATTGTAAAAATGAGCTTATTGATTCTTTGAAGCTTATTTTGTCATATACTTCAAGGAGTCCATGCTTATACAGGAACTACTGATTCAATAAAACCAAATTTAATAAAATGCCTAATTCTATAAAGTAACTTGGGGATTCTGTTATCTATACTAGAAAAAAAAAATAACCCGCTGTCTGTCTGATGATGAGCTAAACTCTTCCACAAGCTCCACAGATAAGTCAGATGGAGATTCCAAGGAAGGGTAAGTGTTTTCTTTCTTGTCTACAGGCATTAAGTAGTAACTTGTCTGTGGTGTCAGTACCATATACTGCTTTCACTTGGTGTGGAAAATGTGTGTAGATACTTGTTCTCCTTCAAGCACTGCTCACATCATTTAGTTATAGATGTCTACATGCAGCAGTGAACGGTAGCTCAGAAAGTCTTCAGCCTTAGCCTGTCAGGTCAGGGCACGTGGCCAACGCCCCCTCTATGCCGCAACTGGAGCTATATAGATGACTGTGACCCTGCCCTTCCGAGTTCCTTTTTCCGCCCTCAGCATCGGTTTCAGATCAGCCAACAAACCTGCATAAGCCAGTGCCTGTCTTTACTGCGAAATTCAAGATGCCCAGTTTCAAGCCATCCGTAGGATGCTTCAAAGCCTTTCTGCTCAATGATCCACACGACAAATGTCTTGTGTGCCTGGGTGAGTCCCATCTCCCCAAGAGCTGCCCCCTTTGCCAGTCCTTCAAAAAGAGGATTCGCAAGAACAGAGAGCTATGTGTGCGCTCCCTTGCCGGGAGTACTGCGTGAGCCTCGAATGCCACCCGGGCTGTGAGTGCTCCGCCGGCTCACCGACCAGCCTGGGCACTGCAACCCTGGGACCGCTTGTCTGTGCCAAGTCCAAAGACTCGGTCAACACTCCCATCGGTACCGTTGGGACTCCGTACTCATCAGTCACCGAACCATCCCGATGTCAGACCAAAGGTGGCATCATCAACGATACCATGGAAGAAACCCAAGTTGACGCTGACTGCAGCACCAGAGGCCAAGTCAGCACAAGTGACAGTACTGTCCGCCAATGTTCCCTCTAAGCTGCGCTGGCGCGCTGCAGCGCAGCCCGCCGCAGCCACAGTCCCTGGTTAGAGCTCCTGTGGAGCAGGGAGTTTTGAAAACTCCCGCCCAGAGAAGCTCTAACGGAGCATGCCCAGAAAATCTGGGCATGCTCTGTAGAGCTTCTCTGGCCCCAGGAGCTGTGGCTGGGCCATCTGGCTCCAGCCACAAGGTAAGTTTCTGGGGGTCACCGGGAGTGGGGGTGGGGAGGCTGCTGGGCAGCCGGGAGTGGGCCTGAGGAGGCGGCCGGGAGCAGGCCCGCGGGGCGGGGGGGGCTGCCAGGAGT
>ML681978.1:642512-918730 GCA_007922195.1 Podocnemis expansa
GGGGGGGGGGCCAGGGCAGCGCAGCGAGCAACATGAGTTGCTCAGCTGCCACCAACTCTTAGAGGGAACATTGCTGTCTGCTACCCTGGTACCGACCAACAACCTGCCCCCGGTGCTGCAATCCAGCACTGGGGACTGCCCGTCAACAATACCGGTGCTGCCAAGCCCAGCACCGGTACCGCAATCCAGTGAAGACTGCTCACCTGCCTCTTCTCTGAGCTCCCTTCAGGATGTGTTTGTACCATGCTCCCAGGCTTCAGGGGCCCCTGCCTGTGCCTCTATGTCGACTTCACCCTCAGGCCGATCCTCTCCGCTCAAGATGATGATAAAGATTGGAGACCATTTGGGGAAACAGTGCCGCAAGCATTCTCCCTCGCCCACATCTCAGTGAAGGAAGAGATCCCCAGCACCGTCGGCATCGGGGGGACCCTCCCCCGTGGCGCAACCTGGTCAAAGCTGTTCACCTCCACATCGTCGGGATGTCAAGGCCTCTTTTAATGACTGGTCACACAATTGGCTGGACATGGTGGCCGAGAATACCCTGACCCCACGGCACCACCCCCACCAGTCTCCTGTGCACTCTATGGACTCCGACTTCTCAGGCAATGAGCCGGATCCAGACTCCACATGCCATAGCAGTTCCTGGGCCTGCTTCTCCTCCTCACCTGATGAGTGTGCCTTTGAGAGACCAATTGACCATAACGAAGACTCTCATGCCCACTAGGCAATGCTGCACCATATGGTTTCCCACTGGTTTCAAGGGTCGTGGACCAGAAGTACCACGTCCCCCAGGACAAGTTCTCCTTTCTGTTCCAGCACCCCACTCTGGGTTCGCTGGTTGTCAATGCTGTGAACCAGAAGGAAAGACAGGGACAGCCAGGTTCTGCCCCCAAAAACAAGGAGGCAAGGAAACTTGACCTCCTTGGCAGGAAGGCCTACTCTGCAGCAGCCCTTCAACTTCACATTGCTAACCACTTGGCTGTTATGACAAGGTATATTTTTAACCTTTGGAATGCCATGCAAGGCTTCTGTAACATTAGCCCAAAGGATCGCATTAGGGACTTCAACACAATGCTCAAAGAAGGGGAAATGGCCTCCACTGATGCTCTCATGGCCATTTGGGATGCCGTAGACACAGCCACCCGTATGATGGCATCGGCTGTAGTGATGCAACACGCGGCCTGGCTGCAGGGCCCAGGCCTACCACTGCAGCTACAACTTACCATCCAGGACCTCCCATTTGAAGGCCCTAACCTCTTTGCTGAGTCAACAGACACGAAGCTTCATGGCGTGAAAGACTCAGAGCCGCACTCCGGTCGCTGGGGATCTACACCCTGCAAGCTAGCAGACACTCCCTAAAGCTGTTGTTGAAGGAACTGATGAGGCTTCAGCAGTTGAAACAATAAATTCAACTGCAGAATTCATTTCTGAGGTCCCTAACCTTTCCCCAACAACATCTTGGGGACATGGACAAGGCCCATTCAGGGAAGAGTGAGTAGCCCTGCACTCCGCAATCGGTCAGGGACCCAAAAGCCCATTGGGGAAGAAACAGCATTTTTGACTGTTATCACACAGGCAGTGAACCTGTGACTCAACCAGTCCCCGACCACCTACAGCGCTTTGCACACCGCTAGGCCAGTATCACGTCCGACCGGTGGGTTCTCGAGATGGTCACGAAGGGGTATTGCTGTTTCTTTCAATTCCTCGGGACAGAAAACTGCCCCCTTGTCCAACCCTCAGAAACCAGGAACTGTCCGATCTTCTCAAGCTCGAATGCAGGAAACTCCTCTCCCTTGGAGCCATAGAAAAGGTTCCCAGGCAGGAATGGGGAAAAGGGTTTCCCTCTCACAGATCCTCCCATCTCTGTCTCCCAAGGATTGGTTCGCGGCCCTTGATCTAGATGCTTACTTTCACACAGCCATACGGCCCTGCCACAGGCGGTTCCTAAGATTCAGGGTAGCAAATGACCACTTGCAGTTCACCGCTCTCCCCTTCAGGCTCTCGTTGGCCCGAAGGTTGTTCATGAAGTGCGTGGCACTGGGCACGGCGTTCCTGCGCAGACGGGGCATAAGAATTTACCCCACCTAGACGACTGGTTAATAGTCGGAAAATCGAGTCACCAGGTAGAGCTGCATGTCAGAGTGGTAGTGAGGCTCTGCAGCTATCTGGGCATTCGCGTAAAACCAAGAAAAGTCAAAGCTCCATCCATCCCACAACAGAGTTCACAGGGGTGCGCCTAGATGCCTGCAAGGGGTCAGCATTTCTACCTCTCTCCAAATTTCGGTCCATTTGCACCTTCATTACAGAGTTGCAAATGTCCCCTGTGACTAAAGCCTGCTGATGCCTGCAGCTCCTCAGCCACATGGCAGCCTCCACCTCAGTAATCCAGACGGCACGCCTGAGGATGAGGCCCTTCCAGATCTGGCTCTCCACGGTGTTTCACATATGGAGGGACTCCCTAAACAAGGTACTGTTTGGACCCCAAGACACGCTGGGGACACTTCAGTTTTGGAGGGATCCCCATTTTACCAAGGGGCGCATTCCCTTCAAGGACCTCAGGCCCTCAGTGACCCTGATAACGGACGCTTCGAATGCAGGGTGCGGGGCCCGCATCTCGGGGAGACTCTCCTCCCAAGGGCACTGGTCCCAGATGGACACTCCTCTCCACGTAAATGTGAAGGAACTAAGAGCCATCAGACTAGCTTGCATGACCTTCCTAGACAAGATACAGGGCAGGTCAGTCCAGATCCTTATGGACAACACCACAGGCATATTCTACACGAATCGGTGGGGGAGGGGGAGGGTGCACTCCCTACCACTTTGCAAGGAGGCCCGCAAACTTTGGGAATTAGCCATATGTCACAATTTCATCCCAGTGGCCTCCCACCTACTGGGGGTGGACATCAGGCTAGCAGACTCACTGAGCAGAAAGCCGCTAATGAACCATGAGTGGTCCCTTCGTGACAGGGTGTTCTCCCTCCTGATAGACAAATGGGGCTCCCTGCAGATAGAGCTGTTCATGAAGTGGCAGAATCGCAAGTGTCCCCAGTGCTGTTCCCTCAGGGGATAGGAGGTAGGGTTTCTCACAGACACCTTCCTCATTGACTGGTCGGGGCTCCTGATGCATGCCTTCCCACCGGTTCTGCTGATACAGAGGGTCTCTTGAAAATCACTAGGGACGGAGCAAACATAATACTAATAGCTCCGGACTGGCCCAGACAGCACTGGTTCCTGCTCCTGCAGGACACGCCCATAGAAACCCCACTCCGCCTCCCACAGTGGGCGGACCTTCTGACTCAGGACTCAGGGTGCCTCAAGCACCCAGACCGAGGCTGCCTACATCTGACGGCCTGGATGCTATCTGGCTCAGCGAGCAGGAGAGACTCTGCTCAGACAGGGTTAAGAAGGTCCTGGTTGGTAGCAGAAGACCATCCACCAGGACCACATACACAGCCAAGCAGAAGTGATTCTCCATTTGGGCCGGGGACAAGGGTGTAGACCCAACATCAGCTCTGATACACTTGATCCTCGACTACCTGCTAGACCTCAGAGGAAAAAGGTCTCTCTCCCTCTTCACTGAGAGTCCACTTAGCAGCTATCTCAGCCCTCCACTAGACGGTGGATGGGCTATCAGTTGTTTCCCATCCCTCTTCCATGAGATTTCTGAAAGGGGTGGAAAGACCTTTTCCCCAACTCCGTAAGCCCACCCTGTCGTGGGACCTGAACATTGTCATCTGTCCAATTACAGAGCCACCCTATGAACCTTTGTACTCAGCCACCCTGCTGGTCCTATCCTGGAAGGTGGCCTTCTTAGTAGCAATCATCTCTGCTAGAAGGGTTTCAGAGTTGAAAGCCCTCTTCTCGGAACCCCCATACATGAGGTTCTACCTGGATAAAGTGTTTTTGCGTCACCACCCTTCCTTAAGGTGGCCACCTCCTTCCACCTTAAGCAGGAAATTTGCCTGCCAGTTTTTTACCCAGACCCCCAGATTACACAGAACCAGAGGAAATGGCATACACTGGACGTGAGGAGAGGACTCCTAACTCACACTGAGTGTACCCGGCCGTTCCGCAAGACACCCCTCCCCCCCAACTGTTTGTGGCAGTTGCCGAACATAAGAGAGGTTTACCAGTATCCTCACAGTGTATTTCGAATTGGATTGTAAACTGCATCAAAGACTGCTATGGAAGGTCAAACACGCCCTTTCTGGGATTTGTTAGAGCCCACTCTACGAGGGCCCAAGCGTCTTCTATGGCCTTCCTTGCCAAGGTCTCGATCCAAGAGATCTGCAGGGCCACTGCGTGGTCATTGGTTCATACCTTCATGACGCACTACACTATCACCCAACAGTCTAGCGATGATGCCACCCTGGGCAGAGCTGTGCTCAGTGTGGATAGACTGTAACTCCTCCCACCATCCAAGTGTACAGCTAGCAGTCGCCTATAACTGAATGATGTGAGCAGCGCTCGAAGGAGAACAGTGGGTTACTTACCAGTAACCGTCCTCCTTTGAGATGGGTTGCTCACATACATTCAGGCCCCTCCCACCATCCCCGCTAACAGAGTTGGCGAAAGTATATGGGACTGGGAGGTTCAGTGTCACAATCACCTATATAGCTGCGGTCACGGCGTAGAGGGGGTGTTGGCCGTGTGGCCTGATCTGACAGGCTAAGGCTGAAGACTTTCTGAGCTACCGTGCGCTATGGCACGTAAACACCTATAACTGAATGATGTGAGCAGCCCATCTCGAAGGAGGATGGTTACTGGTAAGTAACCCACCATTTCTAATGACGATGCCCAGTGATGTTATGAAGAGCTACGTGGTGAATGAATCATGCCCGTTGTCTATTGCTCTTTTGTGACACGCACTTCTAGTCTACTGTCTTTTTTGATTGTGAGGCTGCTATGCCTCCAGGTGCTGGCATAAACTCCTTTCCAGGAGACTGATCTTCCATCCAGCATCAAGGAGAGAAACTAATGTGTCTGGAAACCTTCCTTAATGTTAGTTGGAAGGTTGCTAACATAGTTTTCTTGATGTGGATTCAGTTGAAATATTTATCTAGGATTTTCTCTATATTTAGCATCTTTCTTAAAAACCTTCCTCCATTTTACTTCCAGTGGTGATAGTCAGTGTGGATTGGATGTTGGTGACTGGCTAGTCTCTCAAACTCTAAGAGTTGCTCAGTGCAGTGGTTAGATGAAATGACATTAAAAGCTCCTGTGCTTTGCTGTCACCATCAGTGAATCTGCATAGCGAGAAGGGTTCATTAGACTACCTAACAGGGCATATTCAGATCACAAGATTATGGAAAGTCATCCTTGACTGCAAAATGGAGTTTGGAATTTAATTATTTTTTTCCGCTTTAGAAAAGGCAATACAAATGAAATGAATGATTTGGTGCAGCTAATGACTCAGACACTGAAAATGGATTCTAAAGAGAACTGTGAGCACCATTCAATCCTAACATCGGCCTCAGAGTTCAAGCTTCATAGGAAATATAGAGACACTCTGATCCTACATGGAAAAGTATCTAATGAACCAGAGAGATTTGAATTTGAAGAATTTCCTTCAGGTTTGTAGTTCTATTAATGTTTTAAAATAGTAATTGTCAGTTTGTGGTCTCTAGACTACCAGCAGTTAGCAGAGCACTTGCTGGTGGTCCAAAGAAAGCTGGCTGTTGACACAGGGCCTGGTTCTCCTTTTGTCTAGCTGTTAATCACAGGAAAGAAGCTAAAAATAAATTTCAGAAGGGATAGCCGTGTTAGTCTAGTCCAGTAAAAAAACAACAAGGAGTTGTGTGGCACTTTAAGACTAACAGATTTATTTTTTGCATGAGCTTTCGTGGGAGAAGATCCCACTTCCTCAGATGCTTTGAAGATGGGTGAACTTACAGAAAGGAATGAAACTAAATGCAAGGGGGTGTAAAACATAGGATCAGGTCATACAGTAACAGCAAATCAGAGCAGTTTTCAGGTTCAAACCACTTCAGGCTTCCCATGGTCTGAACCTGAAAACTGCTCTGATTTGCTGTTACTGTATGACCTGATCCTATGTTTTACACCCCCTTGCATTTAGTTTCATTCCTTTCTGTAAGTTCACCCATCTTCAAAGCATCTGAGAAAGTGGGATCTTCTCCCACGAAAGCTCATGCAAAAAATAAATCTGTTAGTCTTAAAGTGCCACACAACTCCTTGTTGTTTTTTTAAAAAATAAATTATATTCATAATAACACTTTATCGCGGAACGAGTTTCTGTAGTTGCCATGGGGATGTTTTTTTGCTTAACAGTCGGAGAGGAGGTGCTCCATCCAGTTATGAATGGAAGAGAAAGGCGCCCCATAAGGGAATCTGTCAATATGTGATCCACACTATGAAGTTCTTAAAACTTCATGATTTTAGATTTTTTAAACAGTTAAAGTAGATTTCAATATCATAAAAATTCAACTTAAAAACTTCCAAGTAATTTGGCTACTGTCAAATTTTGCAGATCACTGTTAAGGCTGTCTCTTTAAATTGGATTCAACTCAGCAGCTGAAAATCTGGCGCTTTATGCAGACACAGGAGTCCACCTGCACAGAACCCATCACAAAAATGGGGTCTCATTTTCAGCTGCAAGCAGTTACCTAATTTTGTACCAGTAAATGGAGGTAAATTATCTTTTCAAATTCAGCCTTCATAAGAGTGAGCATATTCTGAAAAACTGCTCTAAAAGTGGCGTCTTAAGGATTGTGTTTGACTTTCAGGATCCCTTCTACATTGGAATAAAAGACATGTGGCATGGCTGCAGTTGGCCCAAGTCAGCTAACCTTGGCTTGCAGGGCTTGGGTAGCAAGGCTAAAAATTGCTTTGTGGATGTTCTGCCTCAAGATGGTGCCCAAGGTGTGGGGTTATACCCTCTTGCAGGGTCCCAGAGCTGAAACTCAGTTTGCAAGTCAAAAGATGAATGGGAAAAAAGTCATCTTGGAATCTGAAAGTCTCAAACTATGTTCTTCCTGGCTCATGTGTTGTAAGTAGTAAGGATTCTAGTCAAGTGACCAAGCAGAACTGAATCAAGATCAATCTCCTATAGTTATGATGGTTCTGCAATGATAACAAGAGTAAAAGTGTAGTGAAAGCTCTCTACAGTTAGTAGACATGACTCTGAATGTACAGGGAGCAATTATGGTCAGTGAGGAAGTGACTTTTTACATAGTCAAGTTTCTCATCATAGTTACACTTTAAAATTTCTAATAATATAGTGAACTGTGCGGGTGTTTGCAGCTGCTGTTACTAATAATTCAAATGTACAACCAATTTGAAGGTGCTGGTGTAAGTGCAGTGGCTTAAATTTTCTTAAATGGCAAACTTCTCCAGTTAGATCAAGTCCTTTACTTTTACATGTTAATGCGGAAAGGGGTGCTAATGAAACATATCTTTAAGTCATTGTCAAACCTAGCCTATGTCAGTAGTGATCTATTAATTTTGGATGAATTCAGTGTGCAGAGTAAAATCTTGGCACTTTCTGTTTTGGCTCCTAGTAAAGACCTTCCATTACTGTGGAACTACATTCATCAACAGGATTCCTTGTTTGCAGGTCACACAGAGAACTGAAGGATTGAAAGATCACTGAGGCACATTGGTGAAAGACAGTATCACTGCCTGTGCTGTTTTGTCCATGTATAAATAGAATAATTACTGAACTTTTTACATGGCTTTTCAAATGTAAGGTGATTGAAGTGATCAATAGGGCCAGATTAATTGGCCTTAGGCTGCTCCTCCCCCCCCCATGGGCCGTGCCCACCCACTGTCAGTATGGCAGCCTGCGTTCAGTCTCTTGCAGAGGGGGCGTAGCCTGGGACCAGAGGGCACTCCTGCCCCAGCCCAAGTCCAACTGGTCTGCTTGTGGGGGTGGCCTCTGGTGCAGCCCCCCAGGACTATGGTTTCTGGAAGTCTGCACTGGAGCAGAAGCTGCTCTGCATTCCAGCTGGCCCTGCCTCCCCCAGGTATAAAGGTCAGGTGGTGGCCTGTCCCTGGGGGCAGGAACAGAGCCCAGCCTCTGGCCCCAGGGATCTCTTCCCCCTCCCCCAGTGTTGGCAGCCCAGGGACTCTCCCAGTGCTCCCCTAAGCCCCATCAGTCTTGTGGGTGAGGCAGATCAGATAGGAGCCAAGGACCCCCAGCCCATATAGCCCCTTCATTAATCTGGCCCTGTACATCAGGATTCTGTGTATTATGTGGCTGTGAAACTTGTAGAGTCCACCCTTTGACACACAATTGTCCTAGGAACTTCATTTTTTAAGAAAATGTTTCTACCATTATGACTACAAAGAACCTTCCAAACATGACCAGAGTATATAATACAATGATATCTTCCTGAGTCTGAAACCTCAAACACCTGATTCCACAGACTGGGTCAGTATAGACCTTGCACCTATACAGAGCAGAGGTTTTCAAACTTTTTTCCTTAGGACCCAGTTGAAAAAAATAGTTAATGTTAGTGATGCAACAAGTACATCTTTGAGTAAAGCATTTCAGTCTTTTGGGAGCACCAGAAGGGGGCACTGCAACCCAGTGCCTGAGTGTCACGACCTGTGGTTTGAAAAACACTGGTATAGAGACCCTGTAGTCACCTATAGTTGACTATGACCACGTTTTATTGTATTTTTGCTGATCAGAGACCTCCAGGTAATCTGCCTGTTTCACAGTCCTAAACCACCTCTCATGCCTTTGCTGGTACAAAACACTGTAATCTTCAAAGCGTCTGATGAAGTGTGATTTTCTCCCATGAAAGCTCATGCAATAAATAATAAATTTTATTAGTCCTTAAGTGCCACAGGACTCCTTGTTTTTCTAATTGTCCAGTACATATAGAGTGACTTACTGTTGTGAGTACAAAAGTAATTTAATTTTACAACTTTTTTTAGGTGTTTTATCAGGTCATGAAAAGATGAGGAGAATGGTTGAAATTCTGAGGTCTGATGTGGTGCAAGGGCTAGGAGTGAAACTTCTGGAGAAAGTGTATGACATCATGGAAGAAGATGATGAAGTGAAGAGAGAGGTGAATATTTCTCCTATATACTATTCAGTTGTACTCACTTCTTTTCTCTTCCACAGAAGATTAAATGAGCATTGCTTTCAGGAGTTTAAGGATAATTTGGCAGGCCCTGGAACCGTCCTAAACAGTGGGCCCCCCTCCTGCACATCGGGCCCCCTTCAAGCACTCCAGCTACTGCCCCCAATATCCATTCTCATCCCCAAAATCCACCCTGCCCCCAATACTCCCCCCCACCTTCGGTGCAAGCTGGGCTTCCCCTGTACTTGCCAGCAGCACTGGGCCAGGAAACGCTGCAGCCTGCACATGTGCAGGGGTGCCCACCCCCCTCCCCTGCCTGCTGGAACACGCAAGCAGAACGCCATTCTGGGGCGTGGTATTTTTAGGGGCTGAGCGTTCAGGCCCCTGTAAATAGAAAATGGAGCTGGAACGCTGTGTTCTGGGGCGCACTAGTTTTCAATGGTGGGCCCTGGAATGCAGCATTCTGGCACCATTTTCAATTTTTAGGGGGCCCTGAACACTGAGCCCTGAAAAAGTGGGCCCTGGAACAGCGTTCCACCTTACTTTATCTGATTGCTTTCACTGTTATACCTTGAGAAACTGATCTGTAATGATAGGCCCTTATTTTGCAGACTTACTTTTATACAGTATTTACTACACAAATAACCATATTATGTAATATAATGATTCTGAACGTAAAGGGGGGAGCGTTGCATTCCTTGTTCCTACTTTGAAGTTGATAGCAATGACATTACACCCTTATCTTCATTATGTGCTCAGCTTTGAATGGCCAAATTCTGTCTTTAGATAACATGCACAATTTTCAGTGAAGGCAGAATGCATATCCAGAGGCAGAAACCGCTCCTTAATATTCCTAATATTAATATAGATGGTATCTTAACAGATCTTTAGGTAGTCAATGAAAAATTTGGCTACAAATTACCCTGCAGACAAGCTTATTCAAAAAAGATTCGAGTTACATTCTAAATTTCCTAACTTTTAGTTCTGGAATTCCTTACAACCCATGGCATTTTGGAGTAAGCTATGTATTTCAGCTAACACTATGATTGTGTTTAAATGGTATTAGCTCCCCTTTTGATTTTTCAAACTTTTTATGTGATATTCTTATTTAAAGGTGCTTTAGTATTTTCAGTTTCACTGAGCAAAATTTATTAGAATTAATTTTAATTAAAAAAGCTGACTTTATTTCTTTGATGCTTAATAGTTGCACTTACGGGAGCAAATGGGAGAGAAATACACAAATTACAGTGTGAAGGCTCACCATCTGAAGTTTCTTGAAGAAAATGTGAAGTTTTGACCAGGTGACTTAACTGTACTTTTCTTTCCCTAGAGCAGTTAGGAAAAAGCAAGGACCTAAGTTTTAGAGCTAGTTCAGTAGAATGAATTATCTCCATATTCATTTATTTTGTGGCACTTGCATTTACCTACAGATTTTTGGATCTGGGAAAACAGGTAAACTGGACTTTACAGTGTGGAATGCTTATTTGCCCATGCACAGGAGCAAATCTTTGTTACAACATTAATTCTCAATGTTTTTATATTAAAATGTGAAACACATATTTTCTCTCCAGAAGAGAAATTTTATATTATTTTGGACTTTTACTTGATACTGAACTTGCCTTTTGGTCTCATAATACTAAATGATTATTTTATGGATCTGATTGTTTTTAGAAAGCACATGCTAAATTCTGTATGTAAACTAGTATAAGCAAACGTTTTAGTTCTAGTTTCTTTTTCAGAAGGTTGCAGATATACTTCATCTCTTATTAAACCAAGAAGTGATTGGGAATATTTGCTAATCTTATAACATGGGATTATTAATTTTATAATGTTCTAAAGTTAAGACCTAATGCTCAGTTTGGCCTGCAGAGTGATAAATTTTTGTAGCTGCAAAAACTCACTGCAATTTCTGTAAATGTTTTAAAGGTGAAGTAATTCAAGTTTAAATTTAAGATACATAGGAAGATGGAAATAGTCCCTCCTTTGAGCCCTTGGGTATCTTTAGAGCTCAGGTTCAAGATTTAGAGGAAAATTTTGTTTTCTCCAACCAAAACAAATTCAAATACTAATTCCTTTTAAGAATAATGTTAAAGACTGCATATATTCAAATAAATTGGTGTTTTAATGTACCATTTCATCTGTCAGCTTGGTCTTCCAACACGTTTTTTGTATGCTTTTATGTTCTAATGTTTGATGCCTGAACATATTTCACAGCATCAGTGTTCTGAAAGTTTGTAAATCTTAGATTTTTGTAAAAGAATAATTGTCATTGTCATCAAGAATATCTGGATTTTGTAAAATAAACCCTTATTCAGTAAGTCTGCAGAATGGTGTTTCCTTAAAACACCTAGACAGGATTCTGCCCTATAGAATAAAACCTTATGTAAAGAAATGCTACAGAATAGGAATGCCCATCATCAGAACAAAGTGCACTGGACTTCATTGATTGATTCTTAAAAAGGTAGAAGACTGCTCAGTTGTTCTTCACATCCACTGCAGCATCTGCACCCCCTCAGTCCCACTATTCTGGGCATGTCTGGTTTAAGTTGACCTTCAGGCTATGAGGAGCAGAATCACTTAATACAGAAGAGACTGGAGTGCTGGTACAGGTGATGAGCACCAAGGCCACACACTAATGATCACAATTTCTTACAGGAGGCAGCACCCTTGCCAAAATCCAGTTTGGATATTTACATTTTGCTAAGTACTGGTAAGTAGACCCACCAGTTTTTGTTGTGCGTTGACATTCGCTTCCTCTCCTAAGCCATTCTGTACCATTGCACTATTGCTGCATTTGGACTAGAAAGTATGTCCTTAAAGTCTTTTTTCTGGGTAAGGAATTATAAAGCATCCATGCAGAGTTACTGTGCGGCACAGCAACGGGAAGAAAACCAAACCACTTAGTTGCTTGTCTCATACTGTTACACTTCATTTCTACACAGCTCCAACCATATAAATTGCTTGAATTCATGCTTTTAAACTTTCTCCTTCCCACCAATGAAGAGTTAATTGTATCCGTCTTATTCACAACTCCATGTTAACTTTGCTGCAGCTGAAATGCCCTTAGGTAAAGATTTCCTACCACACACACACACACACACACTACCACACACACACACACACACGTCACATTAAAAAAGACTGACTCACCATAAAAAGGTAGAAGGCAGTCTACCCACAAGGAGCAGTTCTGAAAGGTTAACCATGTTAGTCTAGTTCAGCAAAACAAGCAAGGAGTCCTGTGGCAGACTAACAAATTGCAATAAATAATAATCTTTGTGTGCCACAGGACTCCTTGTTTGTTTCACAATAACTAGAACAACTTAATTCTCCCTATCTTCCCCCTTATACAAGAATCAAAACTTGTCCCTTAAATTGTATGTAGTACTATGTGTACTTAAGTTTTCATCCTTAACATATTTGAAGATGTTCAGCAGCCACCAAATGATCTTTCAAATGCAAGACATATATAGAATCATAGAATCCTAGGGTTAGAAGGGACCTCATAGGTCATCTAGTCCAACCCCCTGCCAGAGGCAGGACCACTCCCACTAAACCATCCCAGTCATGGCTTTGTCCAGCCGGGCCTTAAACACCTCCAAAGATGGAGACTCCACCACCTCCCTTGGCAGCTCATTCCAATGCTTCACCACTCGCCTAGTAAAAAAGTTTTTTCTAATATCCAGCCTCGACCTCCCTAACTGCAACTTGAGACCATTGCTCCTTGTTCTGTCCTCTGTTACCACCGAGAACAGTCGAGCTCCATCTTCCTTAGAGCATCCCTTCAAGTAGTTGAAGGTTGCTATCAAATCCCCCCTCAATCTTCTCTTCTGCAGACTAAATAAGCCTAATGCTTTCAGTCTTTCCTCATAGGGCTTGTGCTCCAACCCTTTAATCATTTTGGTTGCCCTCCGCTGGACTCTTTCTAGCATGTCCCTGTCCTTTTTGTAGTGGGGAGCCCAAAACTGAACACAGTATTCTAGATGTGGCCTCACCAGTGCAGAATAGAGAGGAAATGATCACATCCCTTGATCTGCTGGTAACACTTCTTTTGATGCAGCCCAGTATGCCATTGGCCTTTTTGGCAGCAAGAGCACACTGCTGACTCATATCCAGCTTCCCATCCACCATGACCCCCAGGTCCTTTTCTACACTGCTGCTACTTAACTGAATGTTTCCCAGCCTGTAGCAGTGCATGGGGTTTTTCCGTCCCACATGCAGGATTTTACACTGGTCCTTACTGAACCTCATAAGATTTCTATTGGCCCACAGTTCCAATTTATCTAGGTCTCCCTGAATCCTGTCCTTGCCCTCCATCGTGTCTACTGTTCCCCCCACCTTGGTGTCATCCGCAAACTTACTGAGAGTGCAGTCTATTCCATCCTCCAGATCATTGATAAAAATGTTGAACAGAACTGGCCCCAGGACCGACCCCTGGGGCACACCACTCATGACTGGTTGCCAGCTAGACATGGAACCATTGATTCCTACACTCTGAAACTGTTGATCTAGCCAGTTTTCTATCCACCTTATAGTCCACCTATCCAACCCATACTTCCTTAATTTGCCAGTGAGAATGCTGTGGGAAACTATCAAAAGCCTTGCTAAAATCAAGGTATATCACATCAACAGTTCTTCCTGCATCCAGAAAACCAGTTATCTGCTCATAGAAGGAAATGAGATTGGTCAGACATGATTTACCCTTGGTAAATCCATGCTGACTGTTCCTGATCACTTTATTTTCTTTTAAGTGTTTGAGGATGGATTCTTTAAGAATCTGCTCCATAATTTTGCCAGGGATTGAGGTGAGGCTGACTGGTCTATAATTCCCCAGATCCTCCTTTTTCTCTTTCTTGAAAACAGGCACTACATTTGCCTTTTTCCAGTCCTCTGGCACCTCCCCTGTTCTCCATGAGTTTTGAAAGATAACGGCCAGCGGTGCTGCTATCTCATCGGCCAATTCCCTCAGCACCCTTGGATGCAGTTCATCCGGCCCCATGGACTTGTGCACATCCATTATTGATATAACTAAATCAATGTTATTTTAAACTGTCTACCTTTGTTAAATGCACCAAGGATACATTTAGCTGAAATGTTTTACTGATACAGTATTTCACTCAAGCTAATTCCTTGGTTTTCTTAAATATATTTATGGATAACTTGACAGTATTATTTACACGTGAAATACTTAACTACAGAGCTTATAAGCACCTAGAACTTGCCTAAATGCATTCTAAAATGCCCTTGCAATTTAAACCCACTTAATGTTTACTTCCCCTTTTCACATTCACAGCAAAGCCTAGCAAAATTCTAGCCAGAAGCAGTGTGCATGTCTTCTTCCATCCAAAACCAAGTATCCCCTGAGTATACTAATGCAACCAAATAGTCTTTAAAGCATTAAACAAAGAAGGTGTGTCACACTGGGAATACCACAGAAAAATTTAATGAAGGAAAATTCTGCAATGTTACATCATGAAGGTTCATGTTCAACTTTTAGTATGCCTTTTTTGTTTTCTCTCTGCTGGCTTCTTATCATCTGTTCCTGTCTCCTGGACAGGTAGCCATTTCAAAGGATTGCGACGGTACATAGGCCATGGAGGGAGCGTTAGCTTGAAAGAGAGAAAAATAGAGCTTAATGTTATGCAACTCAATAACCACAACTGAGTCAAGTGTACAATTAGTACTGTTACTACTACACAACCTTCATATTTGCAGTACCAGCTGAGCAAAGTCTCTCATTTACCATCAAAATATTGATGAAGATGGTCTATTCAGGATTGAAGAGAACATCTGATTAAGCATTTAGTGGCTTACATCACCATAGAAGCTTGCAACATTAGAGTTCCTGTTTACTTCAGTCTGGTAGGCCTGGAACTGGATTACAAGGTACACTGGCTAATGTAAGTGGAAGAATAGGACTGGAAGAACAGGGAGGTCATAATAAAAATTTGTGCATACTGTAAAGTGTGTATGGCATCCAATATGCTCATTTAGCACCTTATTTAAGCTCTCATAGATGCTAAGGTTAGAAAGGACTAGTATGATCATCTAGTTTAACCTCCTGCACAATCCAGTCCTCAAGACCTCACCCACCCACTCCAGCAATAAGCCTCTACCCTATCACTGAGTGATTTAAGGACTTTAAGGTACAGAGCATTCACTGGCAGATGAGCCATGCCCCATGCTACAGAGGAAGGTGAACCCCCCTCCCCAGAGCCCTAGCCAATCTGCCCTGGAGGAAGACTCCTTCCTTACCCCAAATATGGCTCATTCAGGGAAAAAAAAATTAAACAGGCAGCTTAGTTTTGGAAACTCAGGGTATTTTCAAAAACATTTGTAAGTAATCATGTTTTGTCTTACCAGGCATGATAAAGCAAACCCAGCCATAACTATATAGACAGTCCAACCAAACTGTTCAGTGATGTAGCCATAGATAAAACCAATTACCTAGAAGAAACAATAATGATTATAATAAAATAAAAACCTAATGAGCCATTCCCAAGCTAAAAATGATTGACCTTCCTTGTCTATAGTGTATTTTTCAATAATACAACTTACAAAACTATTAAAAGTTAGCAAGTTGGGAAGCTTACTATAATTCCAATACAATTCTTAATCTTAGTTTGTGACACATCTGCTCTTTGAGATTAGGATTGCTATAGTCTTTGTGAATAAGATTATTACTTCATGACTAATAGTAAATATCTGTTGCTCAGTATGGTAAAGTCAAATACAGTTTTTATGCTGAGCTATTTTTTTAAGCAAACATAGGCAGAACAGGCCATGGGTGAATACTTCATTTAAATATAGAAGATAAGGAATTGCTTTATGGTGAATTAGTGTCTAATCAGCATGGGAAAAGGTATACTTCACTGGCTTCATCTGAGACTGTGGATAACAAAACATAGGAGGGGGTACAACAGCAATATGCTTAACGAGAATTAATCGCAACTGAATCATACAGTTGGAAGGGACCTCATGAGATAACTTTGAGTCCAACTGCCTGGGGCTTGAACCCAGGACCTTCTGCATACTAAGCATAGGCGCTAGCTACTACACTCTTTGCAGGGCTAATTAGTTGATATGGGTTTGAATCTCCAGTTTGTACTTGACACTACACTGACCTATCCAATATGTCTTGTTTGTACTGAAATGTTGATGTGCTGCAGCTTTTACCAGAAAGCAAAATACAGAAGGTTGGTAGATAACTTCTGGGAGAATACTGGTGAAATTGATTTTTGGAATCTTAACTATTAATTTCCTGACTATATAGCTGGAGTTCTCCATTTTAGGTCTAGATTTGGCTCCACCTTTACATTAAAAATTATTTCTAAATGATACTGTGTACTTAATGGTACCTTCTCACAAAGGATGCTTTAAAGAATTCAGGCTTAGCCACAACTCATCTGGGAATTCATAACAATTGTTGTGTGTGCCCCCCAAGCCCCACTAGTTTAGTCTGATTCAAAGACATTCTGGCAGACTTACTTCAAGCTTAAAAAAATCCAGGAGATTCAGACTGTAATCCAGTTTATTTTTAAAAGATGTCTTAGACGTAACAGTGACTCCGTTATACTTACCGCAGAAACAAGAATGATCCCTTGAAAAATCTGTTCTGCTAGTTTTTGACCCTTGTAGTCCTGTTTAAAAAAAAAAAAAAATTAAAGGTCATAATTACCAGCCACTTACACCCCAAAGTAAATGATTCCTGCTTCCTCAGTCAAGCAGAACAAAGACAGAGCTTGAGCATACTCCTACTCTGCCTCTGTAGTGAGAGATGTGAAATACAAAACAAAAGCTTAAAACTAGACTTATGTTCTTTGAAGAAATCTAGCTTTCATGTTGTAAAAGCTTTTTCCCAGCCTAGTGGCTCCAGCAGCTCAAATGATATCCCCTTCCCCCTGAACACAGTAAAATACACTCTTTAGCCTTTCAATGGGGGTATGTCTAAACTGGAGGCTTAAGTCAAGTCACCCAGCCCCAGGGCCACAAATCAACTTAAGCACTTGCTTAACTTAATTCTCACTCTTGAAGTCGACTTAACAAAATGCAGCCATTTAAGTCAACTTTAAGACGAGTCCCCTGGCTTAAGCTGACTTGAACAAAAGGGGGACTCTTAAGTTGACTTACCTGTGACCTTTAATGTAAGCATAGCCATTAAAAGTTAGTGACATCTGTACAGATACCAAGAGTCATGTGACAGTTGGTAAGAAGGTTCCTTTTAAAAATTACAGAAAATGTTGAATACGGTGTGCTTTTATGTACTTTGTGGTACTAGAATGCCCCACTCTGTGCTTAGACCACAGACCCATACTTCCTCATGCTAAATTAAATTTCACTTGCATATGAAGTTTACATAATAAGCAGCAGATAAGCACCCACATGTTGGAAAAGAATTGCAAATAGCAAGACTAGTGTGTAATTTAACTGATGTGTTGGTAGATTCTCCTCTTTGTGTGTTGGGACCCTGCTTCCCCAGAAAAAAACTCCACAGTCTTACGCACCCTCAAATATGATGTCAATATTACCAGCAGTGACTGCTTGGTGAAACTAAAACACACATTTGGAAGACAGCAGCATTTCTGCATTCCTAATGTCCTGAAGCTACTAGTATTTTATTCTCTCTGCAGTAACATCCACAATATTCAGTGAAGATAGTGTTTCAAAAAAAAAATTCAAACTATGGTTTTCACTTTTGAGGAGATGGGGAAGCATCATGAAAGACAGTCATCAAAGTAAAAGGACACATTTCAAGAAAACTTAACTCTTAGCAGGCACATGCTTGCCTTAATTCTTGCATCCCAGCTCTATGTGCCCAAGTAACAAACACCTTGGAGAGTATTGTTTACACTGCTGTGTAGACCAATGGTTCTCAATCTTTTCTGGGTTGCATCTGTGCTTAGCAGCACATGGAACCCTAACAGACACCCCACCCCACACCTAGGCTCACTCCAGACCCCTCTCCACCTGGCTGGTGTGTAGACACATGCTGCCACGAAAAACTTCTAAATGATTGGGGCTAGATTATAATGGTTTACTCTGGGTGGCAAAACACTGTAGGCAGTACAATTAATGTCATTCATTTTATGATGATGAATGCAAAAAAACAGCCCTTACAAGTCAGGAAAGGCCCAGCAACGCAGCGGCCAACGTGTGTGTTGCACTGAGGCCGGGTGTCATTACCCTGCAGCAGGACGCGAAGGGCGATGCTGCCGGAAAGAGCAGCACGGAGGAGGGACGGCTCGGTCTGGAGTCAGCTGATTAAAGGGATTTAGGGGCTGCAGCCCAAATATCCAGCGCGGGGAGGGGGGGAGGCACAAAAATATCCCCAGCCCCAGGGAAGCAGGCTCCCACCCGCCCCGCTCCCCGGGTGCTGCATCCTCCACTGTCACAAGCGTCACGTGCCAGGAGGAGGCCGGGCCCGGGCCGCGGCGCCCCCTTACCATCTGGGTGGGGATGGACCCGAGTATGTCCAGCATGGCAGCAGCGATGGAGGCCGCGTCGCCGCTCTCGGAGCGGCTCCCACCCGGCGCGGGGGAGAGCTCAGCGGCGGCCGCGGCTTTGGAGGCGGAGGGAGGCGCGAGCTCGCGGGCGGCGGCCTCCTTGCCGGAGCGGCCGGCTCGCGTCGACACTCCGGCGGGCGAGGAGCGGGTCCGGAAGGCGGGCGCTGAGCTGGCCGGAAGCGGCGCCGCCTTGCTCCGCCCCATTTCCGGGAGCGAAGGGCTCCGCTGTGCTGCCCTCCGACCGCCTGAAGCCTCCACGACCGCGCCCTGTCTCCATGGCAACCGCGTGCGGCGCTCCGGGGTCCTCCGGCCTAGGTGTGTCTAACGCACTGCCTGCCGCCTCGCGCGCACCGGCTGCTCCCCTCCGCTCCCAGCTCGGGGTTGAGCGGCGGCGGTGACGCCCCACGGCTGAGGTGGCCCGTCAATAATTTTACCGCAGCCGGTGCTGGGCGCGGGGGCTGCTCAGGCGGCGCGATGGGCACCCAGGGCCCGCCAGCTGCCGCGCGGCGGCGGCGGCGAGGAGAGCGGTGTCGAGCTGGCACTTGGCAGCGGGGCGGCGCGAGGGCCCGGCGCTGGGCGCGCAGGTGAGAGGCCGCCTCCGTGTCGGCTCCTGTCGGGGTGTCGCGATATCGTCGGGCCCGAGAGGCGGCGAGTCAGTTCCCCGGCAGTCCAGCGCGGCTGTCTGACGGGCGCCAAGTTTTTAAAGCTCCGAGGGGCAGCCGTGTTAGTCTGCTCCTGCAAAACAAGCCAGGAGTCCTGCGGCACTTAAAGACCAACCCGTTCATTTATCGCAGGAGGTTTCGTCCGGTAAAACCCCGCTGCTTCTTTCTCCCACGAAAACTCATGCACTAAAAAAATGGTTAGTCTCTAAGTGCCAGAGGATTGCTCCTTTGTGTAGCTTTTCTTTAGCCGCTCGGCCCAATCTTGCTTGTAGGCTTGCTCCTGCGCCTGCAAACGAGCGGGACTGCTTAGGAGTAGGTAAGAGAAGCACGTGCTTTGGGGCAGGTGAGATAAGGCTGTGCAGCAGTGTTTGCAGATCTGACAACTGTATCTTCAGTCAGTATGTTCCGGAAAGCACATGTGCAAAACTGTAATCAAAACTATTTGTGGCGCTATAAAAGGCCACAGAAGACATGTAAAGATGTGTAACCACTCTACACGCTCACTGACTCTATCTTTATCTGTTGTAGGCTCCAGTCCTTGTCTGTAGGAGAAGTTCAGGTGACTTCAGTGAAATGATGTGTGGGAGCTAACGTTTACAAAATCAGGCCCATAAAGTTCATACTTGCCCCATGGAGAGGGACTTTAAACGATGAATAAACAATTTTTCATTTATGTGCTGAAAAACAATAAACTGCATATATAGCTGCACTGGTGGGCAATTGTTAAGAGCAGGTTTCCTTTTCTTAATTTTCATACTAATAGATGAGCCAGGTCTTTGGTTTTTTCTACCACCACTTTATTTTTAAGCACTTAAAAGACTTCATTAAAGCATGTTCCATAGGATTTTTCTTTTTAAGTATTTTGTCTCTTGGAGTCTGAAATAACTTGAGAAACTTGAAATCTAACTAGTTTCCTTTACAAATTTTTTTTCTCCATCAGCCAATTTACCATATGAGGTTCACGGTGAACGCTGGGCATCTACTGATAAGAGATTGCAGCATGTTAGGTTTTATGAGACCTTGCAACAGAACAATTTCTTTGCAGTGAGCAAGTATCACAAAACTAAGTTAGATCACCTTCGGTTACTGACAGCTTTAACAGTGTTGTAAGCATATGTCTGATATGCACAAGATGTTATAGTCTCTAGCTGGAAGAAAACAGCACTAGCAAAACTACTATTTATGACTTACAGCACAAATATTTTTTCTGTGATTATCGTCTCACATTGCAGATTTTGCAATGGGCTGATTTTAGGTAGCACTTTTTAACCTACTGCAAACTTTCTACACAATATGTACATTCTGTCTACATGCGATAGGAAGTTAATGAGTCATATTCTACCAGATGTGCACTGCATGGTCCACATTTTGATAATCATCACAGTTAAGGGATGAATACATATGTTTGAGCCATATATTCTGACTTTCCTGTGTTCCATACAGGGATTATAGTAGCAGTCTTGGCAAATGAAGTATAGAAGTTGCATCTTGACTTTAGGTGTGTTTGTTTCTTTTTCATGAACTGATGGCCCCATGACTTCTCTTATACTTTTCTTAATAGTCCTTTGTGTGATTTTGCAGCTCCTGTTCTTTGCTTTCAGCATGTAGATTCTGACATGTATTGAAAAAATTAATGACTTTTTTAATAGGAATGTATTAAGCAAAGAATGCATGGTGCTCAGCTAAAGGCTTCCTGGCTAGTTGCTTTTGGAGGAGAAATGTGTGTGTATTTGTCCTTCTGCTGAGACACTGTCTTGCTTGGATAGTTGGATAGGTTGGCTCGACCTGAGAAGAATCCCCTCCTAGTGTGCAGAAGCCATACAGACTGCTTGGCAGACAAAAGAGATCTGTTGTTTGTGGTGTGCAGATTGAGTGTTAAAGTATTTTCAAGTAGAGCTAGTTTGATAGCTCAAGGATTTACATAATTCACACAGGCTGTAGTCATCACAGCTTTTCTTGGAAGATGCTCTTTTCCAGTTCACAGCAAGTTTGGATTGAGGCAAAATGAGGATTATCTCCACTAATATATTGTCTCTGGCCCCACCTTGGGGTGGATATTTTCACAATCTGTAAATATGTTCAATTGCCGGGGCATGGGACTAGAAATCAAGAAAGCTATGTGTACGCTTAGACTTGCGACTGACTTGCAGGACAAGTTTGGGCAAATCACTTAGCGTCTGCCTCGGTTTCTTGGTCAGTAAAGTGAGGATTGATACTTGCCCTGCTTCATAAAGTGCTGTATGCATGAAAAGTTCTGTATAAATATCAATTTAACACAATTTCCTGTTCACCTCTCCTCCTCCCCATATGGATAATTCTGTGTGTCTCGCTCTCATCACAGGGTGTGTCCCCTTTAGATGCAGCGCTCTAGCTGGATGCCTACTAAGTTGGAAGGCCTTAGCTGGTGACCATTAAAATACAAAGCACAGTTTTCTCTCTTGAACAGGAGTAGACACCATACACGTGTGCACTGTGTTCCATGGGGCCAGTTTGACGCCATCAGTCATAGCATGTGTGTCTCAGGCTGTGAAATGTAACTGCTGTATGTTTTCCTCTTACAGGTTTGTAAAGAGGCTTTGCTTATAAACAAAGACATCAGGGAAAAATGACATTCAGAAAAGGTACATCTTTAAAACACAGACAAAAGACTGTTGTGCTCTTACCATTTCACTACCTGTGAGATTATCCTAACAACTTCTCTCTTCTTATCTGTTTCAGTGAACATCGTCATCCTTGTCCTTGCCATTGTTATATTTTTGTTAGTTCTACATCACAACTTTCTAGGTCTCAGTGACTTTTTGAAACGAGATGCATCAGGTACAGTGGCTTTTCTTTTACACCACCGAGTGTTCCTTTCAGATTGGTAGCCCAATGCGCACCTGATCAGAAACAGACCTTTGCCACGTTAAAATGGTAGCTGAAATGTTAACAATGAAGTGTATTTTGAACACATGGTTTTCCTGTCTGTCTGAATTTTATTTCTGTGCTCCCTTAACATTAGGTTTTTACTAACTTCCTCATAACATATGGGGAAGTTGGTCCAATGAGCATGTCTGCTGTAGTCTTCTTTGTAGTGGAGTCATGACTATACAAGTACAGATTGAATCCAGCAGCTTTTACTATAGCTATAGTTAGTGCGAAATACAGCTTTGATAGTGCAATAGCATCCCTAGTTCCAAAGGGGTAGCCTTGGTAGTCTAGTTCAGCAAAACAAACAAGGAGTCTAGTGGCACTTTTAAAGACTAACACATTTGTACAATAAATTTGTTAGTCTTTAAAAGTGCCACTGGACTCCTTATTTAGCATCTCATGGTATCTCAAGTCAGACATTCATAGATTTTTGAGGCCGGAAGGGACCATTATGACTTCCTGCCTAACTCAGGGCACAGAATTGAATCCAGCGATTCCTGCATAGTGTCCAATAATTTTTTAAAAAATCTAGCCTTGCTATAAAGACACCAGCTGATGGCCAATTTACCACATTCCTAGCTAATCTATTCAGTTGGTTATTTTAAGGTCCATGCATCCATTTTTGTATCTGCACATTGCAGGCATAAATACTTGTGGGTTCAGTTTAGGTCATGTTGGATGTCTAGGACTCCTGTGAGATACTCGTGTACTGCAGTACCTGGGTCAGCTGGCAGAGTAGGTGACACCACAGCAGTGTTAATATGGAGTTTCCTTAGCCTCTGTCTCAGAGGAATTAGGGATAGTGTTGGAGGAGAGGGTGGCCCTGAGAAGGGTGGAAGGCAAGGGTGAGTTTGAGCTGATCTGAGAGTGCAGCTCATTTGCACCAAACCTCACTTTCGTGCTCTGTGTTACTGAGGTCCTGAAATTAAAGAATGAAGGAGGGAATTTAACCTGAGCTCTGGTGTTATCTGCATTCTTTGTCATGCTTCTCCTTGGGGATTTCAAAGGTATTGGTGTGCATAATATTATTATAGTAATGTTTACATGTTGTGATTAACATAGATGACATATTTTTCAGGTCTTTGATCATCTACCAGTACAAGTGTGTGCGGAACCTGGCTGTACGAACTCGTAATAGTTCTGATCTTGATTGGGGTCAAGTAATTTTATTCATTTGTAGAACAAATGTCTGTAATTCTATTTCCTTGCCCTGCAGATTCAAGTCCATTAGGATTTCAGCCTATAGATTTCATACCCGAAGCCCCTCAAAGAATGACTGACGAAAGAATTGATCAGGAAATTCCTGTGGTCATTACAGCATCGGAGGACAGACTTGGGGGAGTAATTGCAGCCATGAACAGCATTTACCATAACACCAAGTCCAATGTGGTGTTCCATATTGTCACTCTCAATGATACAGTGGACCATTTGAGGTAATTTCCAAAGGGATAGCCATGTTAGTCTAGTCCAGCAAAAAGAAATGGGAGTTGTGTGGCACTTAAAGACTAAGTCTTTAAGTGCCACATGACTCCTTTTTTTTTTTTTTTTTTTTTTTTTTTTTAACTTTTGAGGTAAACCATGGTCTCCAGAGTCAGCTCGTTGTGATAATGTCAGACTGGATAAACTTTTAGAGAGGAAAAGACAATCCATTCCGATGATCCAGATCTCTGAAAACTTACGCAATTCTATCTGTTTGCTTTATTACCAGACCGTGTGATCATTTCTTTTACAGGAAGCAGCTGTAGCCCTCTTGAAATTGTAGATCCTATTTGCTACAGTTGCCTTCCTTGGTGACATTCCAGGTACAGGCTGCAGTCTGCATGAAGTAGCTCTCCTGTATTTGGTACATGCATTCCTGGTTTCCCAACTTTTAAAAAATGAACTACCATAAGTAAACATCCAGAACAAGTGAGGTGCAAGAATCCAGAAAGTCCAAGGATTCAGGTTCTTCTCATGTTTTGTCTAGTTCCTGAGAAGTTCCAGAGGGGCAGCCATTTTATTCTAGCTCAGTAAAACAAACAAGGAGTCCTGTGGCACCCTAAGTTTTAGATTGGTGTTTGACCCTCTTTTTCCCTCCTTATCTTCTTTCTCCAGTACACTGGGTCAAAATGAACACTGATTTTTCTTGAGTAATGATTTTTTATAATGGAACCATGAGTTTCTTTGATTCTTAACACTTCAACAATACCAGAACCTACAACTAAAATCCTACAGTGAGCTCTGTGTAGACAGACCTCAATGTCCATACAGTACTGGAAGTCAAACTATATATACTACATGCACATTTTATAGGTAGGGGAAGTAACCAAGCTGGAGTAACCAGACCAATATCTTTGTCGTCATCACTTGAGTCAACTCCATTATTTCTGGTTTAATTTGATCTCATTTAACTATGCTTATTATTTTTGCAAATGTGTGACTTCACTTCCTCTCTTCCCTGGGCAGGGCGTGGCTGGGTGACGCTGCTCTGAAAAAAGTGAAATACCGAATTCTGGATTTTGACACTCGTATTTTGGAAGGAAAAGTGAAAGTGGACTCTGAACAGGCAGACTCCATAAAACCAGTGAGTACTGGTGCTGATTATTGTTGTAAATATGAATCAGGGATATACTGATAATTGATGTGAGAGAACATGCTCTTTGTATCTGGAGAGTTCTGTGATTTATAGCTAAGTGTTCCTTGCTTTATTCTCTGTGTGTGTGTTTTAACCTATATTTTAATAGATGTAGAAGTTTGCTTTTTGTTTAAACTTCATTGTATGTTCACTTTAAGAAATAATGAGGCAGGTACAACCTTCCCCATAGAGATTAAATCTGCAGTTAAGTAGTGATTGTGGTAATTAAATAGGTAACACTGTTCTGATTCTGTACTAAACCAGTGTACCAGCAAGGGATCCTCTTTTTAGATGGAAAGAGAGCAGTCCTCTTAAATACTTGTGGTCCTTAATTATTCCCAGGCTCATTTCACAGGAGTAGAGTCCTGTTCATTTTCCAGTTTGGACAACTACATTCTGGGTCCCTAAAATCCACCTACATTTTCATTTGAATTAGGAGTCATTCCCTTTCTGTCCAAAACTGTAGCAAAATGCTAGTGTGGTCTGGACTTGTGACTACCTGAAGACTGCTACATTTCATTAGTGAGAAATATGATTCCTTGCTATAATGGGATCCTTCAGGATAACCAATATATTTATATAAATGACCATTGATTACATTATCAAACCTTTGCATCTAGTAATGATTAATATGAGTAAGTCCTTCAATCACAGTTGGTTATTCCAAGAAATATGAAGCACCAACTTAATTTTGCCTATTATAAGCAAAATACTTTTCAACAGGTCATGTGGGCCTCCATTCTGAAATGTGATCTGTTATCACTAACCCTGCATTTGTGTGGTGTGTCACTGACTTAGTGCAGGTCTGTGCAAATGCTCAGGGTGGGGAACTAAAGGAGCAGGGCCATATGGAACACTTTTTATTTTCAAAGTGGAGTATGAACATGTAGGTTGGGACTTCCAAAAGAGCATTAGACCCAGATCTCCAGTGGTATTTAGGCTCCTAAATCACTGAAGCTAAGGAGCTTCTAAAGATCTGGGCTGAAGTGATTTAGTTCCACTGACTTTCAGTGACGCTTGTGCTCCTAAGTCACTTAGGCATTTCTGAAAATTCTACCCTTGGCTGTTTAAAATAAAAATCCTTTCCACCCCAAAACCCTACCCATGATAGGTGTTTTTACTTTTGTTGCATATGTTGTCATGGGTAATGTTTCCAGAATATTAGTGCTTAAGGTATCAGTTAGAATTCCCCATTCCTCTGTCACTTTCCCATTTCTCTTGCTTGCTTGTGTTCACAGTTAACCTTTGCACGATTCTACTTGCCTATGTTGGTTCCTCATGCAGAGAAGGCCGTATACATGGATGATGATGTAATAGTGCAAGGTACTGAACCTTTTCTTCCTAAGCATATAGGACTTGCCCTGCAGGAGTTGATCTAGTTCAGTATCCTGTCTCAGACATCACCAAATACGTCTGCTCCGTGTAAGGATGTAAAGCCCCTGTAAATCCACCTAGTCTGTGCAGATCTATCCCTCAAGAAACTTTTTCCTAGCTCTACTTGATCAGATTTTGTTCTGGTGAAGCATAAATGCTGCTAGCTCTTAAACTTGAGTGTGATCTAGTTTAACCAAGCTGATGAGATACTGTCAATGGTATTTTAATTTTAGTATCTAAATCTTGCAGCGGTCTAGGATGGGGGTCTCTAAACCTTTTCACCTGAGGGTCAAAGCTGCCTTTACTAGCAGACCAGACCCCTGACCCGCCTGTCTGCTGGCTCCCCCCCCCACCCTTCCCTGCCCGCTAGCTCCCTGACCCCAGCCCTTCCCCACCAGCTCTCTGCTACCCTGGACCTTTTCCCCCTTACCTGGCAGGAGCTGCAGAGGCATCCTGAGTCCCTGGACAGGCTGCTCCCACCCTGAGCCACTCTGAGCATTTGAGCATGCTCAGAGTGGGAGATTTGAAAACTCTTTAGCTCCCTGTGGGCTGGATGACAGTGCTTTTCAGGCCAGACACAGCCCCGCAGGCTGTAGTTTTGAGAGCCCTGTTCTAGGAGATTTTTTTACCTAACAAGACCATAGCACTAAACAAGGGGTGTGACTTTTTGGCAGATTATTTTTCAGTTCACTACCCTTTATATTGTATATGATTTCTGATACAAAATCCATTTCCCAGACAATGGACTTTGGTTCTAATATTGTCAGTAGGAATTGGATCAGGTCCCTAAAGATCCATAAGATGCTTTGGTCAGAGTAGAATTTGAGGTGCAGGAGCAAATGGGTATACTTCCAGGTAATGTAAGCCTGTATATAAGTGGCATATATTGTATTGAAAGGAATATATTTTTAGAAATGTAATTGTCCTGCTTTGTTTGAAAAGATGTAGGCCTGTTCTGAGTTGAGTAAGAGAGTGTTGATATAAGCAGGAGAGCAGGGTGCACAAAAAGCATACTAACTAAAGCTTAAGCAGTATTTGTGTTTTGATTTTGTTTTGTTTGAATTTTTCAGATGATATCCTTGGACTTTACAACACACCACTGAAACCTGGCCATGCAGCTGCATTTGCAGATGATTGTGATGCAACCTCTAATAAATTTGCTGTCCGTGGAGCAGGGAATCAGGTTCGAACAGTTCAAATAAAACATCATCAATATTGTGGAGACTCATTTTCAGAATTTGGCATCTGAGTTGTTCTAATTATTCATAGGGGGCACTTGGAAGTCAAGTATCTGACTGTACCCTCAGATTAGTTTCTTATATGTTTAAGTGCTATAAAATGCCCCTGAAGTATTCAACATGCAGTTTTTCATGGGTACACTGATGGCCAAGTTGAGATCATATGCAAAAGCAGAGACATAATTACAGCTTTTTGAATTTACACTATGCTCTACAATGGCAGTAAGATGCTACTTTGAAGAATGTGCAGTCTAGGCCTTAACAGACTACAGATAAGGGTTTTTCTTTTTTTGCATAAAAGCAGGTGATTTATTTAGTGGGGAGATTGGTGGTGGTTTAGATTTTAAATATTAAGGCAGCATTTCTGAAACAATAGGAAATCTTTTATAGTGAAAGTGATACATGTTGTGCCTCTTAAGCCCCACGCTCTGTCCTGTACATAGGAAGGGAAAATTATTTTATCCACATTTCCCTGTTCTATGCGGGGCACTAAAAAGAACCTAACTGTGACTGGAGTGGGGGGAATATTTCATATGAAATTTTATCTGGAGCAGTTAAAACTAAAAACCAATTTCTGTTCTGTTTTCAGTATAATTATATTGGATTTTTAGATTTTAAGAAACAAACAATCCAGAAGCTTGCCATGAAAGCCAGCACCTGCTCTTTTAATCCAGGGATCATCGTTGCCAATCTCACAGAGTGGAAACTACAGAACATCACTAATCAATTGGAGAAATGGATGATGCTTAATGTAGCGTAAGTATGCAGCAACTGCAGTTGAACAAGTCAGGGGATGGTTACTGTGGAGAAGATTCATTGCGGAAAGAGGGATGGTGGGGGCCACATAAGTAGCTGGCCAGGCAGAATGCAGCATGCTTTTCCACTGTGTAGTTGTATGAAAATCAACCATTCCAGGACTGTATCTGCACCTTCAACTAATCACTTCATCTTCCCCTCTAGAGAAGAGTTGTACAGTCGGACTCTGGCAGGTAGCACCGCCACACCACCACTGCTAATAGTATTTTACAAACGACATTCCAATATTGATCCCATGTGGAACGTCCGACAGCTTGGTATGTATGAAATAAAATGCTGACACATTAGTCCCTCCTTCTAGGCTTACTACCTGCCTGCATAGTGTGTCCTGTTTGTAGCTGAACATTGTGTCGATGCAACAAATTGACCGTTTTTTCTCCCCAAGTGAATGATGAGGATGCATCTTTTTTTACTTTATACCACTCTTATTTTCAGTGAGCCCGTAACCAGTCTGCAGGCTCATTTTGGAACCAATGACTGCTCCTTTTTAAGCTATCAAAGACCTTCCTCAGTTTGAACTTGCTTTCAAGCTTTTTACATTATTAAAACAAACAAGGAGTCCTGTGGCACTTCAAGATTAACATTTATTTATTGCATGAGCTTTTGTGGGAGAAAACCCCACTTCGTCAGACGCTTGAAGATGACCTGCTCCCATGACACTTTGCATTGTTTCCTTTCATTCTTTAAGTTTCCCCATCTTCAAAGCGTCTTGACAAAGTGGGGTTTTCTCCCTGGAAAGCTCATGCAATAAATAAATGTTAGTGTTGAAGTGCCACAGGACTCGTTTGTTTTACTGAGCTAGACTAACACATCTGCACCTTTGGAACTTGGCTACATTATTAAACACATTTGATATATTTGGAGATGCCTTCAGATGTCCTCATGATTTAGTTGGAAGAATAGAGCTTCTGTGTACATTTAGCTACTGGCTGAGCTCAAATGCCTCTGGAGCATACTCTGGTTTTTATTACAAGTCATGCAGCCTAAGAATGCTCTGAAGTGCATTGCAAGGCCCAGAAGAGGAGAGATGGCACAAAGCAATGCAGTGGGGACCCATTTACGCGCAGGTGTTGGGGGAGAAGCCCCCAGCAACTGCTCATAAACCGGCCCGCACGTAAATGGGATTGGAAGGTCGCTGCCCGGGGCACTGGCCCAGGCCCTGCTCCCTGGCCATGGGCCATGCCCCTGCCCCCAATTCTGTGCTGGGGCCTGACCTGGCCTCAGGCCCTGCTGCTGCCAGCCTGGCCCCGTATCCCCGGCCGGGGACCAGGGCAGGGAGTGGCGGTGGCCGCTTCTGGCCCCATCCTAGGCCAGGCTGCCTGCGACCACGGCTACCACTCCCTGCCCTGTCCCCCGCTGGGACAGCGACACTCCTGGTCCCGCTTACACAACGCGCGCTTGAGACCCACACATTAATTTGGGGCCTTTGGGGGATATGCCGCTACCACGTTAACCAGTTCTGCATGCAAACTGGTCGTGCAGTAACAGATCCCCATGTACTTAACCACTATCTCAGCATCTGGCTCCAAGAGTCTTGATTTGTAATGACTCACTTGCCAATCCCTCCCGTTTCCGCCAAATTAAGGCCATCATCCCTTGTTACATCTACATCTCATAACTCTGAAGTTTAAAACCTTGCATGCTAATATGATTTTACTGCCTTTATTTCTTGCACCCGGGTGCAGTTGTGACTTTCTTCTTTTTCCATAAAAGGCTCTAGCACTGGAAAAAGATATTCTCCTCAGTTTGTTAAAGCTGCCAAATTGCTCCACTGGAGTGGCCATTTTAAACCATGGGGACGAACAGCTTCGTACGCTGATGTTTGGGAGAAGTGGTATATCCCTGACCCTACTGGCAAGTTCAACCTGATCCGCAGACACTGAGATCGATGAGGTCAAGTAAAATGGATTTTACAAACTACAGTCCTTTTCTCAGGAAATTCTTGGAGCCAGCTGTGTTTCTTTCAGCAAATTTGTATTATAGAGCAGTCCTTGTGACTCTGGAGCACAGAGGAAAGTATTTACTTCATTGAAATGAACAAGTGTACTAAGCTGGAGAAGAGACTTGTTTCAAATATGGTTGAGGAAACTTACCCCAGCAGACTATGAAGAATGGAAAAAACACCTCCATGAACTACTATTTTTGCCATGTAATTTTTTAATTACATTCTTCCACTCCACTGCTTGTCTTCTAGGTTTGATATTTTGCCAGCTACAGAAATAGAAGTCTTCTGTTCTTAGGACCTATTTATCTGGGTGACAGTCACATGCAAATCTTGCACATCAATTATAATCCAAAGCTGCTACTGTTTTCCTGTTACCTTCTCCTGTGATATAAACTTTAAAGAGGACACTTTCTTGTGCATGAAGACCCACTCACCATTTACATTTAACCATTTCTTGCATTCTCATGCCATGTATTAATTTAATCTATGTTTTTCAAAGGCTACTCCTCAAGTATTACTTCACTTGAGAATTTTGTTAGTGATTGCCACTTGCACATTCTTGTTAAAGTTGTGGAGTAAACTAAACTTTGTTCAAAAAATAAAGTAACTTGAAAATTTAATTATTCAAGTAATTTGAGCATCAGATGAATGTAATTCATTCTGGTTTTGAAAATGGTATTTGGTCTAGTAATGGAAACTGGGTAGTTTCAATAGATTTTAGATTTAACTAAGAAATAGATTTTTTTGGAAGAAATTTATTTCTGATATTTAAATTAATTCAATTGACCTTCTTTTTAAAAGGGAAATTATGCAAAATGCCAAGTATAGACTAATGTTCAAATCAGAACAATGTCAATTTCTAGAGCTTGAAATGAATTAATATCAAGTGATTAACTATTTCCTGTGCTAGTTGGATGGTGTATCAAAATACAGTGGTAACTGGTGAAGCTGAGGCTAGCAATAACCTTGTTTTTAATATAGGTGGGAGAGCTAGTGGTGCGATCCCTTATTCTGGCTGCAGCATCTTAGTTTGTGAATGTCTGGTTTCCACCTACTCTCAGCAGGGAAACATTGTTCTCTTACTGGAATTGTCACAACATGCCTTTCTTTGCCTAGCCATTCAAATGAGGCAGAGCCATGCAGCTGCCGTCTTGACATGATTGTTCTACAAGTGCATTTCCTCCCCTCCCAGTTGGTAAGTTTTAATTCAAGAGGTGACAAAGTCAGCTGAGTTATCTTGGAACATGTCACACTGACATCTTCATATAATTCAGGTTAGAGTTCTGGCTGTAACTTTTGTCCACAGTAACAACATTAAGGAGTCTGACATGGCTGAAAATTACACTGTCCTCTGCAAACAGTGTTCTAATTCACCTAATTTTTTCAGATGGTAAAGTATGCAAATGAGGGGAGCTGATACTTCCTAGCATCTTATAGACTCAAGCCTAGGGTTAATGAAGTATTTCAACACCTCACATTAAAAACATGAAATATCTGTAAATGATGTGTAATTTACCAGTCTTCAATAGACCAGCAACTGCTTCCCTCTTTAGCTCTGTGTTAGTCACCACTATGCAGCTCTTTAGCTCCTGGGTTGTATACCAGAGTTTCTCAATCTTTAGACATCAAGGACTGGCTTTTTGCCTTTCTAAGTACATCAGGGAGATCTCAGGAACCAGCACCAGTCCATGGACCCACTGTTGAAAGACACTGGCATGGACTGTTAAGTAGTGCAGTTTAAGATTTGTTTGTGATCAATTAGTACTGGCTGTTTCAGAAATTATGGTTAATGCATTGTTGGGCATCAGGTATGGTAATTCAAAGACCTCCCCCCCCCCCACCTGATTCTAGAAGGGTTGTAGCTCTTGAAGCACAAGCTATTTTGTTTTATGTATTTCTCCCCAAAAAAGATCACATTTGAAAATTCAGAAGTTAGCAACAGATTGCTCTTTATGTTTGAGGCAAATTTAGAAGTTTTAGCTCTCACTTAGGTTTGTTTTCTCCTATTATGAATGATTAAATAGTACATCGAACTCAAACCATTTCCCTCTCTGGGACTTCTAGACAATCCTATTACTCACCCCGATTTGGCATAGTTTAGAAAATGTTCCTGTATAGATCTGAAAGAAAAGTGTCAATTGTTAGCATTCCCTAAGATATATTATATCACATCACCTTGGTGCAGTATGTGCCTCTTACTCTTTAGCAATGGGCAGTGTAGGCTTCACCTCATCATGTAAGGCAGAATTAAAGTGTTCCTAGTATAGCCACTTTTGATCTAAATGGACTCAGGATGAAAACAGTACCTGCAATATCAGTTTATGTTGTCACTTCTAATGCTTACCTTATAGTTACAAAATGGAAAATATTGTAACTTCCTCTGACACACTCTTTCCCTACAGTACAGATAAAAGTCTGATGCTCTTTAGTCCTTATTGAAATCTTTCAGGAAGTTTAATGAATTACAAAATTTACAAAGCTGACATGTACTTAGTCCTAGCACATGAACATCACATTTGAAAATCACATGCAAGTTTCATTCTATACATTTCACATGTCAGTAGCAATACTGGGTCCTTGCAGGGAGCCTCCTGCCATCGAGGTCCATAGGATTTTAGCAGCACAAAAAGGCCAGAGGAGAGTTGTTGTAGTTGGTCAGAAAGTTAGCAATGTACTTGCCCAAAATTAGGCCTCTGAGTGCACATTCTTCTGTCTTTACACATAATCTGTATTAAAATCATAAGCATCATCCTGCTCTGTTGTCTCATCCAAGTTAAATGATACCGTGGGGCGCTGTTCACCTTCAGAAGAGAGAATCAACACAGATTACCCCTAGTATAATAGAAGTGGGTGTATTTATTATTGAAGTCGCTGGCTGTAATACATACCTGCTGGTTCCTCTCCTAAACTTTCATCCTCCACATTCAGTTTTGCAGGGTTTGTTTTCTTCCTTGTTTGAGTGTTCTAAAACAAATTACAGGTGTTATTGCTGCCAGTTTATTCTGTCCACTGTAGGAATAAACATTCCTTTATATGGGAGACTAACATAAAAGATATACCATTCCTGCAGAACTGATGCTCCTAATATATAGTTTGACTGATCACCAGTTGTACAGCTGCCAATTCACATCATCATTTCATTAAATTTTTAAATCTCTTTTATAGATTAGACAAAGCATGTGCTGTTTTAACCATTTCCAACTCCATTACTGGAAAATGCACTCGTAGGCTTTAAAATGATTCCTCAAATTAATAAAACTTGTGTTGCAGTGCACTGTTCAGTTCCAGAGGGCCCCACTTTCTGTTCATCTTTTCATGTTTAAAAAAAAATATATATATATATATATTGTTTATGGTAAGCATGTAGCATATGCCAAATTCTCAGAATGGGTTTGGTAAGAATCCTTCCAGTCACACTTTGAGAATTACCTCTTCCACTTGCTCAGTTTTTACTTGTAAGTTTCCTTCATCAGTGAAATACACAGAGTTTTTCATCTGTTACAGGGCTATACATTCAAACATTAACAGGTGGATGTTTAAACATGAGAGGCAAATGCTCCCTTGTTGTGGTTCCCATATGGATGCAGCAGAGCTGGGAAGTCAATTCTACTTGCTCCACTTACAGAATTAAACAACAACAGAATTACAGGAATCATGACTTCCTACGACTAGCCAACCAGTTACAGCTTGCTGCTTGTTACGAGTTGCCCTAGTCACTCCACTTTCTCTACTTTACACCAAACCCTATCAGCTCAACAGCTGTTGTCAAGTGCAAGTAATAATATGATCAGATTTCACTTCTTTTGAGCTCTTCAACAAAGTCTGTATATTTTTTATCTTCATGGGAAGGTTTAACACAGAAAAGCAATTATGGTCAGCGCTACTTCACAGCCAAATTTCAAATTTAAGACAGGTAAGATTCCATAAACCAGTACTTAAGGAATTATGTCACAAAGGTCCTAGATTCCATGACACTTCCGGCTGTGCTCAGTGCAGGGGAACGACCCCTGGAACTCTCTGTGGGAGGCAGGCGCAAGAACCACTCCCTCCTTCCGCAGCAGGGCTTGGCCTCCCTTTCCTCCCACCAGTAACACTCAGGGTTCAGTTCTCCCTGTCAGCCTGATTTTGTCACAGCTGCTTTCAGCACAACTCAGGTACGTGGCCTGGGCTTCCATGCATTTTTGCTTATTGCCCATGACCTGTCCCCAAGAGCTCCATAGATGTAAGGAGAAAACTTGTTTTAAAAAATCCCTTACAACTTCACGTTGTAATGCAAAAGCAGGACTCAGACACAGGGCACAAGTCTGGGTAAGATGGTGCCCTTCTTATGGTCTGGTCAGGAAGGTGACCACCTAACAAGGAAGTTCTTTACTTCCCCTTCCCTGCTTTTTGTACTCAGGGTACCAGACCCTTTTGGGGGACAGACTGATTTCCTCTGCCAACTCCACAGTGCCTATCTTCTCTCCATTTCCAAGTCATGATATTGATGGATTTTTTTTTATCAGCTATGTCTTGATTGGGAGAGCCTCAATAAAGCTACCCAATTTACCTCTTCAATAACTTCCTCTTCCTCCTCCTCATCAGTGCTATCCTGATCATCTGCAATTGAATCATCTGCTTCTTCATTTGTTTCTACGTTCTCCAGTTCTAATGTTTCCTCTGCTGATTCATTCCCTTCTACTGTTCCATTTGTCAAGCCAGAAGACTGGAGAACTATACTGCTTGCCAGATTGGGATATTTTACAGCTGTGAAAGATATTTGACACCTCTGTTAATAAAGTGAACACATGGACCTACATGTAATGAATACGTTTGTATGGGTAACCATTCTCAAGGGGTGACTCAACACCTCCCCAGCCCTTGAGGAAAGAAAAGTGTGGCTGTGAAGATGCTCTGAACTGACCTTAGGTTACAGCCACGGTCACCAATCAGTTAACAATATAGCAGTCTTGCAAATTACTAGGAACTGCTGTACAAATAGTCTTAGTCAAAATAAATTTACATAACTGGTTCCTTATACCATTCCCCTGTCACCCACACTCCCAATTTTCAAGACTGAAGAAACTCAAGCAGACACGTTAAGTGACTTGTCTAATGACCTAGAAGGAGTCAGTAGCATGGAGAAGAAAAAAAATCTGACTCCATGTCCTGTACTCTGGTCACTAAATCAGCCTTACTGAAAACATTCAGTAACTTTAACACACTGATTAAAACTGGCAGCAGTGCAGACAGTAGACTTTTACAGTGAAAGGACTGTATCCCAATCTTAATCTGAGGCATCAGTTATAAGGCACATTTCTTGTTAGATACAGACAGACTTGAGGAGCAGCTACAAGCCATACAGCTGGTTCAGTCTTACAAGAACACACACACAAGGCTGCCCAGAAAGGGGGCACAGAATGCCCACCAGGCTTATAAAAGGGGCCCCTGCATAAAGATTCAGAGAATGCAGAGGACCCCCAAGATGGTTATATCTTTCAGGTGAGGGACAGGCAAGGATAGCCACGTATCACCACTCCTTTAAAAAAAAAAAAAAAAAATCATAGAGAAACTACCATTGAGGAAGAATTCAAGGAAGCAAATGTTTCTGTAGCACATACCATAGAGAATGCAGCTATGTAATGAAGGCTTTGGAGTGCAATCTGTGATTTACTTTGGGTAAAATATTACTTGGCAAAATAAGGAATTTGAGGGGAAGGGCTACAGATAGAACAGGAGGATTCAAGTGCTTGAAAAGAGTGCAGATAAGTGGAAATAAAGGAGTGGCCTAGTAAGTACTGCCTGCATGATACAGGATACAGCTACATTGTGTCCCTCTTATTTGAGAGCTGCATGCTAAAACCATTCCCACTGTAACTGTGACAGTGCATTACGAAGATGAGTCTTACCTTTAATGGTGGTCATATTATCCTTTTCCAGATCCTCTAAATTAAAACCCTGCTGCATTTCCACTACCGCCTCTTTGGTAAGGTGTGGTGACAGACACTGTGATGCAGGAAGCAATGAATGGTAACTAACTTTGGCCCTGAACAAAGAAAACAGTGGAATAAAAATGGATCCGAAAACTCACTAACTAAAACCAATACAGCAACATAGTTAAAGCCATCCCAATGTTAATAAACAAACCAAGAAGTGGTTTCTTTTCTCACATACCTCACCATAAGGCTTTGGTAACACTAGTTATATGTGAACATCTACAGGAAAATTCTGACTGAATTATATGTTTTAGATCGGTGGTTCCCAACCTTTTCCTTTAAGTGGACCACTACTTCATTATCAAAAGCTTTCGTGGACCACCAGCCTGCACTCCTGGCCCCAAGCTCCTTACCGCCACCAACCCCATTCCCTGCAGCCCCGCCTTCCTCCACCACAAGCCCTTCAATGTGCCCTTGTCCTCCGCAGCTCTGAACTCCCCAGCACTAAGCCCCTTACTGTGCCCCTGCCGCCCCTCCCGCAGCCTGCACACCTTGGCCTCCAGCATCTTGCTGTGCTCCCATCTGCTGTGGCTGTGCATGCCCCAGCCACGAGGCTCTTAAACCCCACCCCCATCCCCTTGCACTCCCCAGCCACAAGCCTGTTACCACCCTGCGCACCCTGGCTCCATCCACACTTTTCCCAAACTGTTCCCCCGCAGACAGGGCTGTCCCTAAGGGGGGCCAGGGCCAAATGGCTTGGGGGCCAGGGCGGGCTGGGCCGACCCAGAGACTGGCTTTGCACTCCCACCCCTCCCCTGAGCCAGGGGCAGAGTCAGCTGTTCCAGGGGCTGGGCTCGCTCGCTCTCCCCGCCCCTAGGGAGGACTAGCCAGCCCAGGGGAGGGGCAGGAGAGCAGAGCCTGGCCTCTGGGATGGCCCACTCCACCCCTGGGCCGGTTGTTCCCTGCCCTAGGAGTAGGGCAGACTGGCAGAGAGAAGCAGCTGGTTTCACTGCCCCCCTACCCCCAAAGGCAGCAGGGAGTGGGCAGGAGACAATGTGGCTGTTGGGAGGGAGGTGGTTTGGGCCCTATGTTGCCCTGCTCATGGCAAGGCAGCACAGGGCCCAGGGAACTGCTGGCCAAGGAGCAATTGCCCTCTTGCCCCTCCCCACAATGGCCCTGCCCACGGACCACCAATGGCGCCCTCGTGGACCACAGATTGGGAATCACTGCCCTGGGGTGTGCAGACTTCTTCCAGCGGGCACATCAGCTCATTTAGGTATCTGCCTAGTTTTACAACAGGCTACATAAAAAGCACTAGCAAAGTCAGTACAAACTAACACTTCATACAATGACTTGTTCATATTGCTCTATGATATACTATATTCTGAAATGCAAGTACAGTATCTAAATTCCAAGTGATTTATTTTATAATTATATTGTTGCCATGTCAGTGGATTGAGGGGATCTGCACTATCTATAAAATCTCAACACTTTGTAAGAAATATGGGAACATTATAAACCCAAACAGACCAAATGGCCCATCCATGCCCATGGACGAGGACTATATGAACCCAGTGTTTCAGAGGAAGGACAAAATTCCCATGGTAAAATTGGGCTGAAGCTATGGGATGGTGGTGTTCCGCAAACTTGCTGTAGATCTGCGTACACTGGGACTGTAAGATTAATCAAACAGCTCTTTATCCATCACATTCTTAATATCTGCTGTTAAACAAATTCAACCAGTATCCCCTGTGTGGTAGCATGCAGTAGTAGTATGAAGAAAGCAACTTAACTAAAACTTCTGTCATTCATTAGTACCCAAAGCTTCTGATGACACTATTGTAAAAGGATTGGGTTTAGTGTGAAAGAGATTCATATATTGAAACAAAATCAAAAATCCTTACCCAGTCCAGTCATAAAGTAGTAATTTAGCTGCACTCTCTGTGTCAGGGACACCTCCCTTTTTCAGCATTCCCCGTTTCCGTGCAAGTAAAGTTAAAAACTCCAAAGAGTTTCTGAAGTCTGGGATGTTATAGTACAGCATTATCTGAAAGCAACAAATAATGGGCAAGGATTCATTAAGAATCTAGTTCATTTAGTTCTCTAATGATATTAAGAATGAAAATACTTTTAAGACTCGTTCCTCCTGCAGAAGTGCCTAGAAAGTGAGGGGAGTAGGAAATAAGACTGGGGGAAGTCTTTTTTTCCTTTTACTTTTGGCATCACCCATGATGACAAATGACAAAGAATGAAATATTACTACTAGTGTTCTTATTCCAACTGATTCATGCTTATTTTTCTCACCACCCCATCAAACAAGTCAGTCAGCAAAGACCCAACATGTAGACCTCTGCAAATTAAATAAGTACTGAATCTAAAGCACTGCACTTTCAGAATGAGATCAGAGTTGGATCGGATGTCTTCACCATAATAGTAAGGCACTGAGTTTATCTTCATTTCTCACTCTGCTAAAAGTGATGTGACCAAATTAACTACATTCCATCAAATTCATTGTAACAATTTACTATTCAGAAAAATCACTCCGAAAGGCAACTGGCAGGGACAATCTGGTGTATCTCATCTGTCTCCTAATGCTGAGAGTTACATTTAACATTACAGATGTAGCAACAGTAGCCTGGTTCTCTGTATTGATGTTGGTTTCCATCCGAGAGCGCTCATGCATTCCAACTTCCAGCAGAACACCTGCTACCCCTTTATGAAAGCTAACCATGAAGGCCAAAAAGCATGAAAGAAAAGAAAGGTAGCAGAGTCATGCAATAATTTACCTGTTGTTTATTGCAGTGCTTCACAATAGCATTTACCGCATCTAGTAATTTTCCTGAGTCTTCAGTATCTGCAGTGCTCCTCAAAGCCAGAGCCAGAGCCGAGTTGGAAGGGGTTACAATGATGCTTGGGCTGTCTAACATCTTGATTTGTTTGTCAATATGGACTGTTTGCATGCATCTTTGAAAAAAAGGAAATGTATCATGTCAGTAGGTAAAGGTATATCAGCCACCAGGAAGCTTCCACTCGAGCGTCAGAACAAAATGCAAAGCTCAGTGTTGGACTGAATACAGCTCTGCATGCAAAGTCAGTTCCAATTCATCCACATGTGCTTTGCGTGCAGCAGAAATCTAAAGTGATGTAGCTTCCAATCAGCGGACGAGGCAAGGCATCAAAACTCTAAGGTTCCTAGTGACTGTCGTGCAAGTAACTCATTGGGAGTGACTTGGATGAGCCACAACTTCTTCACAGCTCTGTTAGTCTAGCAATAGTTTACTACTAAAATTACTCTAAGTGCATATATAACAGATTGAATAATAGTAACAAAGAAGAGTAAATATAGATAATGGTTTGCTCTTGTTGTTTTAGAATCTTAGTGCATTTTATAAGGCAGGTAACTAAAATTATTCCCATTTTTAGAACAGGGAAACAATGGTGGAAATGAGAAGTGACACACAGCAAGGCTATGCCTCCTGACTCCCAATCCCCTGCGCTAACTCCCAGACACTTTGTCCTACCAACAGAAAAGCTGCAGGAGATGCAAAGATGCACAGGCCTCATAAAGGAAGGGAGGTGAAGATGGATGCTATGACCCAAGACTAACAGTCTGCTAGCCAAGCCTGACAGCTGTAACATGCACAAAAGATATTTAGTCTGCAGTGTCAAACTTTTACTAGTAAAACTTCTGTCCCCCGTGGGGTCATTATTGCTGGCCAAATAGCACCGCACGTTTCATAACAGGGGCCCATGAGCATTTTCATCTTTAATGAGAAGGTATGCCTGCAGTTTACAAGTCACAGGGTTGACTGCTCAAACTGTGACAGAGCATCAGCGACACAGCATCACATGGTGGCACTGTTCCCTCTAAGCTGTGTGTGTAGGCTGTGAACCCCATGTGCACAAAATAAAGCACGCACAAAAAACTTCAAACGTGCTAATATTAACGCACACAATTTTTTTGTGCACACAGCCTATGAAAAATTAGAGGGTGATGATGGTAGCATCTGCAGTCTACACATCATCTGAAGGCTGCAGTTTGCTCTTTCTACAAATCAGAGCTTATCATAGGGCTCAGAAATTGCAGGAGCCATCTCTGGACAAGTTTTGGGGACTCATCCTTAACAAGAGCACTGGCTGCATCTAGAGACATGCACTTATCTCAGAATTAATACATAAACTGACAGTATTCTGCAAATAAAAGATCAATGTCAGACTCCAACTTCCTTCTTGGACTTCCAAGGGGATATGCTGTGGGGGAAAATACCTGACTCCCAGCACGGCAGGCTCATAAACGAGTCTTCAAGAACAAACGTTCTTCAATAGCAACACACACAGCAGACAGTCCCTTTCATCCTGAGCGTAACTAGGCTGGGGCTATGAACGGCTCTACACTGTGCAAGGGTTTAAGGAGGTCCTGAGGGCTGTCTGCCATGCCCTGCCACACATACAAGTGCCCGGGTTGGAGGAGACGCTGAAAGGGAGAACAGCTCATGTGTGGGCAGACAAGGAAGAAAACAGATCTGGAAGGTCCAGCTCCTGAGGAGAGGAGAATGAAGGCAGGACCTGTGCTGGCATCCACTGCATGAAGGTTCCCCCCCTCCCCCAACAGGAGGGCCTGATCCTGGTACATCCTGAAAGGGAGGTGTTCCTCCCTCTGTAATTAACTCTATTTGTGTTATTTCTCCTCACTTTTTGGACTTGCTCCAGAAGGGGAGAGACCTGGATGTGACCTGGCCAGATAGCTACATTAGAGTCAGGCCACTGCAGGGGAGGAGTACCAAGCAACAGCAGATTCCAGTGGGGAGAAAGCTGCCACACCATACCTAGCCATGAGGAGACACTAAGTGGTGAGCTAACCCTGTCACACAGCAATCCCACAGCACCTTTAAAATTACTCTGAGGGACACGCTTTACCCACCACTGAAATGCAGCATGTTTGGGGAGCTTTGCTCTGTTACACTAATCGAATGGATCAGAACAGGCAGTGGAGAATGAGGCAGCCAACTGAAACAGCTAAGGAAATGTATGTATCAGAACATAAGTACACAATCAAACTGAACTTACTTTGTAATTCCTCTCACTGGCCCCACATTACAGGCACGCACCTCCTTCAGACTATTGATTATGCTGCTCTTCCCCACATTAGGGAAGCCTGAAGAAAAAGACAAACAAATGGTATAAAATACACATAATTAATTAAACAAGAAACCCTAAGCCATGTAAATCAGATCAGTAATACTGGCTTAAAGAGTTCTCTAATGATACACAGAGTGAGATCAGAGTTGGATCTGAAGTCTTCACTTGTAACAGTTAGACAAAGTATATATCCTCATTTCTCACTCTAGAAATAAAAGGATGTGAAAAGTGACATCAGCTTAATTAAAAATCACAGCAAGAACCTCTCAAGTGTAAAAAGTTGCAATGCTGGTTGAGAAGACCTAATGACTTGTTTGACACTCAATCTGGTAAATTAACTAGTATCAAGATTATTTTGTGCTTCCTGTAACCAGGCTGCTCATGTATTCAGTCTTCCAAAGGTCATCAACACTAGATACATGTATGAAAGCTACCTCTGATAGGCAGGAAGTTGAATTAAAAAAAATCACTAGGTGTAGCCACACCAAATCCCATGTCAAACCTAAGACTGTTTGGTGAAAGGCCACAAAGTATTCAAAGCCTCAGATGTGAGAAAGCACCCTAGTATACAGTACAGTTTCTTTGTAAGGGGTGGGGGGAGATCTTACCTATCACCCCAACTTGAATGGTTTTGTCTTGACTCTTGCAGTACTCTCGAAGAAGCTTCAAAAGGCACTCCCTCCCAAAGCACATGCTGCCTCTTGATAAGTCAATATGAGCACTTTCCTTTGTGAGCTTCTTCTCCTGCTACAAAACTCAAAGGTTTCATTTTATTTTAACATGTGAGCTGCATGTGTTTCAGCTATTAAATATGAATCCAGATGTCCATTGTTTACTCCTATACACCCACTCATGCTCTCTAATCTACTGAATGGCCTTTACCGCATCTTCCAGCTGGAAGGAAGGGGCATACCAAGATATCAATTGAATTGTATCTGAACTATGGAAGGTTCAGTCCTCCAAAATGTTACAGGTGACAGTGCATCTAGTAATGTGAACTGACAACAGGACTTGGGTTTTCAACCTTGGCTCTCCTGCTGATGAGCTCCATGACCTCGGGAAAGACACTTAAAGCCAGAAAGGCGAGGAGGCCTTACTCACTTTACTAAGCATTCATTCACATAATCCCACTAATTTCAATGGGATGCAGGTGTTCATTAATCTAAGTAAGGGCACAACAATCTGGTCCTTAACCAATCTCTGCCTGAGCTTCTTCACTTTCAACATGCACATGATGCTTATGGAAGGTCAGTGTGCTTTACCTTTACAAAGCACTTAAAGGCTCTCTGATGAAGTGTTACGCAAGTGTTATGAGTGTCTTAAACTAATACATGTGTAGCAAATTGCCACCAAGGGGTCAACGTATGCCACCTGGTGGACAAGAGATGGGTACGGCACCACCTGCTGGTTGTAAGTGCAGGGGGTGCGACAGGAAAAGGAAGTATAAAAGCAAGGTCTTGTAGCTCAGTCAAGTCCTTGAAAAAGAACTAGTGGAGAAGAATGTCTCTTTCAGGGTTAGGCTTGAGTCTGGCCCTGCTGAAGAGCCAGTGGAGCTGTCTGCTGCCAATGACTTGGAGAAGCAGCTGCCTGCTGGCAATGTTGAGGGCCTGCTGGGGCTGCTGCTTGTGATCCACCCCCAGGAGATGGACAACCGAGGACACAGATATGTGGGCACAGGGGGTGGAAGAAGTAGCCCAGGGGTAGCTGAACTCAGTCTTGCTAGGTTCAAACCCTAGAATGACAGTGAGTTTCATCTGGAACCCTGCTGATCCAGTGGTGAGATGCCTTGCCACTGCTGGTTCTTGGGTGGGGACATGGTGAAGGCAGGAGAGCCCACATCCCCCTCCACCTCCTCTTTACGCCACATGAAACTCAGGGTAACCATGCCCTCCGCCTGTGAAGCATCATAGACTGTCCTGCCTTGCCTGATGGTTACTGACTCTTTGTCTTGCCTGGCCTGCCCTGCCCAAGGGCTATAGACTACTCACTTGCCCCACTCTGGCTGAGGACTACAGCCTGTTTGGCTGCCCCACCCTACCGGAGGGCTTAGGCTCTTAACTGGTTGCTGCTCCACCCTACTGGAGGCCTTGGCCCATAGACTCCTGAGGGGCTGGGTAATGAAGCAGTGTAGCTTAGCTCAGTGACTGACACCCGGGGTTAACCCAAATCTGTTACAGCACTGGCTTTCAAACACAGGGTCAGGACCTAGTACTAGGTCACAAACCCCTCAGGTTCTGGGTTGCGGTGCCCCCCGTTACCACTTCCAAAAGATTGGAATGCATTGTTCAAAGATGTAATTGTTGGATTGTGCACATAAGTGACTTTTTTCAACTGGGTCCCAAGAAAAAGAGAGTTTGAAAACAACTGTGTTACAGCATGCAAGAATCAAATGATATGCATCATCATATTCCAGCTGGAGAATGGGCAGTGGGGAGGTGACACTTCATGAAATAATTCCAAATACCATCCTTAGGCTGCAGGGCCAAGTCGACTTAGTTACTTTTACTTAGTGCAGTGTCTTTATTTGGCTGCACCAACTGGAAGTGTTCTCTCTTCAATAAGCGTTACTCCACTTGGAGGGGTGGAGTTCCCAAGCCAACAGAAAAGCACTTCTGGTACAAATTGAGTGGGTTTACTCGGGCTGCTTAATTAATCCTGCTGCATCAGTCTGTGGGGATTGATGCAGCATTTTCGGCATAGACAAACCCTTAGTGATGTGCAGGGTTAGAACAAATAAGTGTTCACCCAGAGGCTTGCACCAGTGTAACTAAAATGACTTAAAAAAAAAAAAAAAAAAAAAAAAAAAAAGTAAATCCGTGTACAGTCTCCAGTAGAGAAGACCTTATAGTCCAGGATATCCTCACTCATCGATTCTCCTTGTGCGCCCTTTCGTACCAATCCTCAAGCCTCTTGCCTAGCCTCAATGTGACTCTTCTCATTGTAATTAGCAGTGTGTGGTACTGAAGGAAAATTCATCAGCTACCTGAGAAGCATACAAGTTCCAAGACTACTCATTGTCCCACCAAGCCAAAAAATCAGTTCCAGCAGCACAACCAGTTGGCCATAAAAACCCCTAAAGATCAGTGAAACTCTGTATCTGAATTGGGATAAATCAGAGTTGGATCTTGCAATCTTCCACTTCCTGTCAAAAGCCCTTCCTTTTCATCATGTTTCAACCCAGCAACACAAGACTGCTCTTACCATGCTTCTATCCTTCAGCTGCATTGAGGATTTAAAAGCGACTGTTGGAAACTCATTCTTCAAATAATTTAACCATTTTTCTAAGTTCTCCCTTGGTACCAGATCTAGAAAAGAAGACAGACCTTTTATTCTCACGAACTTAAGTATCACTATGTGGAATTATTTAGCTTGGTATCAAAAGAATTGCTTGCTGTTTTCAGCAGTTAGATTCAGTCTTTAATATAATGCATACTTTGTGCAGTTTTTGTTCCACACAATGCCTGGCAAAGTATGTGATATAACCTAGTCACCTCTGAAAAGACTACTCTAGTCTTAATTTTGCTTCTTTTTGATCTTGGGGTACAAGATGAACAGCTGCACCATTAAAATAAAAACCCATGACCTTTCAATACATAGTTTCAACTGTTTGTGTGGATCTTGCCAAACAACAACAGAGGAAGGTGTAGGAGAAGGTAAAAGGATAAGTAGAAGTGCCTAGGTATTGGCTCGAGGCCTAGCAAAGCAATCTAAGAAAGTGGGCCTGAATGGCATGCACATAGGGCATGGAACCATGATAACCTCATCATAACTGGCACAAGCTAAATATAAGAATGTACGACGACAAAGATGAGAACGTACTTGAATAAAGATTTGGAGAAAAGTGGCGCTAACCCAGTCTCATGCGAAGAGATAAGGAGGTATGCTGGGTCAAAGTGACCTGCACAAAGGAGAGGTCTGGCCAAGTCATGACACCTTGATGGATGGTGATGCCCAGGGACCTATCAAATTAAGGGGTGGCATCAAAGGAGGGATGCATAAGTCAATTCAGATAAGGTATAAAAGTAGGAGCCCCAGAGCCCAAACTTCGTGCAGCCTAGAGGGTGACAGCCAGTCCTGCTGTCAGTTGAGCTGTTCCATTGCATTGACAGCACCAATGCTGCCAACAAATCTGTCAATATGGATTGTTTGCCATAGTACTATGTTGCAATAAAACCTAGCCTGGCACCTTCATTTCTACAAAGATCCATGGTCATGTTGGTTTCCTTGATCGTGAGTGTTGTCTCAGTTTACTCACGCATGCATTCACACATGCAGCCAAACCGCTATCAGTGCCGGACACAGAACAACACTGATAAGAACACATCTTGCCTGACCGCACTGTGCCCAGTGTACCACAGGGGGTACACATAATAACAGGGAAGTGTAATCCCCTGAACAAGCCAGTGAGCTCAGAGTTGGATCTTACAGTCATCAGTGGTATCTCAGACCACACTAGTATCTTCCTCATAGCTCACATACGGACACAGAACCCTATGACTGAACATATGTATGAAACTGTTTCACTTACCTATTTTATTTAGCACCAATAGTAGTTTTTTGCTCCCTCCTGACTGAGCAATGATTTGCTCCACCTGAGGGCACCGACAGCCCAGGGGATCTCTTGCATCTAAGACCTGCAGAACTATATCTGAAGCCTCAATCACCTGAAATGGAACAGAAAACGCACATTCCCATCCACAACATTAGAAAAAGCATTAGGGAACATTTCTGAAATCACCAGTATTGTTCTCTCATTGCAGTGAGGTTTTCACTTTAAAGAATAACCAATAAGTAAGCTTTCTATTGTAGAAAAAGCCAAAATAAACTCCAAAATGTAAGTTAACAAGCCACTGGAAAACAAACGTAGTTATTTCTTGACTCCTTTTCTTAGCATTGTACAAGGAATACACAATCCCCACCACACACAGAATACAATGCAGAAGTCTGGGTGTCAAGGTTAAGACAGGTCATAGTTGTTAAATCAAAGAAATCTCCTTAAAAGGCAGATCTACACGAGAGGCACTACATCACAGCAGTGTGTCTCGTTAAGCCCCATATGCCAACAGGAATGCACTTTCCCCTCAGCATAATTTATTCCAAGTCCATGCAAGGCACAAGAGCATCTCCTGCTAACATAACAGCAATTTGGACAGTGCTTGGGTTGCTGTAGCTAGGGTTGCTCAAGGGGAGTCTCTTTCACACCCCAAAGCAAGTTAAATCAACTTAAGTAGTGGCACAGACCCACTCTCAGTTAAAAGTTTGTATGGGTGTCTATTCTAACAAGGGTTCAATAATTAAAGGGACAGTTATCTTGAAATTTGGATAATTCCAGTATTTAAAATTTCAGTCTGTCTGAATCCTGTACCAATTTTATAGTTTTAAAATTGCATTTTCCCACTTTTAAAGACCGTCTTTCCCATTTACTCATACAAACAGGAGACATGGACTTGCTTTCCAAGGAAAAAAATATGGAACTGACTATAGATGTACAAAGAATTTTTCAGGCTATCAAGCCTCTGTTACTTGTAATACTGTAAGCAGTTTTCTGTGCAGTTTTTTTTCTTTCTACAGCAATACAGAAAAAGACAAAAACAGTTGAAGAACAGATCAATTTTCTACACTGACCAATGTGCTTTATTCATTATTTAATAAAGTCTGTCAGGCAACTTGGGGGTTGGGGGGAAGTGTGTACGTAGTAAACTTTGTTGTAGTGAACTCTGGTGATTAACAGGGTTTTACAGCAAATCTACAATATCAATTTCTTTTTTAAATCCCATTGCCAACATGCTCTGGGATCTTTCAGTCAGTTGTCTCTAACACGTGGCTTGGTACAAGCCTGTCATCGCTATGGCAATGTAATAATACAAGTGTTCTGTAGGTCTGTCTCTTGCAGAACTGAAAACTGAAGCTATCTTCAGCTTTTTCGTTCAGGCAGGAAGATGTTAGTTAATTGGGAATTAGGGTTTAATGATAAAGAACCTGATCTTGAAGTACTTTAGTAAAATGCTTGCTGACTTCAGTCCAAGACAGATTGGTGCTTGAAAGTGGTAAGTCCTCTATGGGGAGTTGAGAGTTCAGTACTCTTGCAAGGCTGAACTTGCAAGTGTATCACTCCCTAACCTTAAAGCTTATTAAATACAAGACACATATCACAAACAAAATAACTAAGAAGTATTAATTTCACAGTTGTTTGGATGCTCATCACAATATAGGAAGTAATTATTAAAAGTTCCTACCTTTTTAAGTTCCCCACAAAATGATTTCTTTGAATTTTTATTCAGCAGTTTGTTAGATTTTGCTTTTAGTTTCATGGCTGATTCCTGAATGGACAGGGGAGGAAATAGGAGAATCTGAAGCAACAAAGTAAAATGGTGTCTTTAATTGACAGGCCTAGTGTAATCAGTTAACTCGGATGATTGTGTTAACTCTTAAATTAATTGCAATTACAGTGGAGACCCATTAACGCACGACCCGTTTGCGCATGGATCCGCTTAACGCGTGCTTAAGTCATGTCCCCTGAAGCCATTGACTTAATGCGCGGGACTCACTAACGCACGGTGCCTAAAGGCGGAAGTTGGCCTGGGCATGGAAATGCACGAAGTGATCAGCACCTTAAAGAGTCTGGGAGCTGGGGCTGGATTCAGCCCATTTCAGTGGGGGCCAGGAAAGGAGTTGGGAGCCCCTGCAGTGCTGGGAGATGGAAGAGGAACCCATGTGGGTTAAGGGAAGGAGAGGAGCCCTTGTGCAGGGAACGACGGAAGGTAGGGAGCAGGGAACAAAAGGAGCTGTTGTCCTGGGGGAGAGGGGAAGACAAGAAGGGAGCGGAGCAGAGCCATGGTGCGAAGGGAGCGGAGCAGAGCCATGGTTCGGAGAAAGAAGGGAAGAGGAAGAGGAGCCCTCATGCAGGGAAAGAAAGCTAGGGAGAGAGAAAGAAGCCCATGCACGGAACGGAAAAACAAGGGAGGGAGCAGAGCAGAGCAGAGCAGAGCAGAGCAGAGCAGAGCCCCAGTGTGGAAAGAAGAGAAGGAAGAGGGCAGGGGATCCCATGCATAAAAAGTAAAGGAGAAGAGAGCAGAGCCCAAAGGGAAAGGGGTCGGCAAGTCCACACAGCCGCATGGGACAGCAGGGGCCAGGGAAGTAGTCAGGAACCCACGTAGCACTGGTTGGGTAATGGGTTGCAGAGTCTGAGTGGTGAAGGGCTGGAGGAAGGGTCCCATTTGCGTGCAGTCTGTTTAACGCGCAGTCGTGGGGGCTTGTCCCCCGACACCTGTGCGTTAACGGGTCCCCACCGTAATCAGTTTTAATTGCAACATTAAACAACAGAATACCAATTTATATTTACTACAATTATTTTTGGATGTTTCTCTAAATTTTCAAATATACTGATTTCAATTACAACTGTAGTAAGGGGCTGGGCCTGGCCTGGCCAGGGAAGAGCCAGAACACCCCTGGCTGCCCTGGCTGGAGCAGAGGCAGGACAAGAAATATAAAAGGCAAGTCCTCTAGCTCATTTGGATAGGAGCTGCTGAAGAAAAAGGATCTCGCTCCTCTGGAGCTAGTGATCAAGCCTGTCTACTGCACCGAAGAGGAGCTGCCTGTGACGCAGAGGTCCTGTTGGGATTACCCCTTGTAGTTTACTCTGGGCAGACTGATAGCAACCCTAAAGCCCAGGTACTCCAAGGCAGGGGAGTAGCAAAGAGCCCAGGGGAACCAGACAATTGTCTGACTTTGCTGTGGCTTGAAGCTGGAAGAGTGAGTTTTGGCTGGAGCCTGGTGGAACCTACTGTCACTGACAGGGCTGGGGTATGGCGGAATTGAAAGGGCCTGCATTCCCTTCTCACTCCACTTCCTCTCCCTCAGACGTGGCAGCCCTACTTATGTTCTCCTAGCCTTTGTAGGTGCTTACCTTGGCCTGACCACCCTGTCCCTCCTGAGGAGTCTAGACCGCCCTGTGAATGCTAATTGCCCCTTTGAGTGTCAATTACTCGGCGGCGCAACAGTGAGGGGGTGTGGCCTTCCCCTCTCCCAGACTGGGCAGGGCAGACTGATTCCTTTTACACACACACAGAAGTGTTAAGGCTTGCTTTATGTTGTTTCTAGTTAAATATTTTCACTGTAAAAAAAGAAATAGTACTCTTGAATTAACCTCATTCAAGTATTATAATGCAGTCTCTGTTGAGTGTTGTAAGTATTGTAAACGCAACTTAATTATAAAAGTTTTATTACTAGATTGCACCCAAACAAAATATACATCTTTAGAGCCCTCAAGTCCCTTCTGTTCTACTTCTTGTTCAGCCAATTTGCAAAGAGGAACATGTTTTTTACGTTTATAGATGATACTGGCCTCTTATTATTAACAGTATCACCTGAAAGTCAAACTACCATTGGCATGGCACTGTTGTATGTAGTGTTCCAAGATATTTACGTGCCAGACACACCAAACAATTGTATGCCCCATTGGCCACCACTTCAGAAGACAGGCCTCCGTGTTGATTGTGCTGATTTAAGAATGTCAGGTTAGTTTCGTCCTACTGATATGTCATGATGGTCTAGTCCCCGTGTTGTGTTACTGAAGAAGTATTCCTGCTCAGCATGAAAGGAACCACAGGTTCAGACATTAAAAATGTGTTAATTAAATTTCTGACAAAACTCCTTGGGGGGAGAAGTGTATGTCTCATGCTCTGAACTTTTTTATTTTTTTAAAAAACACCTGTGCTCATAGATGATCAGGGCTGGAAGGGATCTCAGCTTGGCAACTAGTCCCCATCCTCTGCTCAAAGCAGGAGCAACGCCAACTAAATCCCTCACCAGGGCTTTGTCAAAAGCTGCACCTTAAAACCATTTAAGGATTCAGATTCCACCTCCTCACACGGTAACGCACTCTAGTACTTCACCACTCTCCTAGTGAGAAAGCTTTTCCTAATATCAAACCAAGACCTCCCCCACTGCAACTTGAGACTATTGCCCCTAGTTTTGTCATCCACTGTCACTAAAAACAGCCTAGCTTCATCTTCCCTCGAACCCCATTTCAGGTAGTTAAAGGCTGCTATCAAACCACCTTCATTCTCTTCTGAAGTCTAAATAAGCCTAGTTCCCTCAGCCTCTCTTCATAAATCATGTGCTCCAGCCCCTTATTTTTGTTGCCCTCTGCCAGATTCTTTGAGATTTGTCCATACCCCTTTTGTAGTGGGGGGCCAAAACTGGACACAATACTCCAAATGGGGCCTCATCAGTGCCAAACAGGGGAATAATCACTTCTCTTGATCAGCTAGCAATCCACCTATTAATACAGTCCAGAATGCTGTTAGCCTTATTGGCAATATCCTACTGCATACTTTGTGTTATGGCAGTCTCGGATGAAGACCCACCACATGTTCAATTTAAGAACATTTTTACAGCAGATTGAGTAAATGTGAAGAAGATGCCAATGTGGGATTTCTAAGGCTAACTACACCACTCAACTCAACATTTAAGAATCTGAAGTGCCTTCCAAAAGCTGAGCAGAGTGAGGTGTGGAACATGTTTTTACAAGTCTTAAAAGATTTACACTCCAATACAGAAATTACACAGCCCAAAGCACCAAAAAAGAAAAATCAACCTTCTGCTGCTAACATCTGCCTCAGATGATGACAATGAACTTGTGTGCATCAGTCCATACTGCTCTGGACTGTTATTGAACAGAACCCATCATCAGCATGGAAGCAGGCCTCTGGAATGGTGGTTGAAGCAGGAAAGGACATATGAACATTTAGTATTCCTGGAATTTAATGCCTCCTACAATAGCACCATGCAATGCCTGTTTTCACTCAACAGTATGGATTATGCCTTAATCTTGACCTGGAGTGTTCACAGTTAAGGGAAGGGGCCACTCCCTCGCCATAGTCTTTTCAGTCCTCGTGTACTTATCTGATACATCTGTCTGGAAATATTATGAAATCAAGGGTGGGAGCTCAAGGAAACTCATTGACAGATCTGAGCTCAATTCTATTCCTCTTATTTGATGGAAGGCAAATAAATCAGGCAGCATTATCTCCTCTAAACATTTGTCTTTGTGATTGACTGAATAAGAAGTAGGATTGAATAGATTTGTAAGATCTGTTTTTGAGTGCAGTTATGTAACAAAAACCTACATATTTTCATGATAGATTAACTTATAGCTCTTGCATAAGGTGAACTGAAATACATTTTAAGTGCAAATACCTAATAAAAACACTGTATGTTGTAATTAGTATTTCTGAAAATGTAGAAAACATCCACAAATACATGTAGAAAACATCCACAAATATTTAAATTGTATTCAACTATTTAAATGCACAATTCATTGCAGTTTTTTTAATCACTTGATACAATACTCTTTATAGAGTTACAGTTAACAGCAGCTAGAACTGCAGTATTTCTAATTGCAGGAAAAGGAACAGTCAGGCAATACATGCTATGTAAAAGAAATTAGATTTGAGAACTACATTTATAATTTCTGTAAACTTCAACAGATTCAGACCTAGTATAGCTGTGATATTTGCAATAAACAGACCACTATTCCTGAGAACTACATAAAAAGCTGTAATGGGAGCTGGTCATAAATCTAACACCCATATGTACACTTCAATTAAAAGAGATGCATAATTTCCATGTCCTTACTAGTTCTATCACTACATGTACACCAAGTCTGTTCTGTTGGTCCAACTTGAACCCAGTGGAAATTCTGCCAGAGACTTCAAAGCATTCTGGATTAAGCCTTGAAGAGGATAGAAAGTTTCTCTTGTGGTGCAAGTGATGAACCCCTTTGAAAAAGGAGAATTAAGCTACACATACGTACCTTTTCCTCTGGATGCTCATCTGTTTTGGTAGCATCCTTTTTGGCTTTTTGCTTTCGTTTCTTTTCAAGTTCCTTCTGCCTAGCAAGTTTCTGCTTTTGTTTTAGTTCTTCAAGCTAATTGCCGTAAAAGAGACATAAAACAGAAAAGAAAATTTCATAAACCAAACTATATTTTTCCTCTCCACACATGGTCAGAACTAACTGTTTGGAAAGTGCTTTGGAGATGAAGAGCAGTGCTATGGAAGTGCTACATGTTACCACCTAGGATTATTATTTTAATAATTTGCATGATTTTTTTTTTTACTGCTAGTTGAAAGGTGCCAGGTGAGAGCTCTAGGAAGCTAACTTCTCCACCCACATAAGGAATCAAATCCTAATTGCACTGAACTCAAAGGCAAAACTCCCACTGACTCCCATAGGACCACAATTTCACTCAACAGTATGGATTATGCCTTAATCTTGACCAGGAGTGTTCACGTTTAAGGGAAGGGACCATTCCCTCTCCATAGTCTTTTCAGTCCTTGTGTACTTATCTGAAATATCTGTCTGGAAATACTATGAAATCAAGGGTGGGAGCTCAAGGAGACTCATTGACTGATCTGAGCTCAATTCTACTCCTCCTATTTAATGGAATGCCAACTAAACTTTTGGAGACATCATACTTTGGTGATTGATGACAAGACAGAAAGAAATACTAAATAATAGACACTTTGGAAATGTCAGAGATGGTCTCTCTGTGGTACTGTAGTCACATTAGTAAACAGTGTTAATGCTGTCCACTATATACCTTTTTAGGGCATCTATACAGTGGATGTCAACATAAAAGTCTCAAAATGGTAAGGTCTTTACAGTGTGGTTTTGTTTTAAGATAGCTGTGCTGGTACCTGGAGATCTTATTCTTTATAGCAGGGGTCTGAAACTCAAATCACCACAAGGGCCACATGAGGACTAGTACGTTGGCCTGAGAGCTGCACCACTGAAACCTTTTCATACAATGATACTGCAAATATTGGTAACAATAGTGTCATTGCAGACCGTAGGAAATAGCTTTAGGGGCCATATGCAGCCCACGTCCTTGAGACCTCTGCTTTATGGGAAACACTAATTACGCTAGAAGTTACTTAGTCTACAGTTTTGTATTTCTTGCATCTGTATAGTTAAAGTACTAGCCCTCCGCCCATATTTTACTAGATTGTTATCTAGGTACATTAAGTTGAAATTGAGTATCCCTAGTATTGCCAGAGCAAAGGACAATTAAGACTAGTTATACTCCAGCATGACGCACATCAAGTTTTCCCGAAGATGGGGATCTGTGTGTAACCCTTTATTTTACCTTTTGCTTCCTTTGCTCAGCTTCACGAAGAACAGCCTCCTTAAATGGTGCAGAACTAGGAATTCCTGGGTCTTTCTTAGGCTTTTTGGGCCCACGCTTCTTGGCTGCTTTCCTGAGTCTTCTGTTGTGCTCCCGAACCTATAGTCAGAAAAGAACAACATTTGGTATGGGAGTCACAAATACAGTTTGCTGCAGAAACTCTCATGCTTTTCTTTCCTTAAATATGGAAAGAGTTTCTGTGTCAGGCATGAAGAGCTTTTAATTATAAATTGAATCAGCAGGCAGCCATGTTTAAACAAACAGGCCCTGAATACTGCAGAAGTTAAAGATGCAGAGACTGAAGTTATGACCATTATACCATCTCCCTACCAATGTAGACTTGCTTCCCTGTATTTAAAAACAATTGCTCACAGTGTTCTATGTGGCATAGCTTTTTGCATTCTTCAAAGTGATTGATTTCCCATTTAAAAGACTCTGACACTTAAAAAAATGATTTTTACATGTATGAATACTCTTTGCACTATGTCACTAGCCTCCAATGTTACAAACTGCACTCTGCCAGGCAATATTCACTTTTTTTTATGCCTGTTTATTTTAACAGAAGACACACCAGCAGCTTTAAAGTAATATAAAATTGAAATATGGGTGATATTACAGAGTAATGAGGACCCTTTGGGCAATACTACCTTAATTTGCATACTGGGTGCTTAGACATGATAGTGGAGGGGACTGCAACCTGTGGCTCTTTGGCTGCCTCCTTGTAGCTCTGGGTACTCGCTCCAGGCCCCTATCACCAACACTAGGAGACCTGTGGGCAACCCACGCCTGGCTCCAGGCCTTCCCCCACCACTGGGGTATCCTGCAGGCAGTCTACTCTTGGCTCCGCCTCTTGCCCCCACCCCAAAGTCTGGGGGACCCTGCAGGTGGCCCATGCTAGGCTCTCTCCCCCACCACCACTGGAGAGCCTTTGGGAGGCATGCTCCTTGTTCTGAGCTTCCCCCCACAAGGCCTACCAGGAGATTACACACCCATTGTGACTCTCAAACCACTTGGTTCTTGAAGGAATTTTTAAAAACGGCTCTTCTTATCTTTTGCGTTGCTGACCCCTGAGGGTGCACTAGAAATACCTTCTATAACCAGATGAGCAAAATGACTGACTCAAAAATAAGTCATATATGGAATGGGCTGTTCACAGGAGGGCCTTAACTTGGGTGGCTACTCATACTAAATAAAAATACCACCACACTCCAAAAGCATTTTGGACCCTAGGACACCTACATTTAGTTATGTTTTAAACAGAAATGAGTTCTACTCAAAACTTTAGACTCAAGTTTGGACCCACATCCAAACTTTACCTTTTGAGTCAAGTGCTAGTTTTTAAACATACATTCGTGTATTCTAGAATTAGGGCTGAAATATATCTAAGACTCCCTTTAATATGAATATTTAACAGCAAATCTGATATTAGACCTACCTTTTTCTGGATTTTATATCGTTTATGGCAGGTCATGCGCTTACTTGCTTTTTTCAACTCTGAAAACAGAAAAAAGGGTAATAAACAGGCAAACCTGATGCACCTTCCTCATACAAATCTCATGAGTGACACCACGTGAAAGCCATAGAAACAAAGCTTAGTGCGCAAGGATTTTTTTGGTTCTGTGACAACGTTCCCTCTAATCTTTCATAGGCTGTATGTGCAAAAAATTGCTGGGTGGCCCAACAGTAGCACTGTTAAATGTTTTTGTGCATGCTTTATTTTGCTGTGTGCATGGACACCTGCACAGCTTAGAGAGAACGCTGTGTTCAGTGACCAAACTGAAAAAATCATTTTAAAAAAAGAAGCAAAAATGATTTTCTTCAAAAAAAAATTAAAATATTTTAGTCGACTTTTGTCCCAATTTATCTCAATTTAATCACGTCTGGCTTTTTGTTTTAATATTGGTCGCACTGGAATTCAAAACCCCAGTTTGAAACAAAGAGCTTCAAAATTTTAGCTACAAAAGACTAAAACAAGAATTTGTGACATTTTTATAAGGGAAAAAAAACACCTCACCAACAAAACTTGTTTTTCCTGGGCCTAAAGCTAGTGGCGCAATGAGGCCCGAGTGTGCGGCCAGGGTCGCAGCCCTGCGGATTCGTCCCAACACGGAGCGTTAAACGCGCCCGGCCCCGGCCCCGGCCCGCTCGGGGCTCGAGTCGAGAAGAGCCGGCGCGGGCCCGAGGCGCCCACAGCCTCTCTCCCGCCGCAGGGGGAAGGAAGAGGCCGCCCGGCCCCGCAGCCAGCCGAGGGAGAGAGAGGGCCGGGCCGGGCTCACGGCACCCATCGCGCCCCGTGCCCCCTCCCCACCCTTCCCCCTGCCCCTGCCCCTGCCCCTGCCCCTGCCCCGCGCGCACTCACTGGGCCGCCTCATGGCTGCTGCGGGGCGCCGGCCGCGACCGGCTCCGGCTCCGACGCCACGTGCAGCCGGCCGAAGCGAGGAGCAGGCCACTGCCACGCGCAGCCAGGCGCTGCCGTAAAGCAGGCCGGTCACGGCGCGGCTCGACCGTGTGTCGCGCCAGCGAGCTCGCTTGGCGGCCGGCCGAGCGGGCTTTGCGGCGGGGAGGCGGGGGCAGCAGCGGCGGCGGCGGCGGCGGCGACCCGGGCGCGGTGCTGGCCTCAGAGGCGAGGCGAGGCGAGGCGAGGCGAGGCCGGAGCAGCAGCAGCAGCGGTGGCGACGCCGGCGGCAGGTCGGGCTGCGGGGGGCGGGCGCGGCCGCGGGAGGCGGAGCGGCGCCGGCTGGGTAAGCGCGGGCTGGCCGCGGGGAGGCCGCCGCTTCCCTTTGTGTGGCCGCAGCGCTCCCCGGGGGTGCCCGGCCCCTGCCGGCGGCGGGAGCCCCTCACCGGATCCCGCCCCCGCCGGGGCACCCCCGGGAGTGACATGGGGGGACTTGGGGGTGCTCACTGCGCTGGTGCCGGCATCTGCGGGGTGTTAGGGAAATCCCCGGCCCCGCCCGTTCCCCCGCCGTGGGGCTGGGGAGGGACCCAGGAGCCCTGAGTCCCTGCCCCACACTGGCCGGGGGCGGGCAGGGCGTTAATGGGCATCGCTTGCAGCAGGGCTGCTGTCCCGGGGAGCGGCCCTGTGTACCCAGCGTCGGGTCCAGACCCCCCAGAGCACCCCAACAGGTGTTTGTCCCCCTGTTCCTAAACCTCCGCTTCCAGGGATACCACCGCCTCCTTTGACGCCTTTTCCTGGGCCCCGCTAGCCCTGGAAGTAACAAGGGTTCACCTAATATCTAACCCAAATTGCCTTTGCTGCAATCAAAGCTGGTTATGTCTTTTCCTACTCGTACCAAGGGGTTAAGGCTGCCGGCCCAGGCTGTGGCCCCTGGCCGCAATCTGGAGTCAGGGCCCCAGGCTCCTGCCGCTGCCACCCCAGCCTCCGGTCCCCGGCCGGGGCCAGGAGCGACAGTAGCTTCCGCGGGCTGCCCAGCCCAGGGGAGACAGGCGCCACCACAGCCAGCCTGGACCTGGATACCCAGCCAGGAATGGGGCTGGGAGAGGCAGGGGGCGCCCCAGGCATTCAGGGTACTGGCGCTGAGACACAGGGTACATGCCAGGCGCCAGCGACGCCACTGCTCCTACCCTTCCTTGGAGGACATGCAATGCAATTGCCCATCATCTGCTTTAACAGCATCTTGCGTATTTGAAGCCTGTGATCATGTCTACCCATTGTCCTATTCCAGTCATCTCCTCTCTAGACTAACTATTCCCAATTCTTTTACCTATCCCTCAGAAAAGGGTGAAAGACTGTTTCTGTCCCAGAGAACTTGCAAGTAGGATATATGAGAGTGAAGCACGTGTCAGGGCCAGTAGGAATGATAGACAAAGCCATGTGCATGATGTTTTTCAAATCAAAATATAGGAAAAAAATGGTAGAATGTATACTCTCCGCCTCAGATTTTACACCTGAATGATGCATAGTTAATGATTGTATAATATTTGGATATGTACGTATCTGTGCAGATACTATTTTATTATATTAGTAATGCCATATATAGACCCAGTCCTTCCAAAAATCTATCTTGTCTTAGCAAAAGAGCTCACAAAATTTGCTAGAATGTGTATTCCTTTTAAATATTCTTTAGTAGTAATTAAAATAGAAGCAGATCTATATTATACTTTGTAGTGGATTAAATAAAGTGTCAGATTATCTATCCTTGGTCCCTTAACTCTTTAAGATAAAGAAATAAACTTTAACAAATTTAATTTTGCCACCTTTATTCTTTTATGTTCTTCAGTCCCTCCACACACTTTTCCTCACATGTTTCAGGCCAGTTTCAGGATTTATCTATCAGCAATCATATAGAGAGATTGTATGATATACTTCTCTGTCACATTGTCTCATTTGTCCATTATCTGAGAAATGTTTCTACAGAAACGTGAATCTGGTTTTTTTTAGAGTCCATGTATCTTTCCTGACTGTTTATTTTTAAATAAACATGGAAAGGTAAATGTTTATTAAAAGCCCATTGGCTTGTTTGAAGTAAATCGTCTTGAATATGTGTAAAACTGTGACTCTTTCAAGGCAATTAGGCAGTATAATATGTTGAAGGATCCTGAATAGATTACATCAGAAAAATGATTATTGACATGTCAGGAGAAACCGTTTTGCAGTGAGTGACCTGTCATGGTCTAGGAGTGCAAGAGAGCTCGGTGAGTAGTTGCAGAAGAAGGTCTGACTTTTTAACAGTGGCTAGAAAAGCTATTAAAAGGTTATGTAGATTTAAAGCAATTTTTCGTAGGAGTGCTGTAGAGATACTGTTCTCAGGTCCTGCAGGAATGTCTGAATACTTCTCAAGGCCTTCTCTACTTCATACAAGTAATGAATGTGTTTGTAGGTAGTGAGATTGTTGATGTCCTAGAAGACATTGAGAGACGTTATTTCCATTGAGAAGAAAGCAAGATTTTGTGTGCTTTCTTATGTAAATAGAAGGTCTTTTGTGACCAATAACTTGGTTATTGTACAGAAACTTATAGATCTAGAAAATATGTAATGCAGTTTTATGCCGGCTATTCAGTATTGTTTGCTGCTTAGCTGTCAAACGTCTTATGGGTGATTCTTTCTGAATCTGAGTATGACAGTATTCAAATCTTGACAGGTTTTACATATACCTGAGTTGTATAGAGAGAGAAAGTTCTGAGGTCCTTAAATGAAGTATTAATTAAAATGTAATATTTACACTCTGAAACTTCTATAAAAGCATATGCAATGTAAAAATGCATTGGAAAATCTGTCATTTGGCTAACAAATAGTCTTCCATGTATTTTAGCTCTGGTTCCAAATGGTGAAATAGTGTATATTAGGTAGGTAAGACTAATTTTATTTTCTGTTTTTTACACAGTTCTGTGTATGTGGATGGGATTTGTTAGAAAATCAATCTTAAAAGAGAAACTGGCATTGAAAAGGTATAGCTATGCTGTTAACACAATATAGCATTATATTTCCTATCCTGCTTCATATAGAAATTTGGGTTTGATAGAAGTGTTTATCAACAAGCGAACTAGAATATTTCTTGTGCTATCTTATGTTGTTAAACTATCATGTAATTTGGTGTGCAGTTGAAGTTTTATGAACAGGGGTTAAATGTTTGGCAAGGAAAGTTACTGTTTAGCAAAGAGAGCCATAAAACTCTTCTAAAGATGTTTCTTGGTGATGTGGGCCATTGGTAAGGAATTCCCCTGTTTTTCTTTTGAGAACTTAAAATTTTTTACTTACTTTCATGGTGCTGCTTCTCCACTCCCACCAGCTTATAGTGTTGCAGTTGTTCTTTTACATTCAGACAGGCAGTAAATTCTGTGATGTGTCAGCAGGGTCGTTAGGAAAAAAACAAATATTTTGTTTAAAAATTTCAGGAAAATGTCATTTTCTGTAAATAAAGAAGAATTTCAGGAAAATGTCATTTTCTGTAAATAAAGAAGAAAAAAGTTCTGTGGAAGTCTGTTTTAAAACCAAAAACATTAATCTACATGTTCCTTCTCTTCCCCTTCCTTTTCTCTGTTTCCTCACTATTTTCCTTGAATTCTGTCCATTCTCTCCTTTTATCTCCCCCTCTCTCTTTTGCTCCTTTTTTTTTCTCTTTCAGTTTAGACTGTACTAACACCATTGCAGAGTTTACACTTTTAAAGCCTTGCCTTCTCCCTGCATCTTAACTTGACCAGGAGACACTATGAGGAGACTGGCTTTTCGAGGTGCTGGTTGTACTCTGGTAAATCTGGTAAATTATTGGTCATATATGCACCACTCTCCCTCCGCCTCACCTGGTCGGTCGGTCTCTCTCTCTCTCTCTCTCTCTCTCTCTCTTTTAAATCCTAGCCATAATAGATTCCTGCCCACCCTCTCCCCCCATTTGTTCACCTTATTTGTTTGCTGGTAATTAATTCAGTTCCTGGAATATGTAAGAGATACCATAATGTAGTTGTGCCAGGCTGCTGCACTAATTAAAAACAACACATACAAGAAAAAATACTTCCATTCTATTAGAAAATGGAAGGAGACCTGGTCAGTCTTAGAGAAGCCCAACAATAGTGCCAGTAGAGAGAAGTTTTTGTGGTGCTGACAGCTTGCTGCTGGAAGTGGGACTAGGTCCACCTGCTTGTTTAATAAATCACTCGATAGTTGTTGGATGGTTTATTAATTTCAGTCACAATTGACAATAGTATATTCAAGATGTGGCCAAGAGGAGACAGACTACTGCATTGCCAGTTAACCTGAGCCATCCTGTCCCCATTCATTTTAGCATTCAAGACCAAATAGGAGGGCTTGAGAACAGAACAAAATGTAAGCAGGTTACACACCTTTTTGGTGTGATCCCAGGATTAGATAGTAACTAGCAGTTGTGCCCTTTACTTGTCAGTATAGTCACTTACTTACACCGACAGTGGGTTTTATTTTTGCTTTTTGACATGGGAGGGTGCGCTTCTTGGTCAGAATTACCTGTCTATGTTTGGACTAGTTCATCTGTCATGACTAAAGTTATCTATTTATTATCATATATACTACAGAATGAGAAATCACACATCAGTGCATGTGGTTTCAGAAAGCATACAAGTAGTGTTGTTAGATGTTTTTTGCATCAGCCTATATGTCTGAGGCACTCTGATGCTGTGGTGATGCATAATGGTGTAAAACTATCAGACATAAACTTTATTTTGGCTATGTGATTTCATCATATAATTCTATATAACTAAATCTCCGTGAACCGTCTTACATACATACACCCTAAACAACTGCAAGTTTAATAGCAAGAATTTGGATTCAAAGCCGTAAGTTTAAGAACATCTTTCTTTATTATAGAAGAAGTTGGATTCCATGGGTTGTAAGAGAAGAAGGGCTACTTCTCCATCCAGTAGCATCAGTGGAGGAGATTTTGATGATGGTCACCATTCAACAAATATACCAGGCCCAAGCAGGAAAAGGAGGAGACTTTCCAATCTCCCAACTGTAGATCCTGTAAGTATCACTGTAATATGTATGCATCCTGTCTTACTGCATAAATCCAAATGTAGAATATCTTGGAATAGGTATAAGAAAACATTTGCTCCTGGAAAAGAGGTTTATGTTTAGTGGGGATATTTAAGATAAGGGGACAACAGACTGTTCTACAGCTATTTCCTGGGGTTGTAATGTCTTCTTCCAGTTTTACTTCCTATGGGATGGTGTTCTTCACCCCTAGAGAACTCTGAGGAACTGCTTCAGTTTCCCTTGCTGTGTTATGCACTCTTCTGTCCTGAGCTTTAATTTTGCACAAGGAAAGCTAGTTACAGTGCAGTCCTGTTTCTACACTGGTTGGAATGGCTGCTGTACAGCAGGGATATCAAACTCATGCTGTGGAAATGTCTGTTATATTTTTCATTACAATGTGTGGGCTGAATCATAAATTTAATACTACCTATCCCCTTCAGTCCACAACAATTCTCCCACTGATGTCAATAAAAGATTTGCACAGAGAGCAAGAGGTAGAATCAAAGGGTTGGAAGGGGCCTCATGAGGTCACCTAGTCCAGCGGTCTCAAACTCAAACCACCACAAGGGCCACATGAGGACTAGTACATTAGTCTGAGGGCTGCACCACTGAAACCTTTTCATACAACAGTATTGCAAATATGAGTAACAATAGTGTCATTGCAGGCCACAGGAAATAGCTGTAGGGGCTGCGTGTTTGAGACCCCTGATCTAGTGCAACCCCCTGCTAAAAGCAGGACCACTCCCACTAAATCGTCTCAGCCAGAGTGTTGTCTAACCAGACTTTAAATTAGGGGTCTCAAACTCAAATTACCACAAGAGCTGCATGAGGATTAGCATGGTAGCCTGAGGGCCGCACCACTGAAACCTTTCCATACAATGATATTGCAAATATCAGAAACAATCATGTCATTGTGGGCCACAGGAAATAGCTTTAGGGGCCCCAGGCGACCCAAGGCCCCGTGTGTTTGAGACCCCTGCCTTAAATGTTCCAAAGATGGAGATTCCACCACCTTCCTAGGTAACACATTCCAGTGCTTCACCACCCTCCTAGTGAAAGAGAATTTTGCCTTTATGTGTGGTAACTTAAGCTTGAATTTTTATTATTATTGTTCAGCACCTTATTCAATCCTGGCTCATAAATGTATGCTGGTTTCAGTTCCTCCCCATCCTCCTTTCATCTGTTGAAATGATCAGCAAAGAAATAGTGAATGCTGACCTTTGAAATGTTATCATTAGATGTTAATTAGCACACTAGTGAGCTTAACTGTGGGACAGTAAAATCCACAGTTCCTTATTTGTTGTTTCTGGTGTCTACAGACTCAAGAAGTAAACACTATGTTGGCTTATATTGAGAAGTTTCCTCTCTAACCATGGAGGCTAGAAACTCCCTTCAAAAAAAAAAAAAATTCCATAAAATCTGAAGATGCCATGCTAAGATATTAATACATCACATGAACTGGGTGTTTAATACACCTGTTGTAGAGCAGTTTATCACATGGCACTTCCCTCCCCCGCCTTCCTACCCTAACTAGGGCTCTGGGTTCATCTACGCTGAAAGTTTACGTCTGTGTAAATCTACCCCCCTGAGAGATGTAGTTATGCTGACTAAAGCCCTTATGTAGATAGAACTCTTTCATTAGTTTAGCTGCTCTTCCTTAGGCTAGTGGATCACCTCTGCTGACAGGAGAGCCCCTCCCATTGACATAGGTAGTGTCTCCACTGAAGTGCAGCTGAGCTGCTGTAGCATTTCAAGTGCAGACATACCTTCAGTTTGTCATCTCCTTAGCATTCCCATTGTCTTACTGGATTGTTCTTGTCTTTTAGATTGCTGTGTGCCATGAACTATACAACACAATCAGAGATTACAAAGATGAACAGGGCAGGCTCTTATGTGAGCTTTTCATTAGGGCACCAAAACGAAGGTAAGAACATGGCATTGATAGCTGAGAATATTAGCTATGAGAGTTAGTCCTGAAACAAATGGATTTGGGGAAATAAATCATTGTGTAAAGGCTTTCATACCTATGCATTACATATACAACAAACTTGCACTAGTATTTGAGCTGCATGTCTGATACAGTTGTTCAAAGAGGCATGTTAACACTGGTACCTATTTTCAGGCGGAAAAGTAAACATTTGACTTTATATGAAACATTGCACATAAAGCCTTACTGACATTGAGATCTGTCTGTCTGTAAAATTGTCTCTGAGGATAGAGAAATAAAATACTAGAAAGTGTATGCTAGTGAACAATCCTGAACTGACTCTTGGGAATAGAATAGCTGATGATTAGATTAGTTCTGTCCATTTTTTATAAGACAAATGTTAAAATATATGCTAATACATTTATGTGAAACTTGTTTGTAAATATGAGCTATTTGAGTTGTAGCAAAAACCTGTTGGAAACATTTCTGCATTTCTCTTACACTTTTACAAAGTTAAATAATGTAGGGCTCACTTTCAGAGCTCAGATACTCTCTTGTCTTATTGTTTCAACAGAAATCAACCAGACTACTATGAAGTGGTTTCTCAGCCTATTGATTTAATGAAAATCCAACAGAAGCTAAAAATGGAGGAGTATGATGATGTGAACCTACTGACTGCTGACTTTCAGTTGTTGTTTAACAATGCAAAAGCTTATTATAAGGTGAGGAAATTTCATTTAAAGGCTCAGATCTATGTGACAGAAGCAGATCTGTGTGCTTTCAGAAGATATGGCCGTATCGTGTCTCACATCATTATGGCAACTTCCAAAGGGGCAGCCATCTTAGTCTAGTAATGCAAAAAAAGCAAGGAGTCTTGTGGCAAGTCAAGACTAACAGATTTATTTATCACATGAGCTTTCATGGGAGAAAATCCCACTGACAAAGTGAGATTTTCTCCGACAAAAGCAGTGGGATTTTCTCCCACGAAAGCTCATGTGATATATAAATCTGTTAGTCCTTAAGTGCCATAAGACTCCTTGCTTTTTTGCTTTTCTTTTTTCATTATGGCAGTATACATCTATTCCAGTACTGCAGTGGTTCCAAAACTTTTGAGTAATGTGGGCCAGATCTTAATACAGAAGTTACCTCATGTGCCGCCTCCTATAATCATAGAGCATCCCTGCCCAACTACAGCAATTGCTTCCTTGCTAAAATATTCAGAAAATCTGTATTTTTTGGCATCTCATGCTAAGTATGTTTAGCTTTTTGAAAAATGTTAAAGAGCACGAGTAGAATCCTGAGCTCAGTATTGACCAGGCAAGTAAAAGAGGAGCAGATTTAAAATGTTAAACCTCATTTAATGGCTTGATCTGGTCATACAGAATGATCAAATAAATGACCTATTTGCTTTTTTTTTTTTTAAAGAATAGAGTGAAAGTAGTGTGATTTCATCTCTCTTTTCTATCAGTTCTTCCTTTCAGCTGGAAACAAGAAGTAAATCTGTCACTGTTAAACAGACCATTTTTTTAACAGTTCACAACTCCAACTGAGAACCTCTGGAGTATTATATTGGGTCTGAAAAACAGTAGTTACACCCTTACATAAATCAGAGGTGGTCAGAGCTCACTTTGAATAGGCAGAGAGATGAGTGTCAGGGGAGAGAAGGAAAGTTGGGGTATCACTCTCCCTTGGGGTAGCTTCTCTTGGCCCCAGCCTAATCACCATGATTTCTATCTATTCCTTGGCTGGAGCTCAGTTGGGGATGGCTGTGCTGACAGCAGTGCTCGGTCAGAAGCAGCCCAAGCTGTAGCTCAAAGTTAGAGGGCGGACTGTGACTCGCACAGAGGTGGAAACCTTGATCAGCCCCCTCAACATTTCCAGAAGTTTACTGCAGATCTAGGGTAAATTTTTTTCCCACTGATGTGACCAAGTTGAGTGCATAAAAACAATTTTTTTATTTTTATGTACATGCTGCTTTTTGAAAAATTACAGACATTTTGTAACTATTGGTTTTTTTTATTGCAATTTAACAATGTAGTACAGAACCCCAGAGAGGTTGCCAGACAGTGTTCTGGTTGTTACTGCAAAGTGCTTGCTTCCCAAATGATGTTGGCTGTCCTCCTTTCAAACTGACAGAAAGAACTGGTGAGAGGAAAAGATGAATAAAATGTTCTAAAATCTGAGTCTGCTTTACTTTACTCTGAATACAAAGTTCACAATTCCTTGTTTTTGCTACCAAAATTGCTCATTTGTGCTACTAACAAGAAGGAAGATGAAACAAGAATGCAGCAGTAACCAAACATGATTTTGATATGCAGGAAGAAGATAAAGCAATGTTTTCCAGAAAAAGAGAGAATAAACAGAGAAAGGGAGAGAAGAAAAAGAGAGAGAATAAACAGGGAAGGGGAGAAAAGGAAAGGGCAGAAAAACTACCAAATAGTGCTTTTAAATGAGTGAATCTTATTTATACACCAAACTTCTTACATTTTATCATATTCTGTATCAGGCATGCCACACTTAACACATGCAGGGAGATTGGGGTATAATTGTCATTGACAGGACTAATAAAAATAAGGCTGATTGTGGTTATAAGTAGTTTAATGGGGTAGTCTCCCATTTATTTCAAAAGGTGACCTGAGACCTCCGTACTAAAATTCGCTACTGTGTCATAATATCATTTTTCTGCTGCTTTGATATTTAGCCCAGTAGCCTAATTTTTGTTTTACCTACTAGTTGTCCTTGACTACCCCAACTCTTTTAAAATTTTTTCTTGGTTGTTGAATAAACCCCTGTACCAATTTGTGGTTGAAGGATGGTCCATCCCTCCCCGCATTTCTCCTTCATTAGAATATATATGTGTACAATTTCTTTTCTTTTTTGTTTTTGGGTTTTTTTTGGGAGGGTGGGGAAGGCAGCTTCTCTCCCTGTATTTTTTTTTTTTTTTTCATTTTTACTCTTCTCCAGTCCCATCCTCTCCTTCCCCGTGATAGTATTACACTGCTGTGAAAAATAACCCAACTTCAAACCCAACTTCAAAGAATTATTATAATTGGGCAGATGGTTGTGAACTGCTTTCCCTGTATGGACAATGTTTTAATTTCTAACTATCCTCTGAGATGTTGGACCATGTATGATTCTCTGAAATTTGACACTTAACAGTAAATTATGAAAGCATACAAATCTACAATGCCGTTTGCTTTAAAATAAATTTTTTAAAGTGCAAAATAATTAGCTCTTGCCTATGCTGCCTAAATTGAAACAAATGTCACAAAAAGGCAGCAGCTTTTTTTAAGGTAAAAATTAGGGCCCACCACTCTTGAATGTCCTTTGAAATATCTATAATGATGCTACTGTAACAAAATCTGAACACTTCTCCAGCTCTGGGTTACAATTTATGAATCTTTGTTTTAAGCTATAGGGGCAATGCTGTCATGTCTTTTATGGAAATAGTAGAGGCTGTCTATTTTAATTCAGAATACCTTTCCTGGCATCACTTTGTTGAAGAATTCCATAATCAGTAATTGCTGTATATTTTATTTATTAATATATTTTCACTACAGAATACCCAGAATTTTAAGAACACTTTTAAAATTAATGACTAGCAATAATATTGTGCTGTTCAATTCATTTTCACAGCCAGATTCTCCTGAATATAAAGCTGCCTGCAAACTGTGGGATTTGTATGTGCGCACAAAGAATGAGTTTGTTCAGAAAGGTGATGCTGAGGAGGAAGAAGAAGAGGATGAAGGGCATGACAATCAAGGGACAATTTCTGAAGTAAGTAGGAAGCATTACATTTATAGTTTTGCTTGTGAATTATGAGCTGTGGGGAAACTAGGCTTTCAGAGTAAGCTTAACCTTAATTTATAGAGGGACATTAGTCTTAGTGAGATTATTAAACTGTCCCAAGACAGGTAATGGGACTTGCACGCCTATCACTTAAATCACTAAATTATACTTGGATGTATTGTCTAAAGAGTTCTTTCACATACATAGGAAACTGTAATGGTTTTAGTACTCTTCATGTTTATAATCTTTGCATGTGTTTGTGTCTGTATTAGTGAACTCTTAATAAATAGTTACAAGATGACCTGTGGAATACCTATGATATATGGGGCTTTATTTCAGTCAGAGTGTATAATAAATATAACCTTAGTAATTTGCATGATCTCAGGTTTGGGGCAAGAAAACCTGGAGCCCTGTGAGAATGCTTTCAGGTGGGACATCTATAAGGTTATCACTGTGGTGCTATTCTCAAACTTGCTGTTCTGTGAATTGCCATTAGCCAGGGACTCAGGCTAGAGCTATGCCTGAAAATCTCAGGTAGTGCTGCATGACATTACAAGGCATGTTTTTATTTAACTCTGAAAAGCAGATGTGTGTGGGAAACGTGTGTGTGATGTTCAGACACATTCACATGTGTTACTAAATGCATAATCATAGAGCTCTGTCTTGGAAAGCTGTGCAAATCTTTATAGTTGATGCTTTCAACGTCTTTTGCATGGAAAAGAATAGTTTACACACATGCACTGAAATATTTTACAGGGGCCCTTAGATGCTTTTATAAAATTTGAAATCTTTTTCTCATCAGAACTTTTTGTACTTTCATTCCCTATGTCAGTCTTCACCGAGCTACTTGAAAGAGATTCTGGAACAGCTGCTTGAAGCTATAGCCGTCGCTACCAACCCCTCAGGACGTCTCATAAGTGAGCTGTTCCAGAAGCTTCCCTCTAAAGTGGTGAGTATTGAAACTAAGTCCTTTGTATACGATGTCTGGGTACTGAAAAATGGTGTAAGTGACAACATGCACTGACTGCAACGCAAACAATCCAGTGAACAAAAATAAATAATACTTTCAGCACTGCCAAGTCATATTTTTGCTTTGCAGTGGAATTTGCCCCTGGGTGCCTGTTTATTGAGGAAGCCATTATCAGCCTCCCCCGATTACGTATTATAATATTTCAGTACTGATAGCAACTCATCAGGTGTTTATATAGTAGCTAATATTTAGCAAACAATGTTAAAATATTGTTATTCATTGTCAGATAGAAGTCTGTATTATAAAACCATTGCTTGTTTCTGAGGAAATAGTTTTTTCATAACACTTTGGAATGTTGAAGTATTTTGTTTTTCTTTTTTGCTTCTAAGTTCTGTTTGTTTCAGCAGCTTTCTGCTGATGGAAAAGCTTTTGTGCATCACTAATACACTAAAATAATCATTTTACTAAATAGATTTTGTTTTGAAATCACAGCTCAATTCAGAGTGTGTGTAGCTTCATTTTCTGTGTGAATTTTGTCTTGGTGTAAGAAATGTAGTCTATGAGTGAGATCATTAGCTCATTTGGTGAATCTATATAAATAACTTGTTCAGATGTTGTTTAAGCAATATATTTAGTGAGAAATGTGTATCTTGACATAGAGAAAATAAACAATTTTGGTTAAGAGAATAAAGCTTAGTCAAGTTGCAATACTGAATTTGTACCTAATCATTCAGTTGCTGGTGATGGTGGTAAGTTGTCATTGATGATAGGCCATCAAATGTAAGAGCTTATTTAATACTGATTTTAAGTGTTTTCCTGGTGAACTGTTTATGCCAGCATACAATAATAGATGTATCATTTTTGTCTTCTAGCAATATCCTGATTATTATGCAATAATTAAAGAGCCCATTGATCTTAAGACTATTGCCCAGAGGATACAGGTACAGTATGATCTTGTTAACAAGCTGTATATTATAATTTTGGAGGAATAAGCTTTTATGAAATTTAGAAACTTATGTAGCCCAGTAGTAAGTGTAATTTTTACCAGTAATATAAGAAACTGGAAACTGTATTGGCCTGAGGTTTAGAACTGGCTATAATCAGTCCTGAACTCATGTGCCAAAAGCGGTCACAGTTTAAGGTCCAGTGTTTTAAACCATTACTTGTTGGTTTGAATGAAACACCAGTTAAGAACATAAGAATGACCATCCTGGGTCAGCCTGATGGTTCGTCCAGCCCAGCATCCTGTCTTCCAACAATGGCCACTGACAGGTGCTTCAGAAGGAATGAACAGAACAGATGATTAGAGCCCTGCAAATCCGCGGATATCCGCAGATATCCACCTTGTATCTGCATGCACGGATACAACATGGATATCTGCAGACCATTTCTTGTGGATGCAGATCGGATACGGATCCACATATTTTTATCTGCACAGAGCTAGAGTCCTGCAAATATGCGGATATCCGCATTATGTCCGCATCCATGGATACAACACGGATATCCGCGGGCCATTTCTTGCGGATGCAGGTCGGATACAGATCCACTTATTTGTATCCGTGCAGGGCTCTACAGATGATTATGAAGTGATCCATCCCATCACTCATTTCCAGCTTCTGGCAAACAGCAATGCCTGCACATCTGACTAGTAGCCACTGATGGTTTTATCCTCCATGAACTTTTCTAGCTCTTCTTTGAACCCCCTGGTAGCCTTGGCCTTTAACATCTGGCAAGGAGTTCTACAGTTTGACTGTGCATTGTGTGAAGAAATATTTCTTTTGTTTTTAAACATACCGCCTACTAATTTATTTAGTGGCCCCTAGCTTTTGTGTGATGAAGAGGAGTAAATAACACTTCCTTGTTTTCTTTGCCCACATCACTCCTGATTTTACATCTCTCTGCTATCTATCCCCCTGTCCTCTCTTTTCCAAGCTGAAAAGTTTGTCTGATTAATCTCTCCCCATATGAAAGTTTCTCCATAGCCCTAATACTTTTTTGTTGCCTTTTTCTGTTCTTTTTCTAATTCCAATATATCTTTTGTGAGAGAGGGAGATCAGATCTGCATGCAGTATCTAAGATGCAGGCATACCATGGATTTATAAAGAGCCAATATGATATTTTCTGTTTGGTTATATATCCCTTTTGTAACAATTCCTAACATTCTCTTAGCCTTTTTAACTGCCACTGCACATGGAGTGTATGTTTTCAGAGAACTATCCACAGTGACCCCAAGATTCCTTTCTTGGTTGGTAACAGCTAATTTAGACTACATCATTTCGATATGTATAGTTGAGATTACGATTTCCAATTTGCATTCTGCATTTCTCAACACTGAATTTCTTCTGCCATTTTGTTGCCCAGTTACCCAGTTTTGTGAGATTGCTTTGTAACTCTTCCCAGCCTGCTTTAGCCTGAACTATCTTGAATAGTTTTGTATCATACCCAGATTTTGCCACCTCACTGTTTACTCCTTTTTCCAGCTCATTTATGACTATGTTGAGCAGTACTGGTCTCCGTATAGATCTCTAGGAGACACCACTGTTTCTCTCTCTCTCCAGTCCAAATAATAACCATTTATTCTTACAATCTGTTGCCTAACATGTTGACTCTTTCACAAGAAATTGTTTGTCTATGTCTGATGATTCAGTTTTTTACTGTAGTTTTAACCAGTGTACCTGGCACTGAAGTTAGGCTTTCTGGCCTGTAATTGCCAGGATTGCCTGTGGACCCTTTTCTTAAAAAATTAGCATCACTTTAGCTATCCTCCAGTCATCTGGTACAGACATTTATTCAAATGATTAGTTACAAATGTCAGTCACCACTTCTGTAATTTCACATTTGAGTCCCTTAGGACTCTTGGGTGAATACCATCTGGTCTTGGTTACTTGCTTATTGTCTGATTTATCAGATTGTTCCAAAGCCTCCTCTAATGACCCGTCAATAGAGACACTTCTTTAGAAAGGTCACCTAAAAAGAACGACTGTATTTGGGAATCTCCCTGGCTATGTCTACACTTAGTTTCAATTCGAATTACTGAATTCTAATTAGTCAATTTGAACTAATAGTTATTAATTTGAATTCAGTCAATTCGGATTGACATGGCCACAATCGAAAATCCAATTCGAATTGGCATGTCCATGAACAGGACTTGCACCCCCTACCTAATTCAAACTAGCTGTTGTATAGGGAAAATCAAAGTGTGACTAATTCAAACTAACAGTGAGTTCGAATTGACATGGCCACACTGGGTCAATTCAAATTACTCAGTTTGAATTGGCCCTGACTTCGAAGTCAAACAAGGTTTGACCAATTGAAAGTCAGCTTTCATCAGTTTGAACTGAGGAGTTCCACAGTTCGAATTGAGAAAAGCCAGTGTGTCCATGCACTTAATAGAATTCAAATTGATGACAATGAATTTGAATTCAGCTCTAAGTGTAGACATACCCCTCAGATGCTCAGCCATGAAGACCAATGCAAAGAATTTATTATGGGGGGGGGGAGAGAAAAAGAAATCTCCTATTTTTTGAGTGCTTGTTTAGTGTCTTGATTGTTCATTGACCCCACTGGTTGTTGAGAAGGCTTCCTGCTTCTGATGTTCTTAAAATTGTTTTTGCTGTTACTTTGAGTCTTTGACTAGCTGTTAATCAAATCCTTTTTTGGCCTTCCTAATTATATTTTTACCCTTTTCTTGCCAGAGTTTATACTCCTATTTTCCACAATAGGCTTTATCTTCCACTTTTTAAAGGATGACTTTTTTGTCTCTAACTTTTTCTGCTTTCTTGTTTAGTCATGGTGGTACTTTTTTGGTTGTCTTACTGTGTTTTTTAATTTGAGGTGTACATTTAAATTAAGCCTTATAAACACCATGGGTTCTTGAGCATGACCCAGAAAGAAATAGCCATTTGTGGCTGTAGCAAACTGAGAAATTGAAGTTTAGAGTAGAGCCTTTCTGACTACCATCTTGCATTTTCCCACTCTCACCCTCCGCTATTCTTTCTTGGTTTTAGCAGCTGTTATACTGAGCTCCCAGAGCTAGAAATCAGTGATTCATACTACCTGAAGTCTTTCAGATCTGATTTTTTCAAATGAAGCATTGGTCTGAAATTCCAGAATTTTGTGAAATACTGGCTTGTAATACGTACTAAACTTAACATGGAGGATAGAGATGAGATAGAACGGTTATCAGAATGATGTGTGTGTTAAAGTTCGGATACTCTAATATAGTAAAATAATTTTGGGGTCAATGCATTGTTCATTTAATGTTATAGGACCTGTCATTTACAGAAAAATTAACTTTTTAATATTTGTACCTCCTCTGACTTTTTTTTCCCAGGGAATTCTTCAAGATGTTTGTATGCTGCATAAAGAAATGTCTTCTTTATTCAGAGTGAACTGCCTTCTACACTCCAGTGTTTTTGCATTTTCTTTCTTCCTCATCAGGATAAAAAGGATCAGTTTTTATCTAAATAGTAAATTGTTCTTGTTTTTTTTTAAATTCTGCAGAATGGAAGCTATAAGAGCATTCATGCAATGGCAAAGGATATAGATCTCTTAGCAAAGAATGCCAAAACCTACAATGAGCCTGGATCTCAAGTATTCAAGGTCAGTTTGGGATTTTTTGATGATTAAGTCAGAATTCATTACCTTTCTCCCTCTACTAGATATCTCTAAATTATTAAAATGGTATTTTGTATTGTAAGTGCCTAAAGCATTTCTAATTTTTCTGGAAATATGAAAAAGGACATTATCAAGTAATTTCTATGTCTTCTATGGTTAATTATTCCCTCTTAGATGTTTAAAACTCATATTTCTTTCCCTTATGACTGTTCTTTTTTGTCTGCAACTATAGATTTCTCTCCAATTTTATTTCAAATTGGACATCAATCAGTTTGGGTCCCTTTATAGGAATAGAACAGTGGTTCTCTAATGCTTTCTTTTGGTGATGCCTTTCACACAGCAAGCCTAGAAGAGTTTGTAAGTCTTGTAATTATTTTGGGATGTAATAAAGAAGTGCCACAGAAACTAGCCACCTTTTTTCCTCTTTTATTTAACCACTGAAAGTTTCCCTTCACAATAGATTTTGCTACAGATTTCTGGCACTGGACAAAATCACCCTTTATTAAGAAAATATTGAAGCTCTAACTTTTGGTCTTTTCACGGTATTTTAAATGCTTAGTTATATCTCTAAAAGTGGAGTAAATGGTTGACTTAGTCTTCCTTTTTTAAATAAAGTATTCTTATTTTAATTAACAGGATGCAAATGCTATTAAAAAAATATTTAATATGAAAAAGGCTGAAATTGAGCATAATGAACTGACCAAGTCAAGTCTTCGAATCAGGTACTGCAAGCTTAACCAAAAAAATGGTCTTTGAGGTCTGGTTTACATGTATTTACTGATATTTAGTTTCTTAATTTTGCGCGCAAAAAAAAAAAAACAAAAACAAAACAAAACAAAAAAAACCCATACACAAGCTCCAAATACTGGGAAATGATAAAATGATAGCTAAAATTAACTTGCTTGTTGTTGCTTTAAATCTTATAAATCATTGAATTTTTTTTGACGTTTACTACTGAAATATACTATGTAGGTGATGTATTCCTACTTCTACAATATATTTGGCACTGAAATACATAGAGAGCCAATAGGAGTCTCTAAAGCTAAAGTTGCAGCCAGATTCTGTTATATGTGTTTAACAAGTAGACACAGAAGAGCAGGAGCAAGAGGCAGAGACTCAGATCCTCAAATATGTTTTGACATCCAACTCTCACTGAGGTGAAATACTTTTTGAGGATCTAGGTGAGACGGCCCTTCCTCACAAGAGCTGCTGCATGGCCAAGGGCCTCCTATGAATCTTAAGTCCTGCAAAGAATTTGGAGGAACAAGGATTCTTTTCTTTCCTGCAAGCCCAGAATTTTTACTTGGAGGGAGCAGAGGACCAGCCTGAAATTCATTCATTCAGGTTCCCAGAAATCATTTGGAGGAAAGCCCAAGATTTACTAACTCTCTTTTGTGTGTGAAAATCTATTTTAATTGGGTTAACGGGCAGAATTATGTGCCAGTAGAGACACAATTGCCTTGTTGGTGAAAAATTTGGAAATGTAAATTAAATGAGTATGGTTTATGGGAAGAGGGGTTTGTGCAGATATTTGTCATTGAGCCATCGGGTTTATCTTGCAGAAGTAGGTGTTGAGACTTTATTTATTTATTTATTTATTTATTTATTTTGGGCCCTGATGTTTATTTCCTAAAGCTATATTAATGGGGGGGGGGGGGTTTCCCTCTTGCCCAAATCCTGACTCTTCAACATATAAATGTACGTGAACATTTTATGTACATTTCTTACCTGTGAATATATCTAGACAGACCTAGATGTCTCATAACTTTCTTTTGATATCATTGGCAGTTCTCAAAACTGGAATTAAATAGTTGCCAGGATGATTTAGCTTTCCTGATACAGGATACAAGTAACATCTTTTAGATGAGCCCAAAAGTTAACAGCTTCCTTGCCAGACAGGGACCTCCCTTAGATATTTGCAAAAGACATAGCTGGAGTAAGCATCCACCTCAGACGTAAATCTTCTCTTCTGAAACTGTTTTTGGTGGTAGAGTACAGGACTCCACGAATATCCTTCCATTACAGGGATGCAGTTAATTTAAATATTTACCTTAAAACTTTTTTCCTTCTGTTGCTTGTAACATCTACGTTTAGTGTAGATTAAAGAGATTAGAGAAATATATACTCTGCAATTCATCTAATTTTTTTGACGCACTTTTGACTACACAGTCAATTTTTACCGATTTGCCTAAATCTTCTGCTTGCAACAAGTGGGAGAAAAACTTTACAAAAGAAGAAAACGTGATTGTAGAAGCACAAAAATAGATGAGGAGGCATGTGCAGGGGTAATAACCATTTAAAAAAGAAAAATAGACTACACCAGTGGTTCCCAACCTTTTCTCTGCCTTGGCACACCTTGATACCTTCAACTTTTTCAAGGCACACCACCATTAAAAAACTTTGAATATTCAAATCAACTTAAATTACTTATGAATATTCATGAACCGTGGCACAGTGTTCCGGAAATGCTTCTGTGTGGGGTAATATGGGTAGCAGAGCAAGGGTGACAAAACACGGGAGGTCAGGAGTGGTGTACAGTGGCAGGAGTGAGTGTGAGGAACAGGGCAGGGGTGGCAAAAGAGGACAAGGGCAGTCATGTGGGGAACAGCACAAGCGTGGCAAGAGAGGAGAGAGGAAGGGAGAACAAGAGTGGCTTTGTAGGGGGCAGGGGGGAACCTGGGGAGTGGGAAGGTAGGGTAGGGGAGCATGGCGCAGCACCCACTTCACCCTTCTCCACAGTGGCTCCCTGCCACCCAAAAATAGGGGGCCCCTTAACTGTGTTCCAGTGCCTTCCTCCTTACTTTAACCCCTGCCTTTTCCCAGCCCTGCACAGCCCATGTGGCTGGGCTGAACAGGGAGGGAACTTTAATTCCAGCTCTTGGAGATGCTTGCGGCACACTTTGGGTGTTGCCACAGCACACCAGTGGCCCCGGCACACTGGTTGGGAACCACTGGACTAGACTACTAATTGATGGCATCCCCTTTAAAGTCTGCTATATCTCATTTAGGCCCTGACACTGCAAACACCTAATATGTAGGAAGTTCCACTGAAGTAGGTTGGTCTCTTCTACACCAATGCTTAAGAATTTGCAGGATCAGAGCCTAAATAGCGACTTGCTGGCTTCATTGGGAGTAATGGGAGAACCAGAATCTTTCAAGGTTGGGGACTGTATTTAATTCTGAGGTCTGTGACTGCGTATAGAGTTACAGAAGTGCTTTTTGTGCCAAGAGGGCTGACAAATAATAGTATTTGTTAGTTGAATTCCTCTCTTGTACTGCCGACCCCTTCTCTGTCCCTTAATTATTTTATTCAGTGAAGTTCATTGAATATTTTACCGCTTTTTTAAAGTTTTTACTTCTGTCTATAATAGAAGTTGACTTCATGTCCAAAGTAATTTGCCAGCTCTCGTCTTGATTCCTGTACCTGCTTCCCCTCCCCCTGCTCTTTCTTCCCCCCAGCCTCAAGCAGGCAGAAAGCAGCTTAAAAAAAAACAAACAAACAAAAAAAAAACCCAAACACTGCAGAATCAATCTGAAGGAGAAAAAAGCATAATTAAACATTCTTCCTGCTTCCCTGGAGAATGCCATTGGCAGCTCTCAAGCACAGACCTATTATCTCCTATCTTTTTTAACTTATTAAACTTCAGATGGTCACTAGTTTTGTTTTGTGTTTTTAAATACATGACTTTTTAATTCTTCCACCTCATCTGGGAGTCTTTCACCTGCAGGGCATACTTGGTAAAATACCTCCTTAGATTATTCTTATTTATTTTTCCTATTAATTTAAAAAGTTTAACTTTATAAATAAATTTATATAATTTAATAATTATATACAGCTAATTTAAATACTTGGATCATGTTAATCATCATGCCAAGAATAATCCCAATTTTGTGACTCTTCTCAGATACACATTCTTTATTCCTTTCATCATCATGAATTTTTCCCTTTGTAGAACACTTAGCTGTCTTTCTTCAGATAAAATTGATTGATGTACAACAAAGTATCCACAACAGAATTTAACAGTGCTTTATAAGTGATAACACACTCCTGAATTCTTAGCAATATCCTGTTTGCCATCTCTGTTGCAGCTGAATGCTGGACTGAGAATTTAAATAATGGTTCTGTCAGTATTTCTAGGACCTTTCTCCTAATTTAAGAGCCAGTTCAGCATCATTTATATTATCATTTACTTGGCAATTACTTATGCTTAAGTGCATCACTTTACATTTAGCAACATGACATTTTATGTTCCTTCTCTGAGTGAGTCCTTTTCAAGATTACTCTATGAAAGAGCTACATCCTAGCTATATCTGCCCTTGGATCTAAGGCAAATCTCTCTTTTTCTTCCTTTCTTTGGGTTGTTTTTTTTTTTTCTTAAAGGACTTCATCAAATTTGGCTGCTTCCAAACTGACAGGTCCTTCCTCACAGGGTAAAGGCAGTGTTGGTGATGAGAGAAATTCTGCTAACAAATATTACCGGTAAGTAAATTATCTGTTTGCGTTGGATGCCATCTGGTTAGTTTACTTTTTATTCTTTTATTTTTGGCTCATTGTCATTTGGAAAGGTTCCATTTTATTTTTTTTTTAAATTTGACTTTTTTTTTAGTTAACTGTCAGGCTTTGTGACCTAGATAAATAATACTTGAAACATTTGATTTAATGATCTGTCTGTCCCAAATAACATCCATTAATAGGTTGATTTCTCTAAATTGTTATTAGTTCTAGTGTTTTACTTAAATTAGCTATGGCTAAATTTTGTTAAATGTGTATGTTTCCTTGGAACTGTTCCAAAGAACAGCATCTTATATTTCATTATAAAAGCAGGCATCAAAAAAATGTCTTGCAGCTCAAAAATATTTTTCAATAATTTAAGTAATTTTTTAAAAAATATAATATTAGAGAACAGAAAGAGCCAAAATGGTGGAGAAAACCCTTAAGGAAAGAGAGATGCATTTGGAATACTGTTCAAGGGGACTTACTCTGCTGGCAGGATTACAAGGGGGCATTCTGCTCTGTTCCTCGCTCAAGAGTCCTAGATTCAATATAATAAATGTGGTTGCTTCCCCAAAGTAATGAGGAAATCATGACTTGGCAAGTGCTTCTAATTGTTCATCTTGAACTGTTTTTCGTTTTGAATGGTAACTATTAGTGGTGCAGAGTGGATTGCACAGCTGAAGGTTTAATTAAACGAGTGCAGTAGTTCTCTGACTTTTTGATTTGGCGGCACACTTAATAAAACAGACAAAATCACGGGCGAGTGTCCTGTGCAAACTTCCCATCTTTTCTTGGATTAGTCCTTTCTACTTTTCTGGTGATGGGTTCTCCAGACTGCTAACCTGACTTTCATATTCCCCCAATCACCCACAGAACATAATTGAACCGTTGTTTGATATATACATTGCTTTTCTTTTTTACTTTTAAAGTAACAAAAGATCAGTCCAAGGGGATCGTTTATCTGCAATAACCATGACATTGCAATATGGATCAGAAAGTGATGAGGATGCTGCTTTGGCTGGTAGGAGTTTATATCTCACTTGTACCGATGTCTGTTCATTAAAAATTTACTGAACGGTTGTGGAGATACTGACGTACTCAAATGTCTTTATGATATTTCCTTTGCTACTTTTCTGTACATTGTTCTTTCCAGATTATTTTACATTGTTTTCAAAGAACAACATGCAATTTCATTAACACCAGCTGGGGGAAAAATAGATGAAGTGTCCAGTTGGCAAGTGAAGGGAAGCTAAAATAACTTACCTGCTTTAATTTTGTCTTTTTTGTGTGTTGCATTCCATCCAGGCTTTATAAACTGGGAAAAGTGTTCCTTGTTTTCATTTTGTTGAGTTAAATAGTAGAAAAGACACTAGATATTCTTCTAGTATTGAATAGAAAACATAGATTATTATAAGTTCTCAAGTCATCAAACTTTATTTGTCATAAAATGTTTTCTTTCTGTCTGGCTGTTAAACTTCACTGTTCTTATGTAATTCTTACACACTCCTCTGTTACAGATTCTAACTTCTAGTATTGGAGTCAATACTCAATCACAGCTGAATAGAGAAAACCAGCAAAAGATACTATCAGGCAATCATCTCTTCAAACACAATTATATGATCACAGCTCACCCATCTCTATGTTAGATAGCAATACATTTTTTTAAAAAATCTGATATGTAATGAACAATTACCAAATCTTGCAAGTGGATACATGATTAACATAAAACATGTAAACGGATGTCTTATATAGTCTTCCCGTTTTGCTTTACTCTTAATCAATCGTTTTTTGCACCTTAACATTAGCATAAAAGAAGTACCAAATTAATGTATATTTGTTATGACCAGTAAAATATATCTTTCCAAATGAGACAATTTTTTTTATTACCTTTTTCCATCTCATTGTTCTATTCCAAAACATCCAGTTCAGATAGCTTATCTTCCTCAAAAACAACGAGAATCCTTTGGCACCTTAAAGACTAACACATTTCTTTGGGAATAAGCTTTCTTCATCTGATGAAGTGGGTTGCAGCCCATGAAAGTGTAAGTCAGAAGAACTGTGTTAGCCTTTAAGGTACCACAGGACTCTTGTTTTTGCTGTATACAGACTAACCTGGCTACCCCCTCTGCAACTTATCTTCCTCAGTTTTCTTTTATCTGAGTTTTTGTGTGTACGTACTATGTGTGAAATTAGATATGTCAGCGTATTATTTTTTAGTAAAAATTAGACAAGACTTAGACAATTTATCCAGCTACTAGCTAAATTATCTACTAGCCTGAAGACTAAGCCTACTTGTTAGAGTAAAAATTCCTGTCTCTCCAACATCCTGCAGCTACATACCCCTTGCAACTGACAAGACTAAAACAGTTGTCATGAGGTTGGTTGTAACATGCTATCAGTCAAATATCTCGTTAATAGCTTTTAAAATAGGATTTATTTCAAAAATAAAAGATATAGTATCTTCTTTCCTTTCTTGGTTTTACATCCTAGCCATTTTGTCTTAGAATAAATCATGATGTATATTTTCCTGATCAGCCTTCATTGTCAGTTTCCTTTTTCTCTGTCTCTCTCTCTTTTTCTGTCTCAATGACTTGTTTTTAAATTTTTCCAGTCAGTTTCTTCCTCCAGTCTCTTTACACGCATCCCCCCATCGTCATCAATTCATACACAGCACTAAGACATTTTACTAGATACTGGTTAGCCAAAGACCAATGTGAAAGGTATAAACATTCTAAATGAGAAGTGGGCAAATAAGATGCCAGCCATGCCCAACTTCTGGGAAAAAGGGACATGCTGTGGTTATTGCATTCTGTCCCTGAATTCGTATTGGAGATGTGTTCATTTTCTTTTCTATGTTCTTCCCAATCCTGAACTTAGCATCTGCTGGAAGGTTGGATGAGTGGCCTCTGCTGCTCTACAATCTCCAGCCTCCTGGTTGCTGTTCTGAGGGGTATTTGTACTCTTTCTCTCCTTCAGACTTCTGGCTACTTCAGGGAGTTGGTCCTTTTCCTCACTTGTCCCGAGGGAACTTTCCTCTCAGCATGTTTTTGAGGGCTCCCCCCTACCACTGACTATGACACATGCCTTTGCTGCTCGGAGCTGTTAGAGTAGAGTGAAATTGATCTAATTATTATTGAGTTGCCTGCTGTCCCTCAGTGTTCTGAAAAGCAGCACACACTGACACCACCTTTGTTTTCTCACTGCTGCAGTTTAGAAAAGCTCTGAGCAGCTGCAGCAGCATCACTGAACTGTGCCTTCTGACCTAAGATGATGTAGTGCATTGTCAGCTTGGATTTGGCCCACATTTTTAAAGGCTTTTTTTTGCAGTTCTAAGAGAGGTGTATTTTCATTTCAAATGTGGATACTGCAAAAGTCCGAGAGACTCTTGTGTGTAAGCTTTGTACCCAGTGGGAGTAATTGAATTTTTCAAGCCCTGAGAAAAGATCCAATTGCCTTTTTTTCCTATCAATTTCCCGTCATTCTGTCTCAGTGATACCCACTTCCAAGGACACTGAGGGTAAGTGTTTGAAGCTGCGAAGGATAGGGAGAAGTGGTTATGGAATGAAATAGACAATGGGCAGTGCCTGTTTTAAAAAAGAAAAACAAACCCCTTAACTATTATGTAACTTGTTGGTTTAGTCTTTTCTACACCTGGCTTATATTTTGCCAGGTGGATAGACATGAGACCAACTGTCAAAAGTGAGTGTAACTGATTATAATCTCTAAGTTTAGTGTTCTTTTAGTGTGTGTGTATTTTCTGACACCACTTTAAACAGTTCACAGTTTTGCTTTAGAATGATAGTTGAACACATTTTTTTGCTGTAAAATCTGCTTCCCTTTGACAATGGTCTCAATCCATTCCTATCCATGTCTAAATACAAGTGAAAACTTCAGTTTTCAAGATTCTTTTGTTAGAAGTGCCTCATGCACATTATTGCTACCCAAGTAAAGTGGTCCTCATTAGTCAAAAATTAGTATTAATACTGCATTTATAAGCACCTGTCAGCATAATATCTATCTGTTGTGATATTATATAAATCTTTTCCTTTTTCCTCCTTCCTTTCTTTATGGTTCTTATGATTTTTCTCTTCAGTTTGGAGAGTCTCTTATTTCATTGCTGTACAGAACCCTCACCTTACATGTTTACATCTAATACATCATTCTTATATTGAGAAAGCAAGGTTTGTTTGGTTTTTAACAAGTCTTCAGACTAGACATAGTCTCGTGTCAAATGATTGTTAATATCAAAATAAGATGAATCTGGGACATTCCAGATAAGCTTGTTTTTTCTGACATAACAAAAGGAACCTTGCTATAAATCTGTTTTAATTTTGATTTTTCATTTATGTTTTTTAGTTATTTTCCTGGCAAAGTTGCCGCTCAGTAATTAGCATAATTTGTTACTATCTTTTGCTAACCATGGGGATACACTATAGGCAGTTATATAGCTTTACATATATATATAAAAAAAAAAAAAATTCCCCTCTCACCCCTATGGGTGGTATGTGTCTTCCTCAACCTCGGGTCCTCTACCAGAGGCCTGGGAGTTTGAGGGTTCTGCGCAGTATCTTAGCTGTTCCTAGCACTGCACTCTTCTGGACAGAGAGCTCTGATGTTGTTCCTGAGATCTGTTGGAGCCACTCTCCCAGCTTAGGAGTCACAGCCCCGAGTGCTCCTACCACCACCGGGACCACTTTGGCCTTTACTTTCCACATCCATTCTAGTTCCTCTTTCAGGCCCTGGTACTTCTCCAGCTTCTCATACGCCTTCTTCCTGATGTTGCTGTCACTTGGCACTGCTACATCTATCACCACCGCTGTCTTCTGCTCCTTGTCTATTACCATGATATCTGGTTGATTGGCCAGTACCTGCCTGTCCATCTGGATGGGGAAGTCCCACAGAATCTTAGCCCTGTTATTTTCCACGACCTTCTGTGGGATCTCCCATCTGGTCTTGGGAGGGTCTAGCCCATACACTGTGCAGATGTTCCTGTACACAATGCCAGCTACTTGGTTGTGCCGTTCAGTGTATGCTGTTCCTGCCTGCATCTTACATCCTGCCACTATGTGTTGGACTGTCTCTGAGGCCTCTCTGTACAGTCTGCACCTTGGGTCCTGTCTAGTGTGGTAGACCCCTGCTTCAATGGATCTGGTGCTCAGTGCCTGTTCTTGTGCTGCTATGATCAGTGCCTCAGTGCTGTCTTTTAGTCCGGCCCTTTCCAGCCACTGGTAGGATTTCCCAATGCCAGCCACCTCAGCTATCTGTCGATGATACATGTAGCTGGTCTGTATGTCTGCTATGTGGCCTGCTGGTAGTTCCACCCCATCAGTCTTCACTACCTTCTCTCTCTTTACTACCATCCGGCCACACTTCTCCAGTCCAAATGACATCCCAATATCCTCACTGTAGATCCGTGTCAGGTGGATTAGCGAGTCGATGTCTCGTTCATTCTTAGCATTCAGCTTGATGTCATCCATGTAGAGGAGGTGGCTAATGGTAGTTCCACTCTTGAACTTGTATCCATATCCAGTCCTTGTGATTATCTGGCTGGGGGGGTTCAAGCCAATGCAGAACAGCAGAGGGGACAGTGCATCACCTTGGTATATGCCGCACTTGATGGCCACTTGTGCAAGCTGTCTGGAGTCATATATATAATATGTGGAAAGTGAAGGCCAAAGTGGTCCCAGTGGTAGTAGGAGCACTCGGGGCTGTGACTCCTAAACTGGGAGAGTGGCTCCAACAGATCCCAGGAACAACATCAGAGCTCTCTGTCCAGAAGAGTGCAGTGCTAGGAACAGCTAAGATACTGCGCAGAACCCTCAAACTCCCAGGCCTCTGGTAGAGGACCCGAGGTTGAGGAAGACACATACCACCCATAGGGGTGAGAGGGGAATTTTTATATATATATAATATATGTATATTCAGCTTCTTAATTATTCCATTGTTTTATGATCTAGAGCAGAGGTTCTTAACCTTTTTCGCCCAGGACCAAGAATAAGTTTGGGAGTCAGCTTTGCAACCCATTTCTCCAGCCAAACAGCACTCCCTCTGCTGACAGTGAGTTACCAGGGAGGTAAGGGGTAGGATTCTCTAAGCTGCGTGTCCTCCCTCCGCAGCTGAACCTGGTGCAGCATGCCTGAATGCCTTGCCTGCCCCCGGCCCACCGCCCCTCCCCAGAGCGTGGCCAGCATGGAGCTGCTGCTTTCAGAGGCAGGGCCCTGGAGCAGCCTGTTCTACAAAGTTCAGCTGCTTCATCCTCTGGCCCTCCTCAGTGCTGAATGGGCCTGATCCAGGGCCTGGGGGCAAGCAGCCTCTGCTCAGTGCTGAGGGACTGGGAGGGCAAAGCAGACAAACTCTGCAAAACAAACCCGCTTCAGGGCCCCACCCCCAAAAGCAGCAGCTCCATACCAGCTGCTGTCCATGCCCTGGGGAGGGGCTGAGGCTAGTCAGGGCAGCCAAGAACCCTTCTCCAGGTCGGCTGCAGAGGGAGGCAGCACAGCTTGGAGAGTTACCCCCTACCCTTCCTGCTGACTCACTGGCAGCAGAGGGAGAGCAGCGCAACCTCTGGCCCCAGCTCCCCGCCACCAGGGGCCCTGGTGCAGCCGCCCTGCTGCTTCTGGCTTGTGTATAGGTAGTGAAATGGTTTGGTAGCCCATTTTTGGATCGCAACCCAGAAATTAAGAACCTTTGATCTAGAGGATGGTAAATGATACATTCCTTACTTTTTGGTGATCAATTTTTTACTTGTGACTTGTGTCTAATTGGAATTCAAGTAAAACTTCACAAAAGCAGCATTTTAAAATAGGGTTTATTAGTTAAAACTACTTTTATTACGCCAGTTATATATTTTTCTTATCAAAACCTAGTTTTTATTAAAAACTTAACTGATTTATAAAATAGAGGATTTGCTATAGTTAGTGACTTGAAGTGGTTTGTTTTTTTGATCCCATGTGTTTCAAGATTTAGGACTAATAGCTGCGAAAAAAGATGTGATCTAATTTTTAACTGCACACTTGAAGAGGGAAAACAAGCTTTCTTGGTTTAACTCCCAGTCTTCTCTACTTTGAATGAGCTGGTCATTGAACTTCCAACTAGTTCAATAAAGTAAAATGAAAAAAAAAAACTCTTTCAGAAGAGGCAACTGCTATGAAAAACTTGTTTAGCATTTAAATCTGGTTGCAAGTGTTTGGCCAGTAACTTCACCAGTTCAGTGGTTTGACTTTCTTAAAATTTAGGTAGCAAATATAATTCAAATCAATATTAACAGATTATAGTAAGTTTATATCTTAACATAGATTGTCATAATTTCAACTTCAAATTTAAATTAAATACATTTTTCTTTTAAAAATGTAAAGTAAAATGCATTTTGAATTTTTCTGAATTCATTTAATTTGTTCCATCGTCCAACACAAACATTTTCTAAAACATTTGCAAAAACCTGAAGCAGGCCTGTCTTACTGGCTTCTTGCAGCCTTCCAATAAGTAGCATAAAGTCCTATGGGTGTTTGTGCTTGTGCTTCCATTGTGCTTGGGGTTGTTCTGTTGCTGTGACCAGACAATAAGGGTGATTATCTGCCTGTACTAATTCATAGCTTATAGTCATTTTGGGTGGAGAAGCTGGGCTGTTCTTCCTGTCATTCTCTGCAGAAGTTGTTTAGTGAGAACTTGTCTGTCTTTTTCCATTCTCTTTCAAATGTTCTTGCTGGGCATTCACCAGCCACCCTATTTAATTTTCCACTGGGAAGGGGAAGGTGAAGGGAGCATTGTCATTTTAAAAATATTTAACAGAATGGAGAATTTTCTTATCTGTACTACAGGTAGACTTAAACTTCTTTGAATTTATATTGCTAATTCTTTATATCCTTGTGCCATTTATGTCATTAGTTTGCTTATGCTTTTATCTCAGCTTGGAGAATAAAAATGAAACAGTCATTATGCTTGAGTGCTCATGCACTGCAAAATGCTAGTATCTTGCATTAGGTTTTACAAAAACCTTAATTTTATAAAATGCAAATTGTGGGCTTGATTTCACCTGACAGTGTGCTCTTAGTCATTCACAGCTATTAGCATAGTGAGGAATGTTTTAGTTTTAAAACTTAAAGCTTTCTGGATTAGTAGAATACAGATTGATTGTATTAAGGTCTGTTGTCATTGTTTCTCAAAGGTGGGGTAGAGTAGACAGTTCTGCATGTCTTTTCTGCATTCATGGTAAACATCTACTGCAAGCGTCTGCACAGTGATAAAAGAATACCCTTCCATTACCTTGTGTCTGAATTGTCCAAGAGCCACCATGCAGCTGAACACTCCCGCAGAGCCTCAATTTCAAACTGGAAAGGAGAGCTAGCTAACACTAGTGTGTTATAGGAACTGGGGCCATCTCCTGACTTGTCCTTTGTTTAACATGACTATACTTAAATGGGGGAGAAAGCTAAAACATAGCTAGGCTGTGCCGAACCATAATGATGTCTGCGAGAAACTTGGTGTGAGCATTAAAGGGCTCTCTTTTGTGCAGCTGATCCAATGAGACTCATCTACTGAGCTTCCATTCAGACTACATGATGGGAGCAGGGAGACTGCTTTGGTGATCTTAACTATACAAAAGTACACCAGAATCTGGTTTATTTCTTTCTGTGTGGTACAATTACATTGCAACTTAAGTTATTTAAGTGTTTAGTAGATTTAGTGATTTTGTAAACACGTGCACATAATCCTTTCCATATGGTTCCTGTTACATTTTCCCCACAGTATCTTCCTCGACCAAAGATGTCTATCATGAGTCTTCAGTCCTGAAGTAAAATGTATGGCTTTTATAGACTTGCGGGGGGGGGAGAGTTTTTCAGTTCAGTTGTGATAATTCAAAGAAAAACTTGAGAGAGTCTTTCTTAACACACAAATTGACAGATTTATTTTGAAATTAATTACTTAAACTAATTCCCATGGCTACTTCCAAATATTTCTGCCTTTATTAATTTCTCCTCTTGCAGTGAATTCTGTTCCCAGCTGTTACAACCACTATTTGCTTAACCTTAAGTAAGTCACTTACAACAAAATTTTCAGGTGCATGTCCTCAGTACATCTGAAGTGAGGCACAGGCTGTTTCACATTAGATGCACTTAAATCAATGCGTGCAGTGTTCACAGATTTGTAAATTTTTAAGGCTAGAAGTGACTCTTATGATTTCTAGTCAGACCCCCTGCATGATCAGGTCAGAGCTTTACCAAGTGATTCCTACATCAAGCTCCTTATTTCTGTTTGAGCTAGAACAGTGGTTTTCAAACCTTTTTTCTCAGGACCTACTTGAAAAAATCATTTATGCCTGTGACGCAACAATTATATCTTTGGGTAATACAAATGAGGAGCCATGTGTAACTTGTAAAGACGAACAAATATATTTTTCATGTGAGTTTTCATGTGAAAAAGAAATTTGTTTGTCTTTAAAAATGCCACCAGACTCCCTGTTTGGTTTTTTGCTGAACTACACTAACACAGCTGCCCCTTTGGAGCATGTGGTCCTCATCTGATGAGAAGAGAGTGTGGAATCGCTTGTCAAGTCACAGTTAGTGTTCCTTGAAACAATGGTTCATTGGGCTGACTCGGTTAAGGGATGTAAGTTTCATAGCGAGCAGTCCACAGGGGGATAATGCAGCTAGCATCACATCTATCCATCATGGACTGTCCTAACCAAAGGGGTTTGAAGTGTAGATAGAACAAAGGGTTTTGGCTCCTTATTACCTGTTCATCTAGAAGCAGCAGATAACCTTGGGAGGGACATAATAAGCTGAGTTCTGAGTATCAAGAAGTAGGCAAATTCCCTCACTGGAGAGTCAGATATTATCTCAATTATTTATTATTTTTAAAGATAAACAGTCAAAACCACAGAGCTTTATTTCAGTGCCCTTTGGTTTCTTTACTTCCTTTTTTCTTTTTTACAGCTGCTGCCCGTTATGAAGAAGGAGAATCTGAAGCAGAAAGCATCACTTCCTTTATGGATACATCTAACCCTCTCTATCAGCTTTATGATACAGTTAGAAACTGCCGAAATAACCAGGGTCAGCTAATATCAGAACCCTTTCTCCATTTGCCTTCCAAGAAAAAGTATCCTGATTATTATCAGCAAATCAAAATGCCTGTTTCATTGAAGCAAATCAGGTAAGAAAACATGGAGTGTAAACTGTATTTGTTCATCTTAAGCATGTTGAAGAGCATCTCTCACTTCTGGCATCTTATTCCATTTAATAATTCTAGAAGCCATTCATTTTATATATATAAAATATGTCTTTGTAAGTAGATCCTACTGTTCCTGTTGTTACATGGATTAGATCTGCAATTGGCATCATAGATCAGTTCAAACAATTCCTTATATTTTACCTTTCAGATTGGTCTGCATCCAGCTTCAAAATTTATCCAGTATTTTAAAGCATTGATTTAGCAGAATAGTAATAACAGTCACAAAAAAAAGTGTAAGAATTTTACAGTCTTAACCTTATAGCAGGGGTCTCAAACATGTGGCCCCTAAAGCTATTACCTGTGGCTCGCAATGACACAATCATTACTGATATTTGCAATATCATTGTATGAAAAAGTCTCAGTGGTGAGGCCCTCGGGCTAATGTACTAGTTCTCATGCCACCCTCTACTAGTCCTCATGCGGCCCTTATGGTGATTTGAGTTGGAGACCCCTGCCTTATAGCATATCTACCTTGAGCATTGATGTATAGCATGTTAGTGCATTGTAAAGATCACACATCTGTAGTGTACATCCATGACAAGAAGGCTTTTGGTAGTTATCCTTAATTTCAATGAACGGGTTATTTAATGGAGTTATTTTAAGTCAGAAAAATATGAAAAATAATGAAATTAAGATCAAAATATTGAGATAATTAGTAACCTTTTTTTTTAGCAGTGTTGGGTTACCATTTAAATTCAAGATGAACAGTTACAAAAGAAATAGAAATAAAGCAATCACATAGCAACTATAAATGAAAAAAAGGCATTTTAAATTTTACTTACGCTAAGTAGACAAAAAAACAACTCTTGAAGCATCTTGCTTTTCATTATCCTTATTTGGAGAGAGATCTTTTGGCTGGGAATGTGTATGCAGAAAATGGGGGTCATGAAGGGTTTCTTAAGGTGAAGATTAATGGCTGTGCCTCTCTTTTTTTCTTTGTTAGGGGAGGAGGTTAAATAACTGTGACCCTCTTCTGCTCCTGTGCACTCCCTTCTGAGTTAATTTCTACAGTGTGTCACTGAGACTTTAACTGTTCAGATCAGGGACTGTATCTTTTGTCTTGTTTGTCTCTCTGTTTGCACATTTATACCATGTTCTAGAAGATTCCTGCCAATCAAAATGTTCAACTTTCAGTTTAGTTCACCTTTTCCCCAACAGGTGCCATTAGCATTTAGTAAAAAGTGATTATGATATTTTAGTAGACTTGTTCGCAGGCAGCCTCATGTTGCAATCAAAAAGTTAAGCTGTAGCCTACATCATGACATTCTTGCAGGAATATTTGCACATGGTCAAATAATAAGTAATAAATTGACTGGCTTACATCAATTCAAAGTTAAAGGAGCCTAAACTCATGCTTTGACTTTAGAGATACAGGGCCAAATTCTGAACTTGAGTAATAGTGGCTTAAAAGGAGTTATTTTGCCTGTAATTTCCTGTAACTGAGACCTGAATCTGGCTGTGAATATTTTTTTTGCAGTAGAATATCTCCATATTACTATTTAATTTATATACATGTATAATACTGTTACAGCAGTTATGTTGCGGATGGAAGTAATTGGTGCAACTTCAGTGCTGGGCAAATTTTTTTAAATTCAAACTGGAGAGAAGGGCCTGAAATTCGTGTAAGCTCTATCTAGCAAAAATGAATCTTCACATTAACTTGTTCACTGAAGACTGAAGTGTAGTATTTATTGGACACTGCTGCATCTTGGTTAAAACTAGCATTACAGTCAGTCAGCACTTAAATCTTTGCATATTTTTATGCACAAAAGTTCTTCCGATGTCCTATGTGCATAATTAAATGCATACGAGTTTCACTGTATGAAGACTTGCATTACAATAGGGAAAACAAAGCAGATTGGATCCTAACAATACTATTTTTGCATCTTCAGAGTTCTGTGGATTTGTTAGTTAATTTTGTGTGGTACATATGTAAATAGTGCATCTTCAGTTCACAGATAGTGACACAGAGACAGAAAAGTTAGCTGCCACAGAAGATGGAAGTCAGCGGCCAGGAATGTGTGGGACTCCTTGCTCAGTCAGGTAGACCACCTGGCCAGAGTGGGCTTGTAGGTTCCATAAAGTTTGTGGCCCTGTTCACACTCTCTGCCCTTTCCACCCTTGGGTCTCCAAATTTTGTGCAGATTTTATTTCATTTTTCATTATTAAGGCTAATTTCAAGTTCTCTCTAAAATAAAAGAAAACCTGATGTCATAAAAGTATAAAGCTGATAACTAGAGGAGAAGGTTGGTCACAGTGATTTCATTCTAAAAGAAAGTTATTTGTATTCTACCCAACTCAGACAATGCCCAGTGGAGGTCTTGTGAGCCTGCAAAACAGTCTTTTGAGCTTTCGAGTGGATTCATGGTCATGTTTGGATGTGGAAAGTCATGTTACTTGTGGTGCTGCTGGACGGCATTGGTCCTCTCACTTTAAGTTCCTTCCCAGGTGGCTCTTTTGTTGAGCTGTTGTTGTGGCATCTGGAAAAAGACTTCTGGCACGAAATGTTATTGAGAGATGGTACTGTCTAGGCAGGGAATTGAGCACAGACTGAGCAGAGAACAACAAAAGAGAACAGGTAGGAGTCAAGTGAACAGAGCAGAAGGAAGGTGAGAGGTAGATGAGCATGTAACCTGGAAAAGAGCAAGTTTGATTAACAGAGGATACAGTGAACGTGTAAGAGAATAAGTGTAAGGGGGTTGCACTGGATCTGAGAGTGCACAGAAGAAACAAACAATAGATGATAAGTTATGGAGATTGATTGGGTTAGGCATAGAAAGGGAATCAGGAAAAAAAGAATTAAATTTGCTATGATAAGACTGTTAACTCATAGTCATTTTTATTGAATGTCTCTGGAACACACTGGTTTCTGTAAGTTTGGTAAATAGTGAGGGGGTTGTTGTTTTGAGAATTTAAATTAGTATTGTTAATTGTTCTGGATTCTATTGTAAAATAATGGAGGAACAGACAGGAAATAGTTAAAAATTCACTATAATGTGAACCCAGTCATCAGGAGAGTGGGACATAGCAGAACTTCAGTTTACTTCAGATTTGTTCTTAGAATTAAAATTTAAATGTTGGTGACTGTGCATAGGTGCTGGAACGGTGGATGCTGCTATACCCATTGGCTTAAAGTAGTAATAAAACCCAAATACATGGTTTCTGCCTTCAGGTCCCCTGTTATAAAAAATTGTTCTGCTGAAAATCAATCAGGACCAGGCAAAAGCCATTCTCTAGTCAGCACTGTTTTGTCACACTGCTGGACCTATCAGTGGCAGAGCCCCTCAAGTTCCTTTTCTGTCCCAGACTTAATTTTGCAGGACCACAACTGATAAATGCACCCAAACCTTGCTTCCCTACACTCATGGTTGTTGCATGTTAAAACCCTGAGGAACAAGCCTGTTCCGAACAGATTCGGCAGATCTTCCTGGGCAACAGAAACTCTTCCACCAGAGTGACTTACCTGACTAAGTGGAGACAGTTTATGTACTGGGCATCAGAGTGGAACCTTTACCCCTTGAGCTCATATCTACAGAGCACACTGAACTACCAGCTTCATGTAAAGCGGCAGAACCTGGCACTCTTGTCCGTAAGATCCGCTTAGTGGCCAGTTCAGCCTTCTACCCACCGGTGAACAGCAAGTCAGTGTTCTCACATTTAAGAGGTTGGAAAGACTCTACCCACAAGTTGGGTTATGGAATTTGAACCTAGCGCCATCTAAGCTCACAGGACTCTCTCAAGTCATTAGTGTCTTACTGCCTTCTGCTTCTTTCATGGAAGAATGCCTTCCTGGTGGTGATTATGTGGACCAGATGAGTTTCTGAAATGAAGGCCATCACATCAGAGCTGCACTACGCAGTGACTAAGGACAAAGTACAGCTGTGACTCCACTCAGCCTTCTTCCTGAAGGTCTTATCTCAGTTTACTATTGTTGAGGACACCTTCCTGTCTGTTCCTAGCCCTTTCACAAGTTTACATGGCTCTTTATAGCAATTTCCAAAAGGATGAAAAGACCTTCTAGTGTCATCTCCAATGACCTTGTCCCAGATAACAGCCTGCATTAGGGTGTGCTACAAGTAGGCTGGTGTCATACCTCTGGCCATTGTTATTGCTCACTCCATGAGAGCTCAGGCCTCCTCTGCAGCATTCCTAGCTCACGTGCCAATCCAGCACACCTACAGAGCCACAACTTGGTCATTGGTTTACACCTTCATGGCCTATAATGCAGTCATCCAACATGTCAGAGATGATGCCAGTGCTGGGAAAGCAGTGTTGCAATCAACACAATCATGAACTCAATCTGCCATCAGAGGTACTGCTTGAGAGTCAGCGGACAGGATGGATATGAGCAAGCAGTTGAAGAAAAATGATCACTAACCTTTCATTACTATTGTTCCTTGAGATGTCTTGCTCATGTACATTCCATGAACTGCTGCTCTACCCCTCTGTCAGAGTGTCTGGCAAGAGGGAACTGAGGAGGCAGAGGACTGGCAGTGCTCCTCGTATTGGTGCATATGTGTATGACTCCATAGGGCACTAGAGTTGGCCCAATGGATACCACTATGGGAAGAATCTCCAGCAACCATGCACACAACAGGCACACACCTGACATGGAATGGACATCACCAAGATGTGATGAAGAAACAGTTACAAGGGTTAGTAACCTTTTTTCCAGCTCCACTGCAACTATAACACCCCAGATAAGCAGATGGGTTTCTCTTTCCCAGCAGAAAAAGCTGAGCATTTGGGAGAGACTTTTAATTGTATCATTTTTTAATGTATTGAAGTGGGTGGAGGGGGGAAGGTTGTATGTGCCCTAAGAATAATCTTGCTGCCAGCTCTCATCCTCTTCCCCTTCCAAAAAATAAAAATAAAAACCCTAAAGCAAACCTTATGCATGCTTGTCATAAATGGTGGATCGGTAGCAATCAATCTGAAAAAACTTTGGGTCTACCACAAAATGCTACAGCCAGATGGTAGCATGCTCCAGATTAGAACTACTTTTTTTTTTTTTTGGTTGGTTGAGTTTTTGTTTGTTAGGTTGTTCTTTATTTAAAAAAACAAAACCCCAACATCATCATTTCTGATAAGCACATATCCTAGTTCATATCTTTGTGTGAATGGATAACATCCAGACATTCACAAGGTATACACTGGTAGAATTAAAATTAAAATAGAATTAAAATTTACTTCTCAGCAAATAATTAAGAAGCAAGTTCTTTATCCCAGCCCTAATGATTACATATATAGCAGGGAAGAAGAGGGGGAGGAGTAGCGTTATATGTAAAAGAGCTCTATGGCTGCTCAGAGCTCCATTATGGAAGTGGAAGCGTGCCAGTAGAAAGTCCGTGGGTTACACTGAGAGGGGAAAAAAAAAAAAAAAAAGCAAATATAGTACCTATCTTCAAGAAAGGCAAAAAGGAGGATCCAGGGAATTACAGACCTGTCAGCCTCACCTCAATCCCTGGAAAAATCATGGAGCAGCTTCTCAAAGAATCCATCCTGAAACACTTGGAGGAACGTAGAGTAATCAGGAACAGTCAGCATGGATTTACCAAGGGTAAATCATGCCTGACCAACCTCATCGCCTTCTATGATGAGATGACTGGATTTGTGGATGCGGGAAGAGCCGTTGATGTCATATACCTTGACTTTAGCAAGGCTTTTGATACGGTTTCCCACAGCATTCTCATTGGCAAATTAAGGAAGTATGGGTTAGATGCATGGACTGTAAGGTGGATAGAAAACTGGCTAGAACAACGGTTTCAGCGCGTAGGAATCAATGGCTCCATGTCAAGTTGGCAGGCAGTAACAAGTGGTGTGCCCCAGGGGTCGGTCCTGGGGCCAGTTCTGTTCAATGTTTTCATTAATGATCTGGATGATGGGATAGATTGCACACTTAGTAAGTTTGCAGATGATACCAAACTGGGGGGAATGGTAGACACCCTAGAGGGCAGAGACAGGATTCAGGGAGACCTAGACAAACTGGAGCAGTGGGCCAAGAGGAATCTCATGAGGTTCAACAAGGATAAGTGTAAAATCCTGCACTTGGGACGAAAAAACCCCATGTACTGCTACAGGCTGGGGAGGGATCAGCTAAATAGCAGCATTGGAGAAAAGGACCTGGGAGTCATGGTGGATGGGAAGCTGGATATGAGTCAGCAGTGTGCTCTTGCTGCCAAAAAGGCCAATGGCATACTGGGCTGCATCAGAAGAAGTGTTGCCAGCAGATCAAGGGATGTGATCATTCCCCTCTATTCTGCACTAGTGAGGCCACATCTGGAATACTGTGTCCAGTTTTGGGCTCCCCACTACAAAAAGGACATGGACAAATTAGAGAGAGTCCAGAGGAGGGCAACCAAAATGATCAAAGGGCTGGAGCACAAGCCCTATGAAGAAAGACTGAAGGAACTAGGCTTATTTAGCCTGCAGAAGACAAGACTGAGGGGGGATTTGATAGCAACCTTCAACTACTTGAAGGGTTGCTCCAAGGAGGAGGGAGCTCGACTGTTCTCGGTAGTAACAGAGGGCAGAACGAGAAGCAATGGCTTCAAGTTACAGCTGGGGCGGTCCAGGCTGGATATTAGGAAAAACTTCCTTACTAGGCGAGTGGTGAAGCATTGGAATAAGCTGCCTAGGGAGGTGGTGGAATCTCCATCTCTGGAGGTGTTCAAGTCCCAGCTGGACAAAACCCTGAGTGGGATGATCTAATGGGAGTGGTCCTGCTTTTTTTGGCAGGGGGTTGGACTAGATGACCTCGTGGGGTCCCTTCCAACCCTATGATTCTATGATTCTATGAAAGCAACAAGGGGGATGTTGTGGTGGGTGTCTGCTATAGACCACCAGACCAGAAGCAGGAGGTGGATGAGGTGTTCTATGGACAACTAGCAGAAGCTTCTAGATCACAGGCCCTGGTGCTGATGGGGGACTTCAATTACCCTGACATCTGCTGGGAGGCCAATACAGCAGTGCATGGGCAATCCAGGAAATTTTTAGTGTGTGTTGGGGACAACTTTCTAGTACAAATGCTAGAGGAACTAACTAAGGACCTTGCACCGCTCGACCTGCTGCTCACAAACAGGGAAGAATTGATCAGGGAGGTAGAGGTAAATGGCAAGCTAAGCAGTAGTGACCATGACATGGTTGAGTTCAGGGTGCTGATTAAAGGAAGGAAGGAAAGAAGCGAAACACAAATCCTGGACTTCAAAAAAGCAAATTTTGGCTCCCTCAGGGAACTGATGGGCAGGATCCCTTGGGAAGCTAATCTGAAGGGGAAAGGAGTCCAAGAGAGTTGATTATATTTTAAAGAAACCCTGCTAAGGGCAAAGGAAGTTGCCATTCCAATTAGGAGAAAGAACAAACATGTGGCTTAGCCGAGAACTGTGCTCTGAGCTTAAACATAAAAAGGAAGCTTACAGGAAGTGGAAGCTTGGTCAGATGACTAAGGAGGCATATAAAGATATTGCTAGGGACTGCAGGGATAAAATCAGAAAAGCCAAAGGACAAATGGAGTTGCAGCCAGCGAGGGATGTAAAGGATAACAAGAAGGGGTTCTACAAGTATGTTGTTAACAAGAAGAGGATCAGGGATGGTGTAGGCCCCTGGCTGAATAGGGCAGGCATCCTTGTGACAGAGGATGAGGGAAAAGCTGAAGTGCTCAGTCCTTTTTTTTTTTTTTTTTTTTTGCTTCAGTTTTCACAGGCAGGGTCAACTCCCAGCCCACTACCATGGGTGTGGCAGATGGGAGAGAAGAAGAGAGGCCCTTGGTGACAGAAGGTCAGGTTAGGGACTGCTTAAAGAAGCTGGATGTGCACAAGTCCATGGGGCCGGATGAACTGCATCCAAGAGTGCTAAGGGAATTGGCCGATGAGGTAGCAGCACCGCTGGCCATTATCTTTCAAAACTCATGGAGAACGGGGGAGGTGCCAGAGGATTGGAAAAAAGCAAATGTAGTGCCTATTTTCAAGAAAAGGAAGGAGGAGGATCCGGGGAATTATAGACCAGTCAGCCTCACCTCAATCCCTGGAAAAATTATGGAGCAGGTTCTCAAAGAATCCATCCTCAAACACATAGAGGAAAATAAAGTGATCAGGAACAGTCAGCATGGATTTACCAAGGGTAAATTATGCCTCACCAATCTCATTTCCTTCTATGATCAGATGACTGGCTTTCTGGATGCCGGAAGAACCGTTGGTGTGATATACCTTGATTTAGCAAGGGTTTTGATACAGTTTCCTACAGCATTCTCATTGGCAAATTAAGGAAGTACGGGTTGGATAGGTGGACTATAAGGTGGATAGAAAACTGGCTAGATCAACGGTTTCAGCGTGTAGGAATCAATGGTTCCATGTCTAGCTGGCAACCAGTAATGAGTGGTGTGCCCCAGGGGTCGGTCCTGAGGCCGGTTCTGTTCAACATTTTCATCAATGATCTGGATGATGGAATAGAGTGCATTCTCAGTAAGTTTGTGGATGACACCAAGCTCGGGGGACCAGTAGACACGTTGGAGGGCAAGGACAGGATTCAGGGAGACCTAGATAAATTGGAACAGTGGGCCAATAGAAATCTTAATGAGGTTCAATAAGGACAAGTGTAAAATCCTGCACGTGGGACGAAAAAACCCCATGCACTGCTACAGGCTGGGAAACATTCAGCTAAGTAGCAGCAGTGTAGAAAAGGACCTGGGGGCCATGGTGGATGGGAAGCTGGATATGAGTCAGCAGTGTGCTCTTGCGGCCTAAAAGGCCAATGGCATACTGGGCTGCATCAAAAGAAGTATTACCAGCAGATCAAGGGATGTGATCATTCCCCTCTGTTCTGCACTGGTGAGGCCACATCTAGAATACTGTGTTCAGTTTTGGGCTCCCCGCTGCAAAAAGGACAGGGACATGCTAGAGAGAGTTCATAGGAGGGCAGCCAAAATGATTAAAGGGCTGGAGCACAAGCCCTATGAGGAAAGACTGAAAGCATCAGGCTTATTTAGTCTGCAGAAGAGAAGATTGAGGGGGAATTTGATAGCAACCTTCAACTACTTGAAGGGATGCTCTAAGGAAGATGGAGCTCGACTGTTCTCGGTAATAACAGAGGACAGAATGAGGAGCAATGGTCTCAAGTTGCGGTTAGGGAGGTCGAGGCTGGATATTAGAAAAAACTTTTTTACTAGGCGAGTGGTGAAGCCTTGGAATGAGCTGCCAAGGGAGGTGGTGAAATCTCCATCTTTGGAGGTGTTTAAGGCCTGGCTGGACAAAACCATGACGGGGATGGTTTAGTGGGAGTGGTCCTGCCTCTGGCAGGGGGTTGGACTAGAGGACCTATGAGGTCCCTTCCAACCCTAGGATTCTACAATTCTAAATAATTCAGAATAGAGAAGGGGTGCTCTCCTCTTCTCTCTTCTCCTCCGGCAATTCAGTCTTAGGAGTAAAGATGCTCTTGCAAATGTTCAGAATGTTCCACTTGAACGAATATTTGCTTTTCTTGATTGTTATGAATCTCATAGTCCCTCTCTGATTGAAACTAATTCTACTGTACACAGCCTATGTCAAAGGTGTGCAAACTTTGGGGGGCAGGCGGGCTACAAGAGGTTCTCTGGTGGTGAGGGAGAGAAAATTCATTCCTTCAGCCTTTTAAAAAAAAATAATACAAATAAAAACCCAGGCTGGATTATTTTCAAGAATTCTATAAGTGTCAGTACACAGTATACCAGCTATCCTTTTACAATTAATTTTGATTCTCATTCATTTTAACTCATTAAGTGATTAATACTTTGTAATAATAATTATGTATAAATAATGCGTAATAATAAATAAATATAATTTAATGATTAATAGTATTAGAAGATATAAACTGGCAAGGTATATAATAATTATTGAGATCTGAAAGCTTCTTGAGTGAGTCAGATGCTAAAATACTAAATTGAATGAATGAATGGTCTCATCTCTGTGTTTTCCCTATAACTTCCAATGTGAAACAGTTTCAGATGACAAATAATGCAAAAAAAAAGCCCGAATTCAGATTACAAATAATGGATGTGTGCATGCGACAAATCCTGGAAAAGTTTGTGTACCACTGATCTATGTGAATTGTTACAGTCCTCTGAAGAAGGAAATATTAAAGAAAAATATTGTCAGATGCCATCAAACTTTCTTGAGAAAGTAGCAGGATCTTTTTTAGTAGGAAATTCTCTCCCATTGCATTTCTTAACGTATTCCCTCAAAGGACACCCAAACTTAGCATTTGGATTAATCTTTTATATACAGGTTCCCTTCTGACTGATAATTTAAGAAAACTGAGATAACCTGCATAATTTGTTCCCCTTTAGTTTATGGTGTGGGGAGGGGGGGGTCAAAGACCATTATAAAATTAGACTTCAAAAGTGTACATTGCATGCTTTCATTAAACTTTTCTCCCTTGAAAGTGCAATTCTGTTTTACATACCATACACAGATTTCATCAGCTAAGCTGTAAGCAAGCAAAAGTTTAAATTAGAGTAATGTTAAAACATACATGCATTTCTCTTTTTTCACAAAATAATTTTCATTTGCATTTTCTCACTACAATGACAGTTTCTAGCCTCTGTTGCTTTGTATATGTGTAATGATGTATTGTCTTTATATGTTAAATACTCAAGGGTATATGTATGTACATTTGTGTACACAAAGAATACTTGTCAGTATCTTTTACTAGACTTGAAGAATTTAATATACATATTTTACTATACTCAGTTGACCTTTTTTTTTAAAAAAACTGCATATTTATTATATAAGTATGTATTAACTAATTTTCTAGTTATTTGGGAATAAAAGCATCCTAAAGTGTTTGAGACTAGACAGATGGAACAGGGACAGAACTTACATTTTCATGAATATTAAGTTGCCAAATACATCACATAGAAGAGAGCTTCAGAAAAATCTTGTGTTTTGTCTTAGTTTTAAAAACAAAAAAACCGCAACACTTTAAGTAACATACACAAAGTATAGTGCCAAATTATAGCCTCTTTATACTCATACAAATAATTAATGCAATAGCAGAACATGCAACTGAATTTGGCTTATAGCATAATTTGTATCAAAACCCCTTAGTAGTGGATTTTGGTAACCTAGAATGGAAAGGGTGGTACCCTAACAGTATAGTTTGGAGAAGGCTGCAACAAAACCTCCTCATAACTTTAATTTGCTGCTTCCATTGAGTTTATTAAAAGTGAGCTATAAAAGGTGTAAAAGAGATTAACAAGCTATTCAGTATCCTAAAGCATTAATGAAATGAGTTGACTTAAAATAGTATATTGTAAAGCAAAATAATAAGTTCCTGTTCCTCTAGTGTTAAAGACCTTGATTCAGAAGTTTTTCTCCCCCAACAATAGAGATCACCGACACTTCAGACAGACCAGGAAAGCTACATTTGTTTTAACACATACGGTGGGGAGGATGCCATTAAGGGCCATGTGACTGATGTAATTGAAAAAGTGTGATTCTGTTCTGCACAATGATTATTTAGAAGTGACATAATGGAGTTGCAAGTTTGACTCAGTGATTTCCATAACAATTGCAGCTCCTCATCCTCCATGAATTAGTGGTGTTCTCCTCAACAGTTGCTGGGGAAAGTCTTTTTTTTTTTTTAAATATTAAGAATAAGAATAATGGAACTGGATGACTCAGGAAACTGTTTAGAATACAGCTTTTCATACTCCTAGATTACTAGTGCAATTTGATGTTGGCCAGAAGTGGTCACATTTATATTGCAGTAGCATGTAAAGACCTCCACAAGCTCAGGAGCCAATTTGTAGTAGTCTTTGTACAAACATAAATAGAAGTCCCTAGTTATGGATTAAAAGACAACACACAATAGATGGATGCAACAAACAGGTAGGCAAGAGACATTATCAATTTTTAGCCAATCAGCATTAGTCACAACTTGATGCCTGCCTAGCAGTTTGCAGTTTATGTGCTGTTTTGTAGATTCCACTTTTCTATATGCATTATAGTTGAGATGAGTTTTTTGAGGGGGACTTGATGGAGGATAATGGTTTTTGATTAGGAATTTTTCCAACATATAAGAAAGAGGAGAATGCAAAAGGTGCCTGCAACTCAGTGTGCTTAATTATAATTTGTTTCCAATCATGAAATGACTTGATGGTCTCAGACAGGCTCTTAATAGCATTTCCATAAAAAAAAACTTTACTGCAGGTAGTGCTAAGCTGCATGGTTTTTTTGGCATTTTTAGCAGAGACTAAACATTGTGGGCCTGCTCTGAGGAGATGTGGAACACTACCAGTTCCTGCTGAAGATAATTAGAGCCATTGGCACTGAGCATTTTTCGTATGATACTGACTACTTTGTAGGATCATACTTGCAATGAAAAAGGGGGTGTTTTGTTTGTTTGTTTTTTTTTACGCTGCAGACGGCCCTTCCAGGCATGTTTGAGAAGTTATAGGGAAAGCTTGTGTGACTGTCTCCCATGCTATATCTAATCTTTGTACAAGCACAGGCTGCAGTTGCCAGAGCTGTCAGCAGGACATCCTCCTTAATGCTAAATTCAATTAAAAAAAAAAAAATACTTCGTATGTCCAGTTGCAATGCTGAGTTATCAAAATGCCATCAGAACACGTTCCTCTATGTCATAGTTCTGTTATTAACTTGCTTGGAAAAAAGAAGACATTATATATAATTACTTTACAATGATGAACAGTTGTGAAGCAACATAAATTGTGTCTGTCTCTTCTGCAGAACCAAACTGAAGAATCAGGAATATGAAAGTCTAGACCACTTGGAGAGTGATCTGAACTTAATGTTTGAAAATGCTAAACGCTACAATGTACCTAATTCAGCCATCTATAAGAGAGTGCTAAAAATGCAACAAGTCATGCAGGTATAAAAAGAACAGCAAAACAATCAAGATGATGGCTATATGTATGCATTTGTTTCCTTAATTTAAATGGTAGTTTGTGGAGCCTTTAAATGTGCAGTGACGTATATGACAGTTTATTAACTCTTCTGTATGTTCAGAAGTGCATTTTCCATGGTTAAGTATCCTGAACATATTTTATTATTCAGAAGTTCTCAGAGCATCCTACTGGGTCATCTCTCTTTGTTGGGAAATAGTTCTGTGAAAATAATGTGCTGAGTGGGGAGTGGATCTTCTTACTGATCTTTCTAAATAATTTGTTTGTAGCAGTAGTTTAGTCTGATGATGATCAAACTATGAAAGTAAGATAAGAAGCTTTTAAAATTGACCAACTGTGTAATAAAAATGATCATGATAGAAAGATACTGACTTCCTTTGTGCATTATGATTTACTACATTTGACAGAACAGTAGAAATAGCTGCTAGTCTAAAATAGCATTGGCTGGAATTGATTTGTCAAATATTTTCACATCAGTTTTTAATGTAGTTTTTTTTTTGTGTAGACATCTTCAATTGAATTACAGTAATTGGATCTTTTAGTGCTGTTTTAAGCATTACGCATCCTACAACTGCAGTTTTATCTTTCTCCATGAATCTGATCTGAGCAGCTGTTTAATATTAATCTATTTTGGGAAAGTTCAGTAGAAAAGCTTATACTAGGGATTTGCTCTTTTTCAGGCAAAGAAGAAGGAGCTAGCCAGGAGAGACGATATTGAGGATGGAGACAGTATGATCTCTTCTGCCACATCTGATACAGGAAGTTCAAAAAGGAAAAGGTATGCCCTTTTGTTTTTGCTACAGACGACTGCTTGTGGCTGCTTTCATTTGTCATATAGAAAAATGTTAAAACACTGTCAGTTCTAAAACTATGAAACTTATCATTTGCCAGTCACAATTAATAAATCTGTTTTATTTTTCCATGCTGATGTTTTCTTACTAATATGTAAATATGTAGCTGGCAAGAATATTTATGCCTCAATTCCTTAAACTGTATGATGTTGAGATTTCCCATAATTCTATAATATTGTGTCTGTGTTTCTCACAAGGTACAGTACTTTCAGTCCAAAAAGTACTATATAAATTCTTGTGATTGTTCTTGCAGTTTATCTGTAAACAGCAATTATGTTGCTCTTCTTCCCTTTCTTTTTTACTGCAGCTAGTAATTTCCAAATGCAAAACAAATTTTATTTTAAAAATATCTTTTCAGTTTTTACATTTTGTTCATCTTAAATCTTGTAGCAAGATACTGGTTTTTGAATGGGGGGAAAACTCCTGACATAAGATCATTGGGTTTCTCTTACCTGACCTGGACAGATCAAGAATAGTTTCACTGATAGTTTCTATAGGCCATCTCTGCCTTCCTTCTGATCTCATGCTCCCCAAATGCTTCATGAGCAATCATCTGAGGAGGATGTAAACAGGTTAAATGTAAAAAGAATAGGATGATTATGGGAGGCGGTAGAGTATTAAAATGTGTCTACATAAAATAAAATGTGTTCATAGTGCTATGAAAGCATTATGAACAGCCAGTAAGATTGTAGGTTTAAAAATATATCGGAAAATAGATACTAACTCTTCCATTCTCCCTCATACCACTGGTAAAAAGTCTACTTTTTTTAAAAGAGTTTACTGACACAATTGAAACTGTGAAACTTGATGGTCTAAAATGTGATTCTGGTTCCCGTATTGTTGCTCTAGTTTGTTAAACTAAGCCTTACAGATTCTGAGTTCACTTTTTACTCTAGGAATGGTGACTGGAAAAAAGTGCCATCAAAATGAAAGAATCTTTTATAAGCATGATTATATAATTGTGCAGCATCCTCGATGTTGTCCACATTACAATCACCAAAGACAAAATGCTCAGCCAAAAGACCAGTAGTTGAACTGTAGGAGGTGGTACAATTTTGTGATAATATTGAGGCAGAAGGGATCCCGAAAGGTAACTGATTGGTCAGAGAGAGAGGCTAAAGTTCCAAACAGAAATCAGTGAGAAACAGACTGCAAAAATTGCAAGTCTGTATGTCTTATAAAGTCAGTCTACACTGCTGATGGAAGCAAAGTACATTGTCCTCATTGCCCTAAAATTGTATATTGCATTGGATCCTCTTACACAAGAAAGCACTGAAACCCTTCTTTAAATAATCTAACAACTCAATGAAAAGAAAACAAGTGGGCCTGTTAAGATGGTGAAATGTAATCAAAAAAAGCTATTTTTTTGTTTCTGCATTAAAGGTACAGTTGTGAAAATGAATTTTGATTTGTAAATGCAATAATTAAAACTACAGTCTAGTGAAAGAAAAATTTGATAAAATGAGTAGAATAAGCTTCTGAAAATTGTTAGTGGATTTTTTATAGTTTTGTATGGGGAGACAGACAAGTGTTTCTGATAGCACAATTATAGCAACTTGCCACTTTGACTTTAGTGTATTGGTATACTTTCCTCTTCTTTGGCAGCTGCCAAACAAGTTCAGGAACTAGTTTCTATTAGTTTGTGGAATGATCCTTCTTCAGATTTTCTTTTAGAAACTGTGTAAGTTGAGAAATGTAAAAAGATTCTTGTATGCAGAGAAAAGTCTGAGGTCCCTTTTGATGCTCTGTAGAGTACATTTGTAAGTGAACCAGTGATTTAGGGCTAAATTTTTAGCAGTTTGCTTCAGTTTTTGAGTGTCCAGTTTCAGAAACTTAGGCTTGATTTCGCTCCCTCTCCACCCACATGAGGAGCATTGACAGAGCATCTCTAAAAACCAAGCTCAAGGTTTGTAAGGTTGAAGACCCAGCACTGAGGCACAGAATTAGAGGACTCTCCTAACAATGTGGGTCTTACTAAGGAAACTTGCTTCATCTATCCACAAGGGTTTGACTTAAGGTGATAAGGATACCCATTGACTCTTACTGTATAATAGGTAAATAAAGTCATATAAGGGAGACACAGGTACTCTAGGTTTGAAAATACACTGGCTGACTCCGTAAATTGAGGAATATTAAGAGTAAGGCAGCATCATTCATGAAAACAGTGATTTATCTAATGCTCGGGAAGATTTTTCATCTCAAAGGGGAGCAAAGGAAGAGAAGAGATGGTGTTTTAAAATTAAGATTAGCTTTCTGATTTACCATGCATTGTACTTACCTGTGAACCCGAATTCTGTTATCACTCTAAACTAGGGCTGTCCCTGGGGGGGTGCGGGGCCCTGGGTGAATCGCCCTCTGCGGGGCACCCACTAACGCCCCGGCACTGGGAGGCGGGGCTGGCTGGCCCAGGGGAGGGGCAGGCCCTTTTGACCGTGCACCAGCTCTTCCACATCCAAGGGAGCCAGCAAGCCTGTGAAAAGCAGCAGCTGGCTTTAGCACTTGCAGTCCCCTCCCCCAACACATTCAGTGGCTCCAGCATGGACCTGAAGGCAGTGCTCGTGGCAGGGGAGGGGACCAGGAGCACTGAAGCAAGCTGCTGCATTTGGCTGGCTCGCCCAGTCCCCTGGATGTAGAACAGCTGGCCGGGGGGAGGGAAGGGGGCAGGGCAGCATGGGGCCCTGGGCAGTCGCGCCACTCTCCCCATCCTAGGGATGGCCCTGCTGTAAACTACTTTTCAAAATCGGCATGAATGTGTTCTAGTGTGTGGTAGCCTTTAATACGAATGTGTATATGCAGTTTTTAAAAAAATTGCAGTCAATGTATCTTGCAGCAGAAAGGTAAATGCTGTTCTGGTGTAGATGTGTGAGGGAAGAAAATAACTTTTTTTTTTTTTTAACCCTACAGTAAAAAGAATATAAGGAAGCAGCGAATGAAAATCTTATATAATGTTGTTCTTGAAGCCCGAGAGCCAGGAACAGGCAGAAGACTCTGTGATCTGTTTATGGTTAAACCCTCCAAGAAGGACTATCCTGATTATTATAAAATCATCTTGGAACCAATGGATTTAAAAATCATTGAACATAACATCCGCAATGATAAATACTCAGGGGAAGAAGCTATGATAGAAGATATGAAGCTGATGTTCCGAAATGCAAGGCACTATAATGAGGAAGGCTCACAGGTACTGTTTAGATTGTGTGGGCACAGTTCTCTTCATGATTCATTAGAGAAGGAGAAGTTTGCATTAGAATTTTGTAACACTCAATCTCTGGTTATTCCTTCCACTGCTTATTCTAATAGTTATAGAATAAGCATATATACCTCCTCATAGTACTTCTTTTAAAATAGGAACTTTCTATATCTGTATGGACTTTTTTTTTTTTTATTTAAATCAGCCTGCAAATATAAACACAGCACCTTAAGTGTAGGTTGTTTAACTGTGTAATTCCACTTTTAATCCTGTTAAGTATGTTGACTCAAACTGCTAAGAAAAAGTTAGCTATTCTATTTTATCCTTGAGCGTAATAAACAGTTGCTATCTCAGGCCCTATAACTTACACATTGGAAACCCATTGAAGGCATCTGGATTACACTGGGGTTGCCAGGGACCTAATTTGACCCTCAGAAATTTGTTGTTGTGGGGAGATGTATTGGACTGTAAATAACTCACTGTGGCTCTTAGATCTCAGCATGGTTTTGCAGGGCTGATAGGTGGGAGAAGCATCTCTGCTTCTCAGATGAACACATGTCATAAAGAAATCAATGAGAGAAGGTAAATAGGCAACCCACAATGCTATTCTTATACTCCTGTCAGAAAGGAGATGACCAGTGGTGTCGCTGGTGCTGGGCACAGGGGGGCACATGCCCTGAGTCCCAGCACCAGTGCCCCAAGTGGCTGAAGCCCGGCCCGCCCCTGGCCCGGGCCGCCTGGAGCAGCAGCCACCTTACTTGGTCCTGGCCTCAGTTGGCGATCCAGAGCGGGCTGCCTATGGCAGCAGCTGCTTTTACCAAGCCCTGTCCCCATCTGGGGATCTGGAGCCAAGCCACCTGTGGCAGTGGCCACCTTACCCATCCCCGTCCCCAACCCCAGCCAGCGATCTGGGGCCAGGTTATCAGCTGGCAGCGACAGGAGCCCTATCTGGGACCTGCTTGGGGCCCCAGGACCAGAAGGTTGGGGAGAGGGCAGATCTTTTTCTGGGGCAATATCACCCTTGGAGATGACTACTGCACAGATTACTTCTGGTCGTTATCTCCCTTATTACATTAAATGTTTATCCCCTATGGTTTAATGCTTAATATATGCAAAAGAAAAGTACAGGTCTTTTTTTAACAAAATAATTACCGTGGATGAGTGAACAATAATTAAATGGCTTCATTATTTGTGGACCAGATCCTTAGTCCATATTCAGAGCTTACTCAAAGTTGAATTAGTAGGAATTTTGCCCAACTAAAGACTTCAGGTTTTGACACACTATAAATTGGTCCAGCTGCTCTTATTGGCATGTACAAACATTAAGTGATCATGTAAAAAAAGTCTTCACAAGGATGATGAAAGGAGTGTGTACAACAGTGAACTTAACTAGCTGAAGAAACACATACATACCCAGTGTTGACAACAATTATGGATGGCAGAGAGAAGCTGGACACTATGGCCTTTTGTTACAGGAAAAAAGAATCTTTGATGCCTTAAGAAAGTAAAACTCCACTGATATCTTACTGTATCAGCACAATCAGAATGTGTGGTGAGTGGAATAATATGGAAGATATGATTAATAAGGTGCCTACCAAGAGATGAGAATTGCAGTTGTTATTCACTAATGCCAAACGTGTTCTGTATATTACTTACAAACATATTTCTGACTGGCAACCTAAAGTCATGAATACAGCCCATTGAGCAGGACAACATAAGTAAACTTAGGAAGCATTACTGGTCTCTTGCTATTAATCAGATCATTGAAATATCTGATGTAACAATTGATGAACATTCTGCTACAATTGCAAATAATCTGATTAGCTCCATTGGAAAAGAGGCATGAAACCTTACACATGCAAGTTGCAACATGTACCTCACTTATTTTCTTGTCCTGAAAATATATTTGCCTGATGACTACAGCAAGAGCAGACTGATGATAAACAACACGTTAATATTCTCCCAACATGGCGTAACTTTTGGGGATGGTTTTGATATAAGGTCTCTATTGAAATAGAACATACCAGTGAGCTGGCTGCTGGGTGTGTTGGAATTTTGTGGTACTGATGTCCGATGAGCATTTCTAGGGACAAAGGGGCAAGGAATCATGAGCTATGCAGACAACTATTCATCTCTGTGCTTGCTCGCTTTTCTAATTCTTCTTAATGTTCATGTCTAAAAGGAAATGGCATTGTGGATTTTTGGTTATTTTTCTGGTTTGATTGACATCAATATATATTCCTACATAAAATTTGGGAGGTCGGGGTATAAGATGTAATTGTTATTTAAGTCGTGTTAATGTGCTTGATGATGTTAAAATACATGACGCAGTTGTTGCCCTCAGGATATTTATAGTATGCTGAAGACATGGACGGAATAGCTCAGACATTGTTTTGGATGACACTCTGGTCTGTGAACTTTGGAACAGTGGGGATTTATAAAAATTGTGATGGAGTTGTGTTTGAGGAATTAGTTCGAAGAGGGCAGAGGAGATAATTCAAAGCATAAGAGGCAGCAAAGAAGAAGACATGAAGAGGAGTGGAAAAGAGGGAGGTAAAGAGGAGGAGCAAAAGGAAAAAGTTGAGTGGAGGATGTGGGGTAGTAGAAAAGGAAAACACAGCCTGCAAGGTGCGGATGAGGAACTTGATCGTCATTTGAAAAGCCAGCCAAAGGACTGGCAGGAGAGACTAATATTAGAGTGGAGAAGTGAACTAAAGGAATTTTAGTACCAGTGTCTGGCTGCTTAAGAAGTACCTAGGGGAGAACTAGGAAATACAGGTGGAAGAGATTTCTGCGGTCAGGCAAAAGTGGACCAAGATATATGGGGGTGACTGCAGTTGTAGGGATGGGGGGAATCACTGATTTTTAAATATGATATAGAGGAAGAAAGCAGGATTTTGGGAATGGAAGGTTGTGGAGTGAAATGGGGAGCAAGAGAGCAAGGTCTAATATGAAACCAAGTTTGTGAGCCTTAGTTTATGAGAAGAATAATGGACTCTAGTAGTGATGGAGAGGTATTTGGGGGTGGGAGGAATCAAATTTACTTTTAAGCATTTTGGAAGTTCACAGGAGTTTAAAGAACTTAGACATGCAGTTCCCATTGATATTAAATGGATTATGGGCACCAAACTCCATTACATCCTTTTGGAAACATGAAAATGTGAATAGAAAATAAAAGGAATGGGGACAAAGTCAAGAGAACAACTTAGTAGAAGGCTTTTTTCTGAGGTGGAATGAACCAGTTTTAACAACATGCTGCAACTGTATACAGTCACTTGAGTGTGGAAGCAAAGAATATTATGTTCAACTGCACCTAAGAAATTAATTCTTTTGTGTTAAGGGTTTTCTTTATATGGTCTGTAACATCCTATGAAACAAATAATCTAAATATTGTTTTCTTATCTTTCTTTCAAAATTTTAATGGCTAATAGGTATATAATGATGCTCATATCCTGGAGAAGCTTCTTAAAGAAAAAAAGAAAGAACTAGGACCACTTCCTGAAGATGATGATATCGCTTCCCCTAAACTAAAGCTAAGTAAGGCAGCCTTGTGGATTCCTTCTTCTTGGTAAATGTCGATTTGGAATAAAATGATAGAGATTAACAAAATATTAGCATTAAAATGGAAAGCCATATTGCCATACATTCCAGGCAGGCTGCATAGCTTGCGCCAGTTCTGCACTCAGAGGTGCATGAAAATGCAAAACTGAATTACATTTCTAATATCAAAGTAAATGCAGAAGAGTTGGCTTTCTGTTTGTGCTGAAATTAAAATTAAGTGGTAAGGCAATGGTAGAGTCAGAATGAGGGAGTCTCTGTGAAAGTTTTTCTATATGGGATAGGTAAGAGAAGAACGGAAGTTCAGAATGATGGGAATTTAATAATTGATATCATACCTCATTCAGCTGATTTGAGATGCAAAATACATAAATGTAATAAACTTTGAAACATCAGGAAATGGTTCAGCAGCAGCTAAAGTGGAAACAAACTAAGGAAGAGTGCCAAGAGCTGGAAGATCTCTTCCACTTCCATAGGCATCTGTTATAACTTTGTCATACACCCACCTTGTGTCTCAATTTTCCCAGCTGTAAATTGGTGATATAACCTATTAGACAGGGCAGTTGACCATTAAATCATTCATGTGTAAGGAGCTTTGTGATCCCCAATGAAGAATAGAATGGAATTGCAAAATTATTATTGCCATATAAAGATAAGTCAGTAAAATAGATTTCTCCATATTTATCAATTTTATAGGATTTTAAAGCATTCTTTTTTTAAACATGTAACCAAAACACTTATCTCTTAGAAAATGTTTGTACCTACCATTGTTACAACTAACAATTCTAGTTACCATAAGGGAAACAGACACTTTTTTCAGTGTCTTTATGCATTCACTAACACTTGATATATAATGAATTCTAGCTATGTTCTGCCATCTTTAATCAGATGGCGAGTATCCTGATCTGTGAGACATTCCATTGATTTTAATTGTACCACTCAAAATAAGATAGTAGGTAGCATGAGTAGTGGTATACAAATCAGGGCTTTGGTTTCTTCTGTTGTGTATTTCAGTCTTGCACAGAGCAACAAAAAGAAGTGAAACATCTTTAACAGAAAATTATTGTATAGCCCCACAGAATGGTAAGAGAATTCATCGGTAGGTAGTGTTCCTAGAACTATTTTTCACTCATTTTGAAAAAGAAACAGCAGATTTCAGGTTGGTGCTGCTCCTTGGACACGTTACTTCTGGGGGATTTCTGTGCCCAAAAAAAAAAAAAAATTCTGTACACTATTTAAAAAATCCTGCATATTTTATTTGTCAAAATAACAGATGATCATGCCAGCTTCAATTATTTTGGTAAGTTTATTTCAAAACACCTGTCAACAAGTATGTCTATGACAGTATGGACTGCAAAAAAAAGATTCGGGGAATGTTTTTCACAAATAGATTCCTTACATGGCATCTTAATATAGAACTTTGAGTCATAATTCATTTAAACTACAGTACAGAAATGTATTTCCTGCACCCCTCCAAAGTAGTACAAAGGCTTGGTGGTGTTGGGTAATTAGCTGAGAGAGAGGGAAGTAATTGCTAAGAAGGAGCATTGGAGTGAACCTGGGGAGTTCTTGGGTATGGGTGAGAGAAGTACAGAACAGGGCTCTTTTAGTGGGGTGGGTTGTTAGGGGGTTGGGGAGGCTCCTCCACGTAGGCCATGGCTGATCCCTGGTCTCTCCCACTCAGGCAGGCATATCTGCCCCATCCCCATGTGTCCCTGCATCCTCCTCCTCCTGTCCTCATATGGCCCTGCACCCTTACGCCCATTCAAACCCACTAGAGTGTGTGTGTGTCTTCCCCTTCCCCTCTGCAGCAGCCTTTCTGAACCTTAGTCTGTGATCCCCTTCTGATTCACAGTCAGACCTATGTGCTCTGCTTTGTCTCTGTCCCCATCCCACACCTCCTTACCTGTCTCTGTAGGCAGGCGACTGTGAGATATGCAGCCTCTCCTCTCTGTTGGCTGCTGTCTGTTATGGTGAGCCATCTGCTGTCTGTTCTAGTGCCACAGCAACCCCTGGTGGGCTAAAGGCATAACTGTAGTGTGTCTATAATAGAATCTCTTTTCAGCAAAGAAAAAGATGTGTGTCAGGGCTTGAGTTCTTTGCTTGTACACTGATACTGAATTCCCCTAGAAGTAATATTAACTGTGTATTAAATTTGACACAGACAATTAATAATTGCATAAATGGGTTTGCTTTAAAAAAAGAAAAACACATCCACCGTGTTGAAGCAACGTTGAGAATAAAAATTCAAAGCCACCAAGAATGTATAGATATGGAAGAATTCAAGTACAATAACTATAACTATATAGTACGGTAACAGGTGATGCTGTATTAACAAATAGCTAGTCTAATAGCTAGCTCCATTTGAAGGTATATTTTACATTTTACCTATAATAATCCTTCTTCTTATAGCTTAAGTCTGCTGTATGAGGAAAACTCAAAATAATATGGGACTCAGGGTGTGTCCGCATGGCAGCTGGGAATATGCTAATTCAGCATGGCAGCACGGATAGAGGCTTAGGATAGACATACTCCCAAGTGCAGTGTAGACGTATATACCCATGTATGAAAATCTCATATGAAGAGAGAATTCTAAAGGTTATAGAAAATCCACGATGAGAGGATTTTAATGACTATGGAGCTGAAGTGCGGAAATTCATATAGTGCTATTCTTTGTAGTCTTGTAGGCTGATATACAGTCTTGGATGTCTTATTTTATACGTTTGTAAGAAGAGCGCTTTGTATATTGTACTAAATTGTCCCCCCAAAAAACATATGGGAAGTATGAGTCGTAAGAGCAGATGGAATGGAGGTGAAAAAATTGTATTTGTAAGTGGCATTGCTAATCTGATAGGGTGATGCTAAACTAAGTTACCTGACTCATAGAAAAGGAAACTGTTGAGAAAGTGCACAAGACTGACTGGTTTTTAAACATTTGGTACATGGAGACAGGGGCACAAAGATGAGACTTTGCAGGACATAATAGAACAGTCCCATGGCCTTTATGACAGTCTCTCTACTGTTGAGGCTGAAAGTCAAGGAAGGAGAACATCAACCTTGAGCAGAGGGAGACGATCTTATAGTTTGGATCCTTCTTCCACATGCTATCTTGGTATCCTCTTGCTTTGAGGATACCTCTCCAGGGAAGGAAATTCCAGTTATTAGGAAAAGACAGGTAATAGTAATGGTGGGGTCTTGATCATTAAAAACATATAGTTTTGATTTGTGATGATAGAGACAACCACTTGGTGACTTGCCTCCTGGATGCAAGGACTGCAGATCTCTAAAGACACCTAGATTGATTTAGGTTTGATGCTGGTGAGGAGCTGTTTTTCCTGATATATGTAGGTACTAGTTACATAGGGAAGGATAGCAAAGAGGTCCTAGAGACCCAGTTTAGGATTTTTAGGTAGGAGATTGAAGTCCAGGACCTCCATAGTAGCATTCTCTGAAATGGTTCCAGTTCCATGCGCAGGATCAGTTAATGAGGCAGAACTTCAGTATCTCGTGTGGATAAGACAATGGTGCAGGAAGAGGAGTTTAGATTTATTAGGAACTGGGGGACATTTTGGGAAAGGAACCTGATTGCTGGCATATACATTAAAAAGGTACAGTGCAGTTTTTAAACTAAGGGTTGGGGGGAAATCTGACAGGTACAGAGGTGAAAATGGTTCAGACAGAGGCTTCCCTTTTTAATGGAGATTTTCTATGTCCTAGTAAGGTGGAAAGGATGGAAGAGGAGAAAATATGGGTAGGATCTGATGCAAAATAGTCAAGTGGAAAAGAGTCCCCATTCAGTTACATTACATAATGGCAGCTATCTAAAAAGTGACAGTCCTTTCTAAGGACTTGTATACAAATGCCAGAAGTCTAAATACTAAGATGGGTGAACTTGAGTGTCTTATATTAAATGAGCATATTGATATAATAGGCATCCCAGAAGTTTGGTAGAATGACAGTAATCAGTGAGACACAGTAATACCAGTTTACGAAATATATCAGGAGGACAGAATAGGTCATACTAGTGGGGGTGTGGCAGTATATGTGAAAGAACACACAGTATCAAATGAAATAAAAATCTTAAATGACTCAGACTGTGCCATAGAATCTCTATGTATAGTAATTCCATGCTTTAATAATAATGTAGCAGTAGTTATATATTATTGACCACTGGAACAGGATGGTGATAGCCACGGTGAAACTCTCAGGGGAATTAGAGAAGCTATAAAAAAATTTTAAAAAGGGGGTGGGGGGGGGTTCAGCTACCTCCATGTTGACTGGTTATACGTTACCTCAAGGACAGCACGCAGAGGTAAGTTTCTTGAGACCTTAGATGATTGCTTCTTCAAACAACTAGGTTTGGAACTAACAAAAGGAAAGGAATTTCTTGATTTAGTCATAAAATGGACCACAGAATTTGAGGTCACAGGTGAGTATAGTTGAACCGTTTGATAATAGTGACCATAACTTAATAAAATTGAAAATCCCTGTAGGGGTTGGGGGGAATACTGCTGTAGCATTTAATTTCAAGAAAGGGGAACCACACAAAAATGAGAAAATCAGATTAAACAGAAATTAAAAGGTGCAGTGCAAAAAATGAAATCCATGAAAGCTACATGGACATTTTTACAGATACCACTGTGGTATCTGATTTAAATATATACACCAAATTAAAAATAAATACTAAGAGGACCAAAAGAGTGCCACTGTGGCAAAATAAAAGAATCAGTTAGATGCAAAAAGGCATACATTAGAAGGTAGAGGTTAATGCCTATTGAGAAAAATAGTTAAATCTGTTGAGAAAGGAATATAAACTCAGGCAAATTAACTGCAAAATATAATTAGGAGGGTCAAAAAGAACTTGAAGAACAGCTAGCAAGACTCAAAGTAACAGCAAAAATCTGTTTTTTTTTAAAAAAAATACATTAGAAGAAGAAAGCCTACTAAAACAACAAGTGGGGCCACGGAATGATCAGGATATTAAAAGAGCACTCAAGGAAGTTAAGGTGGTTGCAGAGAAGCTAACTAAATTCTTTGCATTGGTCTTTATGGCTGAGTATGTGAGGGAGATTCCCAAGCCTGAGGCATTCTTTTTTAGCTGATGAATCTGAGGAACAATCCCAGAGTGAGGTGGTATTAGAGGAGGTTTTGGAACAAATTGACAAAACAGTAGTACAGGACTCAACAAAATTGGCAGGCAGCTAGGTCCCCAGCTTCAAAAAAAGCAGATTTTATTTATCGCCTGAGCTTTCGTGGGAGAATATCCCACTTCGTCAGACACTTTGAAGAGGGAGAACTAATGTCTTACGCTCCCCTGCATTTATTGTCATCCAATTCTGTAAGTTCTCCCTCTTCAAAGCGTCTGACGAAGTGGGATATTCTCCCATGAAAGCTCAGGCGATAAATAAATTTGTTAGTCTTTAAGTGCCACAAGACTCCTTGCTTTTTTTGCTTTACTGGACTAACACAGCTGCCCCTTTGGAACTTCAAAAGAAGGTGGCTAACTGCCCAGCCACCAAAAAGCCCCCACCACCTAGTAAATGTGCCAGCAAGTTTACTTTTGGATGCTGGAGGGCACTCTGCTGCATTTCCCCGGCAGAGGTAGGCACCAGGCTACAAATTCTTGACGACATGGCAACCTGAAGCCTGGGATTTGTTGAGCCCTGCAGTAATAACTCACAAGGACATGGTGGTATCCACGTAAGAGTTCTAAAGGCACTCGTGAAATTATAGAATTGTGAACTGTGGTATGTATCTGATCATATGAATCGGTTTCAGATGATTGGAGGATAGATAATGTGATGCCAATTTCAAAAAAAAGTCTCCAGGGGTGTGATTCCAGCAATTACTCACTGATAAGCCAAATTCAGTACTACGCAAATTGGTTGAAACTAGAGTGAAGAATAGAATTATCACACACAGATAGATTTTTGCTGGAAGAGTCAACATACATTTTGTAAATCATGCCTCACTGATCTACTAGAATTCTTTGGAGGGGTTAACAAGCATGTGGACAAAGGTGACCAGTGGATATAGTGCACTTAAATTCCATTGACAAGATCACTCACAAGAGTATCTTAAGCAAAGCAAGCTATCGTGTGATAAGAGGGGATGTCTCCTCCTGAATCAGTAACTGGTAGAAGGTAAGAAACAGTGAGTAAGCATAGATGTTCAGTTTTCAGCAAGGAGAGAGATAAATAGTGGTGTTCCTCCCATTGATCTGTTTTGGGAGCAGTACTGTTCAAAATATTAAATGTTCTGGCAAAAGGAAGAAACAATGAGGTGGCAAAAATTGCAGATGATGCAAAGCTGCTCAAGATAGTTAAATCCAAAGCAGGCTGGAAACAGTTACAAAGGGATCTCACAAAACTGGATGACTGGGCAACAAGTGACAGATGAAATTCAGTATTGATTAGTGCACAGTAAAGCACATTGAAAACATAATCCTAACTATACATATAAAATGATGGAGTCTAAATTGGCTGTTGCCAGTCAAGAAGGAAGTCTTGGAGTCTTTGTGGATAATTCTCTAAGAACTTCATCTCATTGTGCAGTGTCAGTTAAAAAAACTAACAATTTTGGAGATCATTAGGAAAGGAATAGATAAAGTATCATTTTGCCTCCTTATAAATCCATGGTATGCCCAATTCTTGAATACTGCATGTAGATCTGGTCACCCCATCTCAAAAAAGACATGCTGGAATTGGAAAATGTACAGAAAAAGCACTGAAAATAAGGGGTATGGAAAAGCTTCCACATGCGGAGAGATTAATAAACCTGGAACTTTTCATCTTGGGAAAGAGGTAACTAAGGGGAAACATGATAGAGGTTTCTGAAATCATGACTAGTGTGGAGAAAGTAAATAAGGATTATTTACTCCTTCTTGTAACACAAGAACAAGGGGTCACCAAATGAAATTAATAAGCAGCAGGTTTAAAACAAACAAAAGGAAATATTTCTTTACACAGCAAACAGTCAACCTGTGGAATTCCTTGCCTGAGGATGTTGTGAAAGCCAAGACTATAAAGGGATTCGAAAAAGAGCTAAATAAGTTCATGGAGGATAGATCCATCAATGACTGTTAGCCAGAAGTGGCAGGGATTGTTGTTTGCCAGTGACTGGGAATGGCTGATGTGGTGGATCACTCGATGATTATGGCTATGTCTGCATTTGCCAGTTAGTCTGGACTAAGCAAGCCTGTGTCTACGCTAGGCTTTGCCTAATTCAAACTAAGAAATTTCTTAGTTCAAATTAGGCAAAGCTTAGTGCCAACTAATAAGTTCAGCTGTTAGGTCCAGACTAAGCGCTTAGTTGGAACTTTAGTTCAGACTAGGCACAGTGTAGACACAGATTATGGTTTAGTTCAAACTAAAAAAGTTTGAACTAAGCCATTAGTTCGAACTAGCCGCATGTCCTAATTTGAACTAAAAAGCAGCAGTTAGCCCATACTTGCCTGAGGTTAGTTCGGACTAACCTGAGACTTTTTTAGTTCGGACTAGCAAGTCCAAACTAAAAAAATAGATATAGACGTAGCTTACCTGTTTTGTTCATTCTGTCTAAAGCACCAGGCATTATTAGAAGACAAGATACTGGACTAAATATACTATTGGCCTGAGCCAGTATGGCTGTACTTGTGTTCTTACATTTTGTCCATTTTTAGGTAGGAAAAGTGGATAGATCCATCACTGGCTATTAGACAGAAGAGTCACGGATTGTTGTTTGCCAGTGATTGGGAATGGCTGATGGGATGGATCCCTTGGTGATTACCTGGTTTTGTTCGTTCTTTCTAAAGCACCTGGCACTATTGGAAGACAGGATGCTGGACTGGATGTACTGTTGGCCTGAGTGAGTATGGCAATAATTATGTTCTTATGTTTTGTCTGTTTAGGTAGGAAAAGTGGTATTTCCCCTAAGAAATCAAAATACATGACTCCAATGCAACAGAAACTGAATGAGGTGTATGAAGCAGTGAAGAACTACACAGATAAACGAGGCCGTCGATTAAGTGCCATCTTCTTGAGGCTTCCATCTCGATCAGAACTTCCTGACTATTATGTAACCATTAAAAAGCCAGTCGACATGGAAAAGATAAGAAGTCATATGATGGCCAACAAGTACCAGGACATTGATTCCATGGTCGAAGACTTTGTAATGATGTTCAATAATGCCTGCACTTATAATGAGCCAGAGTCTCTGATTTACAAAGACGCCCTTGTCCTTCATAAAGTTTTGCTTGAAACTAGAAGAGACATAGAAGGAGACGAGGATTCTCATGTCCCCAATGTAACACTGCTGATCCAGGAACTTATCCATAACCTTTTTGTGTCCGTAATGAGCCATCAGGATGATGAGGGCAGGTGTTACAGTGACTCCTTAGCTGAAATTCCTGCTGTTGATCCCAACTTCCCAAACAAACCACCTCTGACTTTTGATATTATCCGAAAGAATGTAGAAAATAATCGCTACAGAAGACTGGACTTGTTTCAAGAGCACATGTTTGAGGTGCTAGAGAGGGCAAGGAGGATGAACCGGTGAGTGAAACCATACATGTATCAAACCTAGTCTTGTCAAGTTAATTTTGAGTCTTACCGCTGGCCAGAAGATTTCCATTTTATAAAATACATCAACTTTCCTGACTGTGTGCTAGGAAAAAAGCAACTTTTTTAGCTGGGTGCCATCATCTTCATTAGAACTTAAGCTTTCATTTAAAAACATGAAAAAGAAAGTTTGTAGTAACCGTGTTTATGAAGTTAATCCCTGAAAGGCAAAACAAGGTTAAAACAGTGCAGTACTTTCTTCCAGAGTTAGGGGAATGCAAATTCAGAAGAGCAGCTCAGTAGGCAGCCCCAATAGTGGTAACAAGGAAACCATTCAGAGGGTTGGGGAGGCAAGAAATGGGTTGACTTTTTTGTGAAAGATTTTGTGTACTCGTAATCTGTCATCAAATAGTAAAGTAAATCATTTCACTGGGCTACTGCATTTTTAACGGAGTTGGTACATTTCTACAGAAACTTTGCTGGGCTGTGCCAGAAAGTAAAACTTTATATGATTATTGTCCTGTTTTAAGAATAAGTAAACAAAACTGTATTAATCTCCCTATCTCAAAAGCAGTTTGGCTGCATATACAGCAAATTCTTTAAAGGCAACTGACTGCTGAATAATTTAAGCACTGTACAAATGTAAAGCAAACAGAAATTCAGGGGACACGCATTATACACCATTTTTGTAACTTCTGCTTTTGTAAATGCTCATAAGAAGGCTGTTAGTGCTTTGACAGATCCCTTTTAAAGTGCTCTTTTAAAAAGACTACAACACTGCTCAGATAATACTGTGATGTAAGTCTTATTGTAAATACTAGATAGCTTAATTGTGGATATGTTTATTGTTTAATTACTGATTGAAAAGTAAAGCACAAGTTATTTAAAAAATGTGATTAAAAACTAATATGCACACATGGTTTTTATATGATATTTACTACTGAAATGCTTTTAAAGACTCTTATGGGGAAATCCGCTTATTAGTTATAGAGAAGTATGTGCTGAATTTTCTATTGGTTTATCTCTTTGTTGATTAGAAGTCATCTGATATACATTAAGTTTTTGTAATTTATCCTTAAATATAGCAGTTGTTGAGTTTGTATTGAGTACTGTTTATACCTGCACAAAGTGTATTCTCATGTTGTAATGTATCTGTTATTTCTGTGCAGGACTGATTCAGAGATTTATGAGGATGCTGTGGAACTTCAGCAATTCTTTATTAAAATCCGTGATGAACTCTGCAAGAATGGAGAGATTCTTCTGTCACCAGCACTGAGCTATACCACCAAGCATCTTCACAATGATGTAGAAAAAGAAAAAAAGGAAAAGCTACCGAAGGAATTTGAAGAGGATAAACTTAAAAGAGAGGAGGAGAAAAGAGGTGATTTCATTTTCCTTTCAAAACTATAAATATTTGTCTCTTGTCATGTTTTCATTGTTAAGCCAGGCTTCACTCCTCCTGCTAGGGCATTGAGAAGGAACTAGCCTGCAACTCTGTGTGGGACAAAGAAATCTTTATAAAGGTCTTCCCTATTGCCCTCCTCCCATGCTGTCTCCATACCCCTCGTGGCTTTCAAAAGCTATGAGGAATAAATAAAGATAGCTTGCTGCCAATGAGAGGAGAGTGTTACTCACAGCTCTTTCCATTTACCTGTCCTTTTCCCCCTTACCTCCATGGCAATCATCTTTATTCACTTCCTGCAGCTGGGCTTGATGCTGCAGGAGAGCAAGAGATGGTGGCTCTCAGTATGGAAGAAAGGCGAGAGGCAACCTTTCTAAAGGCCACCTCTCCCTTATTGCTGTTAATGAGTTGTCTTCACTTACATGGAGGCCTTAATAAAATTATATCTGGAGATCTGCACTCAGCTCTTGAGCAGCAGGAGGGAGAAGGTAGACAGAGCATGTATCATGCTCAAACCCTACTTGGAACTAGAATCCAGTAGTAGGGGAAATTGTCTGATATGGTGTGTTGCTCCTGCTTTGTCTCAGGGAGCATGATAGAGGGGGTTTGTACAGCATAGTGCAGTCCTGTGTACTACCAAAGTACAAATAATGTGTCAAATGTCAGCCCCTTCCTCAGCTCTAGATGTTGAAAAGACTTTTTTAATTTGCAGTAGTGCTGCCATTCACAGTTGTCTTTCCTTTTCGAAAATACACTTAAGTGCAAATAAAAGGGTTTGCTTGCTGTACTAAACAAAGTTGCTATGACTCAACCCAAGGAGAGTAGGTACAGAGCTCCATGGTGCTGTTCATAGAATCATAGGGTTGGAAGGAACCTCATACGGTCATCTAGTCCAATCCCCTGTGAAAAGCTGTTCTTCTTAGATTCTCTGTAGATTCTGTAGATGGGTTTTAGAAATTTTTGTTTCCATTTATGTTAAAATAAGAAGCTGAAAAGAGTGAAGATTCAGCTGGAGGAGCTGGTCTGTCAAGCTTGCATCGGACTTACAGCCAGGATTGCAGCTTTAAGAACAGCATGTACCATGTTGGGGATTACGTCTATGTGGAACCAGCAGAAGCCAACCTGCAACCTCATATAGTCTGTATTGAGCGATTATGGGAAGATTCAGCTGGTAAGGACCCAGGAAAATAGTGCAGTTTAGCTTTTCATTATTGCTTTAAAAAAAAAAAACTTCCAGATTTTTTCCTTGACTGAAATCTTAATTATTCTGCTTGTGACAGGGTGTGCATGGATGTGTATTTTTACTACTTCTGAGACACCTGATTTAAAGACTTTTGGGAAGCTGGGGAGCTGTTGGGCTATGGGAGTACTAAATGTCTTGTGTTTTTCACATTTATAAAGATCCTGTAGATGAGGACACCTCACCTTCTAGTCTAGGAAAGCTAGACATGGCTCCTTCCAGAACTCATCATTCCTGCTTCTGAGTCAGCAAGAGAGGAGCACAAGAGGGGGCCTTATCTAAACTAGAAAAGTATCCATGGCTGCTGATAATAGAACCAGTAGTAAATATAAACTACAAGTGCACCATAGGACAAGCCAGAATCATTTTAGAACATGTGATTTAAATTCCAAAGTAGTGCTAAATATGGCTTGTCCTTGACAAACTTACCATTAAACCAAATTCAGCACCAATTCAACAAAAACTCTTGCATTTGGTAGCATAGATCAGTAGTCATCAAAGTTTGGGTCGCGGCACTGCTCTGCTCGGGAGGGGGGGGGGTTGCTGCCTCTCCCTCCCCCTCCCCTGCCAGCCAGCGCTGCTCCTGGGGGGAGGGAAGTGGCTACCCTGCGCACTCTGGCAGCCCAGCGCTACTTCTGGGAGTGGGGGTGGCTGCCCCTCACTTCACTGCTGGCTGGTGCTGCTTGGAGTGGGGGGACAACAGCCCATCTGTTCCACAGTGGAGGGGTTGCCGCCTGGTAGAGGGGTCCAGAGCTGGGTTAGGAGCAAAAAAGTTTGATGACCACTGGTATAGATGAGTCTCAAGACTGAAAGTTTTATATTTTATGTTTATGTTAATACACTGAGCCAACCTGCATATAGTTTATTTTCTATGATTTTGAGAAATATCATAGTTCCCATTAATGGTTTATAAGAAAACTGAAGTCACAGCTTGATTCCATCAAAAGTAAGGAGATGGCATAACAGAAAAGGAGTTGTTTAAAAATTTACATTATAATATATTATGCAAAAGTCTCTGGGAGTTTTTCAGATTTTCAGATGGTAAGGAGTGATAGAGTCACAGGTTTTTCCTGACCTTGAGCATAATTTTCAAGGCTTGCATAACCAGAAATTACAGATTGCAGCTTCGATTTCCCAAGTCCAACTGGCTCAGCTTTACTAATTCCTGTTCCGTTCTTCTGAGTCAAACGTTCCTAGGAGAAGCCAGCCAGTGGACTTCTCACATAACGAAACCTCACTTATCTGAAACAATTGAGGAATATTGTTCTGTTTTGGATCAGCAAGGCTTGGGTATGCCAGATATTGCTATATAGATTTTTAATTACTAATACAATCTACTATTGCCTTTGCTTCCTTGTGCAGTAGAAAATATGTCCTTTTTTTTCTGTTAGGGGAAAAATGGTTGTATGGCTGCTGGTTTTATCGACCGAATGAAACATTCCATCTTGCAACAAGAAAATTTCTGGAGAAAGAAGTTTTTAAGAGTGACTACTATAATAAAGTTCCTGTTAGCAAAATTCTAGGCAAATGTGTGGTAATGTTTGTTAAGGTGAGAGATTAAATGAACTAATTTGTTAAACTAATTGCTGATTTGTACACTGCTTTTTTTAAAATAAGACTCAAGGACACTCTCACAGTACCTGTATGAAATAATCTGTCCCCCCATCATGTCTTACTTCATGACACATTGTTGGTTCTCTATAATAGAGGAAGAATGACATGAAGTTGCATTATTATTTACTCAGTGGCAATTTGGCTCTAGAGTCACACACAGATATTATCAAATTGGTTGACGCTTTGCAAGATGAATAAGGAAATTGCAGATAATATCTTAAAATTTTCCTCAGAAATTTTAGCCTCACTTGTAAGTGGAAGGAGAACTGGATAGCTCACAAAAATTGTAATGGGATATAGAGTTTCTTCTCTGTGTCACAGTGTGATTACGCCCAGGTAAATTGTGGTATAAGTTCTTATGACCTGAATGCTTTTGGCCTTTTTTGGAATGAATCAGCTGTCTCCACCCAGTTCTTAATGGATTTTTAATTTATGTAACTAACACAATCACTGCCATAATGGACACTAACTAGCTTCCTTGCTGGTGTTAACATTAAAGATTAAATGTTCAGGGAACTTACCAACGACCCAGGAGAGAAGTGTTTTTTTTCCTGTTCAGAGTTCAGACACACAGACAATTTAATGGTGGGGAAACAATTGCCTATAATTATACCTGCTTGATGTAGTAATTGGTATAATAAAAATGTAGTTCTCCTGAGCAGTCACTCTGGTACCTTGTGCTGATTTTTAACACACACATTTTTTTTTAAAGTTACTCAGATATCGAATCCAAAGTGAGAAACCTGGTGCATAGGTTGATTTTGGGATACTATGATGCAATATTTTGTTTTTGCAAGTCCAAACAAAAATTGGACAGGGAATATAATCTGTGTTTCTGAAAAAATGATCACTTCTCTTCACTCAACAGGAGTATTTTAAGTTATGTCCAGAAAACTTCACAGATGAGGATGTCTACGTCTGTGAGTCACGTTACTCTGCAAAGACAAAGTCTTTTAAGAAGATTAAATTGTGGACCATGCCCATAAGCTCTGTAAAGTTTGTCCCTCGAGATGTGCCCCTGCCTGTGGTTCGAGTTGCTTCTGTGTTTGCTAATACAGACAAAGTGGAAGATGAGAAACACACAGAAACCTTAGAGGAAAATAAAGTAGGAGACAGTATCCTTAACCTTGAAAAGGTATGCAAAATAAGATGGGTGTTGAATTGAACTGGATTTCAGATTAGAGATGATGAAAATGTGAACGTTCATTTTGTTTAGGTTTTGTGTTCTTCCAAGAACATAAATCAGTAGGGGGAAAAAAAAAGAAGTAACAATAAATCTCTCTTTAAAATATGTATACATTTTTTTTACAAAGTGTGTAAACTTTTATATGCATACTTCACATAAATAATTGAAACAAACAAGGAGTCTTGTGGCACTTTTAAAGACTAACATGTTTATTTAGTCTTTAAAATTGCCGCAAGACTTCTTGTTCATTTTGCTGAACTAGACTGACATGGTTGCCTTTTTCAAATAAGTAAATGAAGTTTTGATTCAAGTAGCCCTGTTTATATCTTGATGTTAACTACTGGCCACCTACCCTCTTGAACATGCGTGAGGGTCTGTTTGATGGTCTCAGATATGCTTCCCCAAAAACATACCATAGTCATGTGTTGGACTAATTTTCATTACAACGTATCATTTCTCTCATAGTCTTTGAAAGGTTTTTGGTTTTGTTTTCCTTTTCTTTGACTATCTTTAAGAAACGATTTCATCTTTCCTTATTTTAACCATCTTTAATAAGAAATATTTCATCTTACTTATTTGTTCTAAAGGAACAAATCAGTGAGACTGAAAACTTTATTTTTAACTCATTCCATTGCTGATAGGTGTTGCAAGTGTCATTTTATATTTAGTTTTTAGTTATCAAGTCTTCATTAAATAGAACAAGCAGTAAACGTTACATGGTGCTATCACATGCTTCTCTGTGACCGTTTATGATGGGTCTGACGTCGTTTATTGATAGTTAATGCTTTTTGGTTTAAAATCATCTAACAGTCAGATGCTTAGCATTCTTAAGGACATTCATCTTGCTCATGTATTGAGGAAGAAAATCTGTCTTTCATTCTTTGTATTTAGATTTACAGAATGTGCTGATCACTCTCAGCCCCTGATAGGCCTCCCAAGTAAAATGTATATTCTGATTTATCTCATCCTATGATAAAGCAAAAAGATAGTCTTATCAAGAATATGACAAATACAATAAAGTCTGATCCTTCCACATGTAGAGCATCTCCTGGGAGCAACTGAGTGCCCTCAGCGGCTTTTGACTTAAGGATACAGTAGGACATGATGTGAGTTTTGGATACAAGGGTGGGAGATAAAAAGGACAAACAGTATGATGTTTTTAAACATGTGCAGTAGTGTGGCTATTGTGACTTTTAAGATATGAACAATGAGTACCTTCACCCACAGTAATTTTACCAAATGCCTAATTTAGTTGGCCTGAACATATCATGTCACCGAAACAAAGGTAAGAATATTCTATGGTTAAAGCAAAACTCAAAGATACTCAGTTAAACTAACAAAGTGTCAATGGACTATCAAAATAGTCATCTTGAAAAATAGTAACTTTTTATTAGGAATTGTAAGTCTAACCACTTACATGGCCAGCAAGCGTGGTTTTGCCTTTTTTGGTTTTAAGATTTCAGTGCTCACATTTTTGGAAGTGGCGTGGTGTGTGTACTTAACTTATTTTCAGTAAGTTAAGATTCAAATAAACCTGCTTCTCTTTTTCCTAACCCAATACCTCTTTTATTTTGTAATCAACTTCCTAATTTCACCAGTTTTGGTTACATATATGTTGATATAGGAGAAAGAAGATGTTCCAGTGGAAATGTCAAATGGAGAACCTGGGTGCCACTACTTTGAACAGCTCCGTTACAATGATATGTGGCTTAAGGTTGGGGATTGTGTCTTCATAAAATCACATGGCTTAGTGCGACCTCGGGTGGGCAGGTAGGTATATTTTCTTCTCAATTTATAAACTGAAGCCTTAAAGTTAGCGTAATTAGACAATTAAAATTTGTTTGGATTAATAAAAGATTTCTGGATTTTAAAAATGGAGAAGGAAAGATAAGGAACCATCTCTGAGTGAAAGACTTTGGCAGACATTCTAAACAGAATGCGTGGGTGGAAGCTTACCAGCCAGAAAATAATGTGGATGTGTGGTGGATGCAGTGATTATTTTTCTTCCACCCATCTTCACTCACAATAAGATTATTCTTACTCAAGGGAAGGTGTCAGACTACTGTCAGGTTGCACAATGCTACTTTTAAAGGCTCTGAAATAGAGAATTGGAGCTTTAAGTGACAGTAATTAAATAGTAAGAATAAATTACATAAATGAAATAAAGTACTACTTAATAGCCATCATAATTACTGTATTTTTCTCAGTTTTAAGTGCATTTAAAGTAGACTTCTTGATTCTTCTTGACTCTCCATCTTTTAAAGACAGCTTTCATATCCGTTAGCTTCTGTAGGAGGTTAATACTTTTACTTCTATAGCACTGGGTTGTTTTTTTTTTTTAGAATTGAAAAGATGTGGGTACGGGATGGAGCTGCGTATTTCTTTGGTCCAATCTTCATACACCCAGAAGAAACAGAACATGAGCCAACTAAAATGTTCTACAAGAAGGAAGTGTTTTTGAGTAACTTAGAAGAGACGTGTCCGATGACCTGCATTCTGGGTAGTTATTTACGATTTTAAATTAAAATGGAATGGACTGATTTACCATATATACTCATGTATAAGCCAACCCCTGGTCATAAACCATAGAACCTGAAAAAATACAGGACCCAAGTATAAGCCCCTGAATCTGTGACCCCCTTCCCAAATCCCCCTGCCCTGCACCACAGGCTTTCCCTGAGTCCCTGACCCCTTCACAACCCCCCACCCTGTGCCACAGCTTCTCCCACATCCCTGACTCCCCTTCCCTAAAACCCCTACACTGCCACTGCTTCCCAAGCAATCCCCAGTCTCCTTCCTAACCCCACAAACTCTGCCGCGGCTTCCTCAGAATTCCCTAATCCCCTCTTTAATCCCCCCTCTGCGGCCCTCATGCTGGCTCCCACAGGCCAACACCCCCCGCCCAGGTCCTTCTTACCTATCAGCTCCAGAGGCCACTGAGCATACTCAGAGCATGCTCAGGATAGGAGATTTCAAAGCTCCCAGCTACCATATATACCTGAGCATATGCCAAGTGCCCTTTTCAAAGGGGATTTCAAGGCACAAAATTCTCAGCTTATGTACAATTATATATGGGTCTGTATGTATAGTTGCATATGGTTCTACTTCCAGATTTTTTTCCTGCTATGTAAAAGATAAAAATGGATAAATTACTTGAAAATCTTTTTTGGGCTTCATAGCTAACCGCCTTTATTGCTGTCTTCAAGATCCTTCTCTCTGATGTTTTCACACCGTAACAGAAATTATAAGAACTCTATATTTTGTTTTTAAATAAGTATAAGTAGGAATCAAAAGACTATGAAGTCCACCTGGACTTCTTGATTCCTGTCTTATTTATCTACAAAAGCACTTGGATACTAAGGTGATGTACTCAGAGGTAGCTAGAAATAGGTCCCTTGAATAAGAAATGGAATTTTTAAACTTGTTTATTTTGACTTTTTGGATATGTTCTTGGAGTGTTTGGGATGCAACATTAAATTCAACTAAATGATGCTGATGAAATATGTATGGACCATATAGGACTTGTAAGCAGTTAAATAATCTATCTTCTAGGCTTTTTAACTCCAATGGAACCCTGATTATCTGATCTAATTGGGTCTGGGGCCAGATCAGATAACCAAAAATCCAGATAAACCTAGTAATGGGTGGCAGGGTCTTGGGCTGTCCACCCTGGGCGTTTAGTGTGGAGAGTTGGATAAGGGAGGGCTCAGTTAAATGGGGTTCTGCTCTTTTGATTCATTTTAACTTTCTTTGAAGAAACCGTATTTGTGTGTTTGCAGTTGGGATGGGTGGGGCCTAGGTGGATTCCACCAAAATGTTTTTCACCTCAGCTATTTTCTAACCAAATTTTTATTTTCAAGTTTCCCTGTCTTTTTAATTTTTTAATGACCTCTGCTAAGTCAGTCTCTGAGTGCAGCCCTTGTCTGACAGATCATATGATTCTTACTATGAGTAAAGTGCAGTGAATGAGTGTGATCTTCTGGGTGCAGTAAAGCACTGTGAATCCTCAGGATATGTGAGATGGGTGGAAAATTGAATTTCCTGGCTGCCCTTTTTTTTTTTTTGGAAAAATTTCATGTCAGAGCTATGACCTCAAGGCACAGTTCCTTAAATCTCTCTCTCCTTTGCAGGCAAATGTGCTGTGTTGTCATTCAAGGACTTCCTGTCTTGTAGACCAACGGAGATACCTGAAAATGATGTTCTGCTCTGTGAGAGCCGCTACAATGAAAGTGACAAGCAGATGAAGAAATTTAAAGGGCTTAAGCGGTTTTCACTCTCTGCAAAAGTGGTGGATGATGAAATTTACTACTTTAGGTATAATATGATTGGAAAAAAGCTTTTTATTTTACTCTTAAAAATTTCAACATTTTGAGAGGATCAAATCAGACTGATCACAAATATTTAAAACATAATCTCAGTGCTACCATCGCATTTGGTTTCTTCCTGTCCAATGACCTCAAATCTTCACTCCCTGCTTTGGTAAAAGCTGTTATGTTCTCAAAAGTTCAGTCCTTCTGGGATCTACAGAAAATAACATGGTGTCCTCTGCCATGCAAAGATGTCAGAGAGGAAGCCCAAATATGTTCTCGATTGATGGATATTATTTTCAATAAGAACATCATTATTATTCTGTGCCCTAGCTTGGGCAGATGGACATGTGGGCTACCGTGCTACATTGCTATTTTTAATGCACTAGCTGAAGTAGAGCTACCGTATGTCCAAGGTCAAACCCACCTCACCCCCTCTCCTCCAGGTACATAATGAGGTAATTACCACTCATGCTACCCCCCACCCCCACTACTAGTTTTAGCACATGAGCCAGCATGTATTTTTCAGTCTACCCAAGCTGGGAAACATGCTCACAGTTGCAGTGTAGACATGCCCTCAGGGTAAGGATCATTTCTCATGCAGACAATGGTGTTTGTTTTTGTTTTTGTTTTGTTTTTGTTTTTTCCCCTTCTTCAGAAAACCTATTGTTCCTCAAAAGGAACCATCTCCACTACTGGAGAAAAAGATTCAACAGCTAGAAGCAAAATTTGCTGAGTTGGAAGGGGGCGATGAGGATATTGAAGAAATGGCAGAAGAAGAAGGTGAAATCATTGAAGCACCTTCTATGCCTCAGCTTCAGACCCCACTGGCTAGTGAATTGGATATAATGCCTTATACACCACCACAGGTAAGGATGCCTCTTAAACATCTTGAGTGGTACACCAGTCAGTACTCTTTGTCCTTTCCCCTTTCTCACCCCTACTCCAAATGGGAAAACAAAGCCAAAAAAAGTTGAATTAAAATGCAATGAAAAGGTTTATACTTCTGCTTAACAGCCCATGGAATAATTTTTTCATAATGGTACCAATTGCTGTAGTTTTGTAGCACAACTAAATCACTTTTAAGGAATACTTTCAAAGGGGAGATACTTGAAACAGCTTCATACTATATTATCTGACTAGTGTGCTGCTTCCTTTTGGAAGGAAATCTACAATTTTTGGTGGCAGAAAGCAAGCAGAATAGTGGTGGCAGTGTGGGAGAAATGCATCCCTCTCTCGTCTCCCTACCAAAATGGCCGTGTGGATTTTTATTCTTACTGTGTGTACGTACTTAGGTGCGTTTTGTGTATGTGTTTACTGAACTCCTGTTACCCTGAATTTACTAAACTATAATAGATATATGAAACTTCTTTTTTAGTGCCAAAACCATATAACTTAATTTTTAAAAGTGAATTGTGATATTTGGGTGCTCAGCTTGATACACTTTTAGAAAACACTGAGCATCAACATTCTTAAAAAATAAGCCTCTTTGGACACTGAATATTACTAGTCATTTGGGTTATAAAACTGTAGTTTCAATCTGTGAATTAAAACTTTATTCTAAAATGTCGAAAGGGAAATGGTGAAAATTTCAAACCTCTTATTATTTCAGTGGAAAATAGTAATGCTTTAAGAGAAATTAGCAGAGTCTTTGGTCCATGTGGCTGATGCATAGAATTAACTGTCCCAGGATGTTGGAATGAGGAATGGGTGAAACTATGAAATCCAGCTTGGTTTGCTTGAACCTAAATTTCTCAAAGGAGAGCAGGACATTTGTTATATTGCTTTTGTATAAAGTTGTCTAGCCCAATTTATTTTTCAGTCTTCACAATGTTGAACTCATTTGGGGGTTTTTTTTGTTTTGTTTTTGTTTCATTTCATTTTAATGCTCGTAAATGTGGAAGCTGCTGATCTATAGTGCAATAGCATAAGTATTTAGTGGTGGTTATACATCAGTATATGGTTGAATGAAGTGATAGGAAATTGGTAGTTAAATGGGAACACTGTCAGGAACACGATTACTGCAGAAAGCAGTACAATCAGGGGCTGGTGACATCATGTTGTCAGAGTGCTTTTTACAGTTTTTCTCCAATCATGCTGCTCCTTGTGCTGATCTGTTATTGCTACAAACACTCCTTCCCACTCTGTCATGTTCTTCAACTCCTTCTCATCCAATATCTGCCTTTGCCATTCCATTGTGCTAATCCTCTTTTTATGTAACTCCACCAAAAGTATTTAAATAAAACAAAAATTGTGAGAAAGTAGTAAAGCTTAAGTGGTGATTATGCCATAAAAACAAAATAAAGGAGAAGACACTGAGCTTGAGAAGAAAGTTGCAACCTAATCTTACCTTCACTGTAGACCAAATGGGCAATTTAAAGAAATGACAGAAGCTCTCCATCTTGTATGCATGCTTCTGAACAAGTCCACAACTAGGTGTTGCAGGTGAAGATACAGAGGAAAACTGAAACCTAAAGGTAAACCTTAATGATGAATGATGAGCACTGAGTACACTATAGAGGATACTTAGTGCTCTTGAATCTGTTGAAAAGAAAGTTGCAGAATGTTGTGTTCAGGAGAAGCTAGTGTTCAGCGTCCTATTTGAATTTTGCTGAGAAAGATATAATATATAAGACAGTCCCAAAATGCGCAAAGAAATTCTTTCACAGCTAATATCCACTTCCTTATTGGCTGATGGAAAAGGATTGATATCTCAGCTTCCAATATGACGCTTTTTAGCACTTGTCTAGTCAAGTGCCATAAGTATGTGGAATTTTGCTTGAAAGAGCTTAGATCACAAAACATTTTATGCAGCAGAAGTCTCTATAGACAAGCAGTAAATCTGTCAAAGCTACTGAAGGTTTATTTTGGAGGTGCTTGATAGATTATAAGTGGATGCTATTGTGCCCATCACAATCTCAGTAAAAATCAGAGCAAACATGGAACATTTCTGTTGTTAGTCAATGTAACTGATGAAAGAACTATAAATATGCAAGCCATCAGTTGAGCCTAGAATAGGGAGAGAGATCTGAAAAATGACTATTGAATGTAGATGTGGCCTAGATACATGGGTTTAGAGAAGTGTTTCTTTAGTGGGTCAGGGAACACATTGTATGCAGAACACCTGAATAAAGCATTCTCAGAAGAGCTAAGTATCAGAGAGGGAGATGAATTCTTTGAATACAGCACCAATGTGGACACAAGAACAAATGGATATAAACTGTCCATCTGGAAATTTAGGCTTGAAATTAGGTGCAGGTTTCTAACCATCAGAGGAGTAAAGTTCTAGAATAACCTTCCAAGGGGAACTATGGAGGCAAAAGACATAATTGCCTTCAAAACTGAGCTTGTTAAGTTTATGTAGTGGATGATATGATGGGATAGCCCACTTTGGAAATTGACTGATCGTTGACTACTGCTGGTAGATATGCAAGTGGCCTAATAAGGGAGGGTAGATGGGGGTGGGTTCTGAGTTATTACAGAGAATTCTTTCTTGGGTGACTGGCTGTTGAGACTTGCCCACATGCTCAGGGTTTAACTGACCACCATATTTGGGTCGAGAAGGAATTTTTCCCCCAGGGCTGATTGGCTAGGGCTCTGGGGTTTTTCACCTTCCTCTGTAGCATGGGGCATGGCTCACCTCCTGGTGATTTCTCTGTATCTTAAAGTCCTTAAATCATGATTTGAGGACTTAAATAATTCAGTCATAGGTTAGAGGCATATTGCTGGAGGGGATGGGTGAGGTTTTGAGGTCTGCATTGTGCAGGAGGTCAAAGTAGATGATCTTACTGGTCCTTTCTGACCTCTCAGCCTGAGTCTAAAAGCTGGTTGCAGTGGCGGGAGATTTAAAATGCTGCAGCATCGCCAAGCTTCCAGGCATGTGTCAAAGTCCACTGCCGTGTGCCTGGAAGCTTTGCTGTGGCTGAGGCATTTTAAATTCCTCCCCCGACTCCTCCCTACCAATGGGGAGGGGACAGGGTGGGTCACGGAACACCTGCTTTACTTGGTGGAGCACTGGTGTTCTGAGGAACACTGGTCTAGAGAGAACTGAGTCAAAGATGGAAACTCATTTATTGACGTTTAAAGACTGGGTGGGTGCGTGGGTGCTCTTGTTCTGAGTGACAGAAGATATGAGAAGAGGGAAGAACTTGTGGAAGTGCGCTTACAACTCAGAGTTGGCTGGATGAGTCTGTTTCGATTACTGGACATCCAAAATAAGGTGCCAGAAAGAGGGAGCTGACGTAGCAATAAATGAAGTAAGACAGATGTGTTAGTCATCAACATCAGGGATATGGCTACGTAGCAACTGAGAGTCCATCTACACAGACCTGATAGCTTTACTGTTGCTAATGTGCTGATAATTGCGGTGTAGACATTGCAGTACAGGTGGCGACTTGGCCTAGCCTTCCGAGTATGTATCCAGAGGGTCAGGCTGGCTTTTACTTGGACAGCCGCCCATGTCACCATTGCTTCGTCGTCATTTTTAGCTTGCTAGCTCTGCTAGAACTAGCCACGTCAGTCTTCCCATGCTGGGGAGCATGCTCCCAGCTGCTGTGTAGACATTCCCAGAGATTATTGTCTAAGTCATGTGAGTGGAGGAGATCCTTCAGTGGTCCAGTGTAGTGGAAGGAAAGGAAGTAGGCAAAGGACGCTACAAAAAGAAAGGATGAAGATCTGCCAAACGAGACAAAGGAAAGAGTTATTAGAGGAAGCTGTTGTTGTGAAAGCCAAGGAGGAAATGTTAAAATTATTTCAACAACACCCATAACCATAAATATTTTGTATTTACTTAAATCCTATCTGCGGCTCAGATTTTTATAAAATGAAGTCTGAGATGTAGTGAAATGGTGCTTATTTTGTTACCTTACCTTTTTGGCTTCTTTAATCAGTTTGTGGAGCCATAGCCCATTTCTTGTTAATCTCTCATAGTCTAGAACAGTGGTTTTCAGTCTTCTTTAATTGGTGGACTCCTAAAAATATTTCAAATCTAGGTGTGGACCCCTTTGGAAATTTTAGACATGGTCTGTATACCCCCAGAGATCCATGGACCATAGGTGGAACACCATTGCGCTAGGATAACAACCATCTTTCACTGACTCCTTAGACGTAGTCCGTGGGCTGCCAGGGGTCCTTGGGCCACGAGTTGAAAACCACTGGTCTAGAGAGTCCTCTTTGAAGCTTAGAACAATACTTAATCTCTCAGTGAGGACCTTCCCAGGTTTCAGTTGTGAAGTCTGCATGATGTATGGAAAGGTTAAAACCTAGTGGGAAGTTATATTTTTCCCAGTGTACCTTGTGAAACTGTATAGTTTTATGAAGTGAGCTGTGAGTTTGAGACTTGATGTCTCTTTGAGGGCTGCAGGGAAGGGCAGCAGTTTAATAAATATTAATGAAGCCCAGGAAATGTTGATGCTTTAATAGATTTGAGATATATTTTATACAATTAAAGCTTTTGTATCTTGTGAAGATTCCCTTGTATATTTGTAGTCATAACCCATTTTTCTTACAGTCCACACCAAAGTCTGCTAAGGGGAGCACGAAGAAGGAGGGATCGAAAAGGAAGATCAACATGAGTGGGTACATCCTGTTTAGCAGTGAGATGAGGGCTGTGATTAAAGCTCAGCACCCAGACTACTCCTTTGGGGAGCTCAGCAGGCTTGTAGGAACGGAATGGAGAAACTTGGAATCCACCAAGAAAGCAGAATATGAAGGTAAATGAAAACTCAAGTGACGCATGCTATTGTCTGCTGTTTCCTGTCTGTAGAGATGCCATGATTGTATTCAAGCAATAAATTTAATGGAAGGTATCTTGTTTGTAACATCCTATATGCAAAGTTTTAAATAAACTTTCATGATAGCGAACCATAAGGATGAAATAGAAAATATCTTAGAATAATTTAATTACATAGTGCAGCTTATGAACAGTGTACTTCAAAAGTACAAGACTGTCTCTGTCACAAGGTATTTTTGATTGAACACAGAGACACAAAAAACAAGGAAACAACTCAGAAGTGGATGAATATGGAGATAACACTGCTGGGTTGAAAACTGGGAGGGAAGCCTACTTAGGAGCTGTTTGTGGAAGTGATTAATTAGAAGATTGGAGGAAGGCAAGCAAGAGAGTTTGTGGAAAAGGGGAGAGGCTATTCAAAGCATGGGAAGTGGGTAAGGAGTAGTGATACATAATGGGAAAAAAAATCCTTTGCTTAATTAAAATTGGGCCAAGATAAAGTACAACAAGAATGATAAAATAAAAATTCAAGATACTTAGTCCATTGCAATGCCACAAATGTAACTGTTAGAATTTTAGCATGATCCAAGAGTTGTAACTGATTTTGTTGAAATATCATAACCCCAGACAAATCCTAGGATGTTCAACAGATGAAAGAATCCAAGCAGAAAAATACTACAAACGATGCTTTCCTTACCTAATATTTGAGTGGTCTTGTATCTTTTCAATCAAACTCAAAACACAGTCGGCACACCTGATGAAATCCCTTCCTGAGTACTGCTAAACCCTCATTTAAATCTGTTCTGTTGGTATCTGCTATTGATGCTATAGATAAGAATGTTTCGTCATTTCCATTATAAAGCCCACATTTGAGATTTATATTGCCCTGCTGTTGTTTAAAAAAAAAAAAAAAAAATGTTACTTGAGTCAGAAAACTAGCAAATACATTTCTGGCTTTGGAATAAATATTACATAGCCTTGAGTTGCAAGTTTGCTTTTTCTTGAAAAGTGTTTTGTTGGCATGCTCAGAACTCAAAAACAGCTTTGGTTTTCCAACTAAAAATTTGCATGACATCACTTACTCCCACTGGATTTTCCGTAGCATCTTTGCCATGGAAGAGGGTAACAAGGCTCCATTTAGTCAGCTGCAGGCTATCTGTTGCGAACTCCATAAAGGAAATAGTAACATTGCATCATGGAAGTACCATACAGCATGACATTTTTCGTATACTCTAGTTTTGTTTACACATCACCCATAAGTGTGCGTGGCAGCTTATAGGAGAGAAATGTCAAGTCCCCTCTTATGTCATACCTCTGAAAAACAGGATTTTTAGCATGTTTAAAACTATCTAGTTAGAGAAGCTAAATTATTTGCATTTCTAGTATAATACACAACTGTAATACAGCAAAAGCAGCAGTACCGCTATAGTTAAGTTTGCATAAGTGCTTCCATTTTAATTGCCTTATTTTGCTTGCTTATAACTTTCAAAAACTTTCAATTTTAAAATTAATATTTGCTTGACTTGTCCCTGCCAAAAATTAGCTTTTTTGCAGGGCGGAAACTCAAGCTGAAGACATCTGAGTGGTGTTTGCTTTTGAATATGTGGGGGTGGGAGAAGATGTATTCCTTCCATTATGAAAACACACAATTCATGTGAGTGTTAGTCTTGACACTGCAATGGAAGATAGAAAGCTGAAATATGGTGTGTAGTGTTTTTTTTTTTATTTTATTTTACACCTCAGTTAGAAGCGCCTTTCAGGGTTTGGGTGAAAATTGGTTTGGATTTGGCTGAGTTTGATTCACTGAAAATGGCTCCTTGCACATGTGGGATATAAGTTATACAATTTTTAGCAATATTAAAGGACCAGTAGATTCATTGCCCATGCCTGCACAGCTAACTTAGCTGCATTGTGGAGAATTGTGTAAATATGGACTGTGCATGAGGTAAGCACTTATAATAAGGAAAAGTGAAGTTCAAGCAGAGAAGCATTTTTCTGCCTTATAAATTGCATTGGCAGGTCATTCCAGTGTTCCAAACCCTGGTCTGACAGATTTGGGCTCAGAGTCCTTGAACTTCATCACGAATCCCTGTGGAACTTTTCTACATCTGTGCACCACTATTGCACTGCTGTGGCAATGTCATTAAGTTGTACGTTTCGTCTGTTAGATCTGTGCTGGTTCTGATATCATTAGACAGAACTTAGGTAGCATTGCCGTGCATTAGGTGAGTCACACGCAATCCTATTTCAAGATGCAGTATTCCAAAGTTGAATTAACTTAGGGTCCAAAGAACATTTAATAATAATTCAGTAGAATGTCTTAAGTGGCTTCTCCTTCTATCCGATCGTTGTTTTTTTTTTAAACTGGCAAGAACTAAAGGAGAGTCTGAACATCTGGTTCCGTCTTTTCCCTAAATTCTTTAGTCTCTCTGAAGAAGGGTGTCCACTTTTCTACTTCGTTATCTCCCCTTCAATGGCTTGTATTCTCTGTTCTCAATCATATATGGGTTGCCTGTAATAAATTTAGGAGTTCCTGTGCGTCGTCATCCCTTCCTGAAAAGAATGGTGAAAACAAGGAAGGAAATGGCTAGAAGAAATGGAACTGGTCTTTCAGGCTATTTATATATCTAGAAGTTGTACAAACTAGTTACCCATGAAACACAGTTATATGATAAAGACTTCAGGAATCCTATGCTGGTAAAAGCTAGTGTTTTTGTAGCATATATGGTTTAATCCCAGTGCTGAACTTCTTAGCCTCATTTGACAAAGAAATCTTTATTGCTGTTTTAGTCACAGTTTTCATCTTTCACTGACTTCAAGAAAGCTTTTAGCCCCTCCATTCATTACTGTTAAAATCAACAGAGGTATGTGCTGCACTCATTTATTCTTTGTTGCTTCTCATTGCTTCAGTAGGATATAATATTCAGAGTAAACTTAACCTGTAGCTTGCATGCCCAAAAAGCACCTTAAGTGGGCATTTGGAATACACCTTTTTCTCATGTAAAATTGTCTTCTCATCAGATTTCTATACATTTGAGCTTTTATTCTTATGGGAGCAGTGAGAAATTTGATCTGGATATCAGTCAGGTTCACAACGCTGAGGACACCCATGCTTCCACAGAGCTGCACAATTTGAGTTAGACATCTGTAGCTAAAAAGGAAATGGCTGTAAGAGGACTTTGATGGAGGAAGAGAGAAGTCAGAAGGAGAGGCAGAGGAAGTGTTTTTGGTCCATCCATCTGCTGCTTGTTATGTCCTATACGTTAAGGACCTAGCTACACTAGGGATATGTCCCACCTGTGCTACTGCTGTTTCAGCTCCACATGGGAGGTCCTAATGTAAATGGGGCACCGATTTGCCACTTGCACTTTAAACACTCATGACCGTATGTTGCACGGGGCAAGTCTTATTGACAAAGTGCTTAAAATGCCAGCGGCAGCTGGTGGTTTACCTACAGGAGAGCTCCCAGCATTGCTACATTTGGTTTAGCTGAGCCAGTGGTGTCAAAAGTGGGAAAATTTTGCTGAGCTTTCCTGGTGTGGAGTAGGCCTACTGCTGGACTGCTGCCGTCATGTTGGTAACACTGTGTTAGGGTCAGATCTGTTCTTTGCCTTTTTAAAATTAACTTTTTCATCAAATAAAACTTCGCATTTTTAAAACTTGGTGGAATATTTTTCATGATAGGTTCTTTAAAAGTTTTAGCTGGAGCCAAATGAAATCAAATTATGTGCTGTATGAGTAGAATAATCTATTCTATTTTATATTAGACTAAACTATGCCAGAGTTTTAATAATCCTCTTTAATGAACAGATAATATTTTGAAATTCTGGGTTACAAAACAGAACTGAAAATCTAAAATACTTTTACAGAGCGGGCAGCTAAAGTTGCTGAGCAGCAGGAGAGAGAGCGAGCAGCACAGCAACAGCAGCAGAATTCCTCCCCCCGGGCAGGCACTCCTGTTGGGGCTCTTATGGGGGTGGTGCCGCCACCAACACCAATGGGAATGCTCAATCAGCAGTTGACACCTGTTGCAGGTAAAAAGTAGGAGCTATGACCATTTTTTCCTCATCCACTTTATCAAAACCCTTCATAACTCTGAACACTTCTCTTGGGTCACTTTATTCCTACTGAAGGAAAAAGTTCAACCTCTTCAGTCTTTCTTCATAATAAATATACTTAAACTCACAGTTATTCTAATTTCCCCACATTGGCCTCTCCAGTAGTTAATATTCTTCTGAGAGAGGCTGTAAAACAGGCTCCTCCTTTCTCAGTAGAGCTGCTCCCTGTTTGTATTCAGTCATCTGTGTTCATTCTGCTTATTAAAGGAAATGTTTACTCCTGTTAGTGCTGCAAAGGGAAGTGAGCTGGATTTTCTTCTAGTGCATGTATCATCAATGGAAGTGTTAAGCAGGTTCCATTTGATATCTTTTATTGTTGGTGACACGTGAGACTGAAAAATCCAGCCTGACTTTCACATTCCAGGATGAGTTTGCAGATCTGGCAGTTGAAAAGGTTATTTTGCTCATAAGCTGAGAAGGGTTGATGTGGGATAGCTGAAAAAATAAATATGAAATCCCACATTGCCATTTGTACCAAGGCACTTTAAACTCTAGAACTGCACTTTGAGGGGATGTTTGGTTTTGGTTTGGGGGATTCTTTTTTTTTGTGAAGAAATCTGTACTACCTGGTGTTGTGCTGATTAACCGTCATAATCCAATTGAATTCAGTGGGACTATGCCAGTATTAAGTGTTTCTAGGAGTAGATTCGAAGGCTGGGCAAAGCACTGGAGAATATGTTAAGGGAAACCATCCTATATCGGCAGGGGTATGTATTATATGTGATCTCATTAGGTCTTTTCCTCTCCAATATCTGGTTCTGTTTTAGATTAATTAAAAAGATCACATTAGTTCAGTCAAATTCTAAATAGTGTGTTGTACATAAAATTGAAGTATATTTTATCTTTCCCTTAAAACATTCAAGTTACTCCGTTTGCACTGTTTTTCTTTAAGATGCAGCCATACTTTAAGCTGACAGCATGAAGTCTTTTTTGCTGTTACAACCTCTAAATTTCTTCCTGATGAATAGGTTGTATGGATGTTCAGTTAAATAAATGTTTCTTAGGTGGCTTATAGTATCTGGACTGCAAAGCATTTTTACACTAACCTGCATTTTTTTTTTGTTAAGAAATTCATGGTGTTCTTTGAAATTCTCTAAATCTGGTTGTTCATTTTTTTTATGTTGAGTTGTTATACTTTTAGCAGATTTTGCTGTCTTACATTTTGGTATTCTCGTCCAAATAGTTTGTATATGTTATAAACAAGAGTTCCCCCAATACCACCTTTATTTTACCTTGAGAATAGTCTTGTACAAACAAGAAAGGTTATAAATTTCAAGCCTCTCTTGTCTTCCTCATGACCATCAATTTTACATTTTTTGCACGGAGTCTTTTTTTTTTTTTTTTTTAATGGACAGGTATGCCTTTTGTGAAACCTTTACAAATGCTTTGTGACAAACCTAAGTTCTGCATATAATTTTCACTGATTACTTTATCTCTTCAAACACAAAGATCATCCTGTCATAATTCAGACTAATAGACGAATTTCTCAAGTGCGTCTTCGCTCTGTCATGCAAAATACTTCCAAATATTTTCCTTGTAACGGATAATGGAGTCGTCTACTTTCCAGTCTCCCAAGAATCTTGTATTTGAAAATGTCTAAGTAGAGAAACTGAGACTTCACTATTTTTTCTTCGGCCTTTAAGTCAGTGATGAGTTGATAGAAAAATTATGAAATTCCTCTACTTTCATCTGAACGAAATAATCCTGTGGAACTAGTTACAGGACATTTGTTCAGCCTCTGAGGCTGGGAAATCCTAAGACCTTCTAAAATGCGATTGTAGAGAAGAAATCTCTAATCACTTGGAAAACTGTATATACAGAAGCTTCTAGTTCCCAATCTTCAAGCATCTAATGAAGTGGGATTTTTCTCTCACAAAAGCTCATGCTATAAATAAACTTGTTTGTTTTTAAAAAGTGCCGCAGGGACTCCTTGTTTGTAAATGGCTGTGGCTTACCTGAAAAATGGGGGAAGGTTCATTTAGTTCAGAAGATGTAAACAGCTACCAAAGGGCACCCTTCCACCTTACCCCCCAAAAATGTTGATTGCCTATTGGATTTAATTTACTAAACAATACTTTAGTGAAAACTGCCATCCGACACATTGGAAGTGATCACATAAACCATGAGCTGGAATTGAACCTTAATGCAGATTTCACAACAGTATGTTAAGGCTATCAGCTGTTGTGTAAATATTCCATTAACGTCATGCAACATAGGTACAAATATGCTTTTATAATTGGAAGGAAAGTTTTTAAAAGGTTGAATAGTGCCTGTCGTGAAGATGTAATTGCAAACTGGCATAGGACATTTCAGCTACTGTGAGACCACTTATTATATGGATATTTTTGTCTGTGGTTTTAATTTTTTTAATTAAAATGTGTATTTCATAAAAATATTTGAAAGGGACATCTATTATGATTTAAAATGTAGTTAGTGAAATGTCAAGTTAAATTTCTTTCTTACTAAAGACATTTATAATGTGAATGGGACCCAAACAGTTCTCTCTTAATTGTTGGCTTCACTTGAAAAAGGGGGAGGAAGTTGATGTTTCTCAGATACATAAAGTTTTCTAAGCAAGCTGCTAGTTAGTTTTCAGCTACAAGTAGCCTCTGCTCCTAAACACACAGTAGTTCCATTAAAGAGAGAGTGGTCAACCAGAGCTATTGAGAATTATCAGCTGGTCTTAACCCAGAAAATTTTGCACTCTTAAAGTTATCTCATCTATGATTGTACATTGTCACTGTAATGGAAACTCTGGATATTGTTTCTCAGCATGTACTGTCAATTCTCCAGTATTTTGCATATTTAATCTTATCGCCTATTCTTTAGAACCTTCTTTGATCCTCAGTCATCTTTTCATAGTTTTCCAGACACCTTTTCTTAGCTGACAGCACCCCATGCAAAATTAACAAACATCAAGAGACTGGAAATGGCAAGTTAAAATTCTAGGGTTTAATAAGCACAATAAAGACATTTCAGAAAGGCTTTCAGGTTTGCTTTCTGAAGGTACCATACTTGACACTTCCTCACCCTGAAGAGATTGAGGTTGTTGGCAGATGATCCAGGATAGTCTTCATTGTATACTTCTCTTTATATGAAGCTTAGGAAGCATCAGAGTTAAAATTTTGCCTTGATTTACCATGTTAATCAGTTGTCTTTGGTGAGGTTGTATGAGTTGGACATCAATATACATCAGCACATCCTAGGCTATCAGATGTTGGTCTTTCACTTAAACATTTTCTCAGGTTATGGAAAGGTTAATTTAAAAAAAAATAAAAAATCCCACACCACTACATTGAATTAAAGAGCATGCATTATAAATAACCTTGGTAGAGGAATTCTGGATACATACCAGACAAAAATGGTTAGATTTCTCGTAACTTCAGTTAGGTTTGGCTACAGAGTTATCCCACAAAGTATGGATGTGCATAAATTGATGTACTGAGTATTGTGCTGTTAATCTGAATATGAATGGCAGAACTTGGTGCTATGTTACAACTGTTCCCATTAGTAACAGTTAAATTGTGGCTGTATTTATTATTGTGTTAACATGTATCTCAACAGTCAGCATTTTTGCCCCATGAAGAACATTACGAACCCACTCAATACTACTAATTCATTGGAAGTACAGCGTTTCATGTGTATAACTTTTATTTTAATTTTTGTTCATTCTTGCAAGATACTAATTGTAGTATTGTCCTGCTGTACTAAAGGTGCTTATTTGTGGATAGTGCATGTCTTATTATTTAGATCATATTGCATGTTATTGATGCATGTTTGAAATTTGTTGTGTCCTTCAAGGCATGATAGGTGGCTATCCGCCAGTGCTGCCACCTTTGCAGGGCCCAGTTGATGGCATTGTTAGCATGGGCAGCATGCAGCCACTTCACCCTGGGGTGCCCCCACCCCACCAACTTCCGCCAGGCATGCCAGGCATCCCAGGCATCCCACCAGCGGGTAAGAACGTCCTCATGACTCATTATTTCATCTTCATGTTCTCACCATTTAACCAACTGTTACAGAAATTATCTGAAGCTTGTTGGTTTGTAGCGTGACTGTGGCTGAATGTTCCAGGTATGTCTAACTGTCGGGTGTGTGCTATGCTGCTGAATATACCAGGATTCTCTCAATTGTCTTCTCAGCTTAATGGAACATTAATCAATATTGACTGAGCAACATATGTAATGATTAAGCAGCAGAAGTTTTAGCTGCTGAAACATGACAAGTCAAAATCATGTTATTTGAGCATAAGTTTACCTGAGACTTCAAACCTGGAAAGCAGTGTAGTTCTTATCCTTGTAGTTCAGTAGAAGGTACAATTATTTTTTACTAGACTCACAGATGAAATTTCTTGTTGCTAGTGCCTGTTGGAGGTCCTTTCCATCAGTACATTGTTTTGTTGTTTTTAAAATAAGTCGAAGTTTAAATTCACACAACTGACTAATTCCAGGGTAGTCTAGTTCAGCAGGACAAGCAAGGATTCTTGCAGTGCTTTTAAAGACTAACAAATTTGTTTATCGCATGAACTTTCATGGGAGAAAATCCCACTTCATCAAAGCATCTGATGAAGTGGGATTTTCTCCCATAAAGTCTCATGAGATGAATAAATTTGTTACTCTTTAAGAGTGCCACAAGACTCCTTGTTTGGACAACTGACTAGATATCTCTGTGTATTAGCAGTAGGCTAGCTAATCAATCAAACAGATATGTATGATAAGATTAGAAATTGTCATTGTTACTTATTTACTAAATACAAAAATTGAAGGCAGTCCTCATCTTCATTTTTCAGTCTATAAAATGTCCAGGCACAGAGCTAATTATAAAATTGTATGTAATCTTACAAATTAGCATAACATAGTGTTCTGTCCTAGCGATTCAACAATACTTCATGTCCCAGGCCTGATAGAAGGTTCATTTGAATTATATGTGGGTGAAGTGACTCAGTATTATTTCATCACAGTCAAAAGCTTCATTGACAGAGAACAGCATTTCCCCCTTTTGTTTTTATTTTCATGTTAAAATTTAAATTTCTGAGCAAAGCAAAAGAGGATTCTGTAATATTCTAGGGAAGAGGAGGAAATGTAATGTACTAATCTCTCTAAGAGGCTAGTCTCTCTAATGATATCATTGTCTCAGTCCTGTTCTGGGATTGCTGGCCACTACCCTCTTTCATCCTCTTTACTGCGGCTCCTTTCCCGTTTTGTCCCACAGCATACTCCAATGACGCCACTTAAAATATCATGCACGTTCAATAGTTAAGCTGTTAATCTGTAAGTGGGAAGTGGTATATCTTGTCTGCTTTTTATCTTCCATTTCCACCTACAGTAGATGTTTACCTGAAGTCCTGTTAATGTGGTTTTTGTATTTGCATGTAAGTGGGTTTAAAAAAAAAAAAAAAAAGTCCATCAGAATTAAGTATGCAACCTGTGTCCTAATCGGTGTGTAGGATTCCCATTAACTTCATAACATTAATGGGTTTGGTACTGTAGCTTGGTGATACAGCTGTCTACTGCAGTTTATCTCCTGCTCACCAAGTCAGTGAAGTTTAAGAGCAGGATAGTGGTGGTATAAAGGTTTGACATATACCTTTAAGAGGTCACTTGTTCATTATCACAGCTGGAGAAATTTAGCATGATAGGTTCAGCATTTTAGAAGAGAGGATAGAGTCAAGGAAGAAATGATAGACCCTGGGCTAAAGGATCCTCAGAATTTAATCTGAAACAACATATGGTAAGGGAGGGGCTATTCTGAGCTGCTGAAAGAGGGGCGGTTTCTTCCATCCCCACATCTCCCAAAAAATCCCTAACACAATATAGTATTTGCATTAGCAGAATTCATGCTTGATGCTGTATTTTTATTACTGGAAATACATTTGAAATAGAGATCCCTTCAATTTGAAAATTAGCCCAATTTATGCTTAAAGAATAAATGTTGATGAAGAATTACAGTGGCATATCTCTTAAAATCAATTTGTCACTAATTCAGAATACTACATGCAGATTACATCTGGTAAAATATACATGTACATTTGTCAACTTGAAAATTACTTTATATTTGAATTATGAACAGATTAAGCAGTGACAAGACTAGAAAGAGAACAGCATCAAGAGTAACTTAATCTGTTCAGGCCCAGTCATCTTCATGTAAAATGTCATGAACTGGATGTCTCTGTTAGATATGTAAATCCATCTTTGAGTGTGAGTTATGTGATTTGTTCCCTGCTGCGCTTCATGCAATAGGGGAAATGTGTGTTGTTTTTTTAAGAATTGGAAATGTATTTTAACTTTTTAAAATTATGTATGATAAAGCAAGTGGATAATGTTAATCTGCTTTTCTCTTAAGGCAGTATAAACTAAGCTTGTCACTTCAGTATTTATCGCAAGTTGCTTTTCATTTTAGAAGGCTAATATGGCACATAACATTAAAATAAAGGAATTGCATGGCTTTGCTGCCACTTCAACATATTTTATAGTGTTGAACATTGGGAAAAAATTGGATGTCACCATATAGAGCAAATCTATATTTCTCATTTTTCTTAAAAAGGAAATGGGAGGATTTATTTTAAATAAGAAGTGAATAGTTGAATGGTAGGATTGTCAGATTATAACTGAGCAATTGGCAAAAAAAAAAAAAAAATGAAAAAGTGTTTTAAATTGACCTGTCTGCATCTCAGTATCGTGCCATTAAGTCTGGAAATTTTCTGTTAAGCGATGTTGTATCATTATGGTGGATAAAATTAATTTCAATAGTAAAGGTATGATTTCCAGCTAGATAAAGATCTGACATCATTGTAAAAGACAACATGGCATTGGTCACTGAGCTGACATAAGCCTAATTTTGTTTGTATTTCAAATATAGGTGTTATAGGCCAAAACGTTTCTTCCATGGTAGGCACTCCAGCACCAGGAGGAAGTCCATTTGGACAACCGGTAAGAAATTTGCTTTCTTTATGAAGCTTAAAAACCTCATACTCCATCGCATTTTCTGAGTTGATATTGAATCCACGTCCCCACAGTGCACTAATGGGTGCTGTAATGCAGTGGTTTCCAACATTTTCTCTACCATGGCACACCTTGCTACCTTTAATTTGAGGCATACCACGATACAGTTTCCATATGAACTCATGATTATTCATGAGCCAGTGAGACAATCTAGAGCACTTTGAGTAGTTTTTCAAAAAATTTTGTGGCACACCTGCTCAGACCTGATGGTATACCTGCATCCCATGGCACACTGGTTGGGAAACACTGCTGTAATGCAGGTTGCCTTTCAGATGAAATGTAAAATCAGAGCATATCTTACCACTTATGGTCAATAAAGATCTCCGTAAGAAGAGAATTTGTGTTTCTTGGCCAGATTCTAATATGGTTAATTAAATTCTACTGAACCAAGTGCCATTCAAATGAAAAAATATTGTTTTTCCCCTTTCCTAACCAATGAGAGTTATTTCTGTGTACTGTTTAATTGCTGATGACCTATATTTTTCTGTTTGTGTAAGGAGACTCCTTCCTCGGTTTCTAAATCATAAATAAACAGGCTTTCCCATCTTTATTTTTTCATAAACTCATAAGACCAATAAACAGACACTACATGGTTCTGCAACAGTCATGTCATTCTACTGATAACCATATGTGCCTTCTCATTGTTTCATAGGTAGCCAATTCATTAGACTAATTCTAATATTCTAGAGTGGAAATGATTTTGGACTTTTAGAATTATTTTAATCCGTGAGCCAGTCAGAAGGTAGTAAAGTGCATATGCAACCTGATTTGGTTCACATTGTTCCAGAACTCAGTATTGTTGACCTTCTAAGGAGGTAAATAATGAAAATTTACAGTCATAGAGATTTTAGCCAAGCATGACCCTGAATTTTCTTATGTTTATAGTGATTCCTGCATGAGGGTGATAACTGTTGTTTATATTACAGACATGCCCAGGGTCCCCAAACAGGATCAGGGCCCCATTGTGTGGTACAGCTACATAAGATGATACAGTCCATGCCCTTAAGACCTTACAATCTAGTTTAAGAAAATATTAAATAAATATGTGAGACGAACAGGAGAAGGAAAGGAAGGAGAGAGGACAAGAGTAATGGCAGTAAGAATGTGTTTACATAGACTAACGATGTGAACAAATTCATGGCTTTGAAGTATTTTTTTTTTTATATTTTAATATAAATACCAGAAATTGCTCAGCCATCCTGGTCCCTGCACTTCCGCCCCTCATTGAAAAAACAGGGGGGCCTTGTTTGTGGGGCTTTTACCTGAAAAGCTTTCCCTGTGTAACACATTGACTTGCCTGTGCCTAGGTCACACCCAGTATTCATTTTGATGCTGGGGTTAAGAGACTACCTCTTGTACACCTTGTGGAGGATACATGTTTATCTGAGAATTCCTTGATTTGTTGGTAACCATAGAAAAGCCACCGTTGGATACAGATGGGGAAAGTCTTTTTCACTGTCTTTTACCTGGTTAAGTTTTATAGGAGACATGTGAAGCTTAACAAAAAATACACTCACTCTCCTCCTATCATTTGTCATTTCAGATGGGAATACTTGGGCCACCTGGCCAGCAGGCACCACCTCCATACCCTGGTCAAAGCCAAGCAAGTCAGCAGGTTATACAGCAGCCCACAACCCCAATGTTTGTCTCCCCTCCACCAAAGACACAGAGGCTTCTTCATTCTGAGGCCTACCTGAAATATATTGAGGGGCTTAGTGCTGAATCAAATAGTATTAGCAAGTGGGACCACACCCTTTCAGGTAAGACTTTCTACACTGCAGAAAGACATTGGCAGATAGAATACATTTTTATTATTTTGGATTGGTATTTATACTGGTTATCATAGTCCTAGCTTGGTAACCAATTACAAACGCAATTGTAGATTAAAAAAAGGATATTTGTTGACACTGGTTATAGTGGAGCAGGAAATACTTGGAAAAAATAAACAAAAAGCTTATCTGTCTATAGGACTTCCATTAAAGCTGTTGGAAGTCAAGGGGCTGTATTTACATGTTCAGCATGCTTAAAATATAACTTGAGATGACTGGGGGAAGAAGAGATATTTGACTGTCAATTTATACTGCTTTTGCTTCTCTAATAACAAAATGACTGTCTCCACTGAAGGAATGCAGAAATATTAACTGACAGTATATTGAGGTAAAGCATGAAAGAGAATTCAGCACTGCTATTTATTTTAAACTCCACAAAAGCAGACAGTACAGATGGTCATTGTGAAATGCAGCAGCATCTAGTTTTAGCAAGAACTAAGTTTCTTTTGTTTGATTAACTTGTTTTCAAAATATCAGATGTTGCCAGAATGCTCAAGATTACTTTCATTTTATTTGAGCTAACGTTTTTAGAAGGTGAAATACTGAATTAAGACCTTGATGCTGCAGATTGGATCTGCACAGGGCTGATCTCTGGACTCACACAAATCATTGTTGTAATAAGTAAACCTCTCCACACAGATCTAGTTGCAGGATCAAGAACCTAAAATTGCTACTAATGGAAACTTATGTTTTTTAAATATATTTTATTTGATTGCCTCATTTTACTTTGAAGACATTTCAACTTGGTTGCATACTGATTGTCAGTATTGCGAATTTGAGAACACAGTTAAAAAGCTAAAATTTAGATTAATTTTTAATCATTCTGCATATTCACTGGATGTTAGTGTGGTGAATGGCAGTATCAATTTCTGCATTTTTTATGTAATTTCCCAATTGCCTGTTTTGGTTTTGTAACATGAACTGTTCCTAGATAAGGACTGAGGTTATTTGATTATGTTAATATAATTGAATCACAGATCAAATATGAGCTCAAGATTCAGAGATTAAGGCAGTTTTTTGCCATCCAATTTCCAATGGCTTTCTAATGCATTAGTATACCAATTTAATAAAAGTTTTACTATAAACATAACCAGAACTTTAGTATTACAGTACATGGTATAAAAGTATTAGCATACAGCTTTAATAAAATTGTTTATTCAACTAATTCAGTCCCAGCAACAGAACACAATTGTCTCCTCCCCATTTCTCCAGCTTTGGTTTTTTACATTTAAAAACAGGCAAAAATAGCTTATTCAGAAACAGAAGTATTATATAAGAGGCACAAAGTAATCTGGCTGTTGTTGAATTTTTCAGCACGAAGACGTGATGTCCATCTATCAAAAGAACAAGAGAGCCGTCTTCCTTCACACTGGTTGAAAAGCAAAGGGGCTCATACCACAATGGCAGATGCCTTGTGGCGACTTCGAGACTTGATGTTGCGAGACACCCTTAATATCCGTCAAGCATACAACATAGAAAATGTTTAATCCCATACATTGCTTTTGTCTTTGATACCAACATATAAAGAGTTTCGTGGAACAATAGCTGTTTTAGTTACTGGGTGGGGAGAGATAACCAATAATAATTTTTATTGCATTTTATTGTACATTGCAAGACCATTTTTATATAAGGACACTTTTAATAAGCATATTTCACTTTTTGTTATTAAGTTGAATTTATCAAATACACAGACTTTTGCATATGTTTCCTTTGTTTGAATGGCAATTTCATATTTTGTTATAAGCGTAGTCAAGGTTTCACTTTTCTTATTGCTGAGAATCTGATAACCATCATTTTTTTGTATGAAAAGAGAAAAAAGCAAAACAAATGAGTGTTTACAAATTCATTTAAAAAATACAGTGGAATGTGAAATTAGTCATAGTTTACATCTTAGAAGAATCCGTGTACATGTTCTTGTGTGTGGTGACCACTTCCAGCAGAAATACCAGTTGGATGTGAGCAGAAAGGCTTTATGTAAATAAAGGTAAAGGGTGCATCAACGTTAGTAACAATTGGATCCATGATTAACCCCCACCACAGTTCTACTGGTTATAGCAACAATGGTGGAAGTGCTAGTGTAGAAACGATACAGGTGTACTTATTGCTGTGTTGTAAAACCGTGTCCAGTTTTTTGATGGGGCAGACAAAGGCCAGTGAGATCCCAAATCAGTAACAGAATAAACGTACAAACGTGCACAAAAATAAATGCAGCAGTTCACCTTTCAGATGCATCTGCCAAGACCTGCATTCAGGCTTCTGTGACATCACTTGCACCTAAAGCAGTGCAGGGAGCTGTGTTCCCTGCATGGTTTCCAGGTGTGTTAATATTTGCAAGAGAAATGCAGAATTTTGACTTGACTTAGGTCTTTGGAAGGTAAGTAAAAAAGGAGGAAAGACTGCAGCTGATCAATTTTTAAATTATTTTAAAATATACGTATGTTCTGCCAATGATTTGGTATTACAAAAGATTTTTGTATGCTTTTGTTTCAGTTCACTGTACTGAAAGTATTATAGTATGACTGAAGAGAAATTTAACATACAAATCCTAGCTTTAAACTAAAATATTTCAGTGTGTGTAAAATCAACACAATGTATACCACAGTTTATAGATAGGAGAGCATAGGTTACTTGCATTGCACCTTTTTTCTTCTTAATCACTAAATGCATTTGGTGTTTTCTATCCACATTTCAGTGCTGTGACTTCCTTCTGTCCAGAAAATGCCAAACAATTAAAACAAAATAACGGTAAACAAGTTTTGGACTGCAAAGCTGTTTATCAAAGACAATATATTATGAGATACTTAATTTAAAAAAAAAAAAAAGAATAGTTTTGGAATGTAGCAAACAAAAAAAAATTGGAAAAGCAAAATTACATAAAAATCTAATAGGATGATCACTGAAACGTGTATCCAAAAGAGCCAAGCTACTGATATTTTCTCATCTAATACTAGAGTGTTCATCATGTGGAAATGTATTTTTAAAAACACTGGAATAGAATAATCTTTGAGTAAAATATGCAGAAAATTAAATTTTTCATTTTAAAAGTGAACTTTTTTAATCTATTTCAGTTACATGGTTTGTAGTGATTGGGAAAATGCAGTTTGCAAGTATAAATTGTGGTTGATTTTACACTTAATTTTTTCAGTCATTATAGGAAAATTTTTCTTTCATATTTTCTAGTAGGCCTTTAAAGATTCAGGTCTTCACATGCGATACATATTTGAGGGAAATGGAGATAAACAGTTTGGAGAGAGAAGTGATTTGTAATTGTGAGTCCTACAAGTAACACAACTACGGTACACGTCCTATGTTTATTTTACTACCATTTGTAAACCAACCAATTCTTAATTTCAATTCAATAATGTAGAAACATGTTGCAAATATTTTAACCCCCCCTACATGTACAGTATCATTTTAATGTTAATTTAAATGACCATAAGCTTTACAGTTTTCAGCAACAAGAATAGGACATCAAGCTGAATCATATAGGCAGCAAGTCCTAATTTTTGCATATTTAGAACCATCATGAACTGTATTACTACAATCAGAGTCACTTATTGCTAGAGATTAACAAAATTACACCAAAGAGCCTGGAATTAATTTTAGTTAAGTTATTTTTTTTTAATTTATTTTCTTTTGAGGACTAGATGGGACTCTCTTAGGAGTCTATGCATCTCAGATCTTTAATTTGTCAGAAAGGTCAGTTTTGAAGAACCTGCAGCATTGCCTCTCTCCCGCCCTAGGGTCTGAGGGTACTGTCTTTACTGCTGCTCCTGGCCCGGGAGCAAGAGATTGGAACTGTAAACCAAATCTGGGTCTCCCACTTGGCAGTGCAGAGCGCTACCATGAGGCCACTGGGCTGGCCCTAGTCAATTATATTAAACTTTTTATTTATTTCAGAATCATGTCTCTGTATATTGGGGGCATTTCAGTGGAGAATGCAGTAAAATTTAGGATTTAAGATTTGATGGATACGATCTAGAATTTCACAAACTCTGAATGGTTAAAAAGACATGTCTTTCTTTGGGGAGTATTTGAACGCATAACTTGTTTTTCATCACTACTCACTGTATTGACGTAAATGAATTTTTCATATTAAAAAGAAAAGGATGTATGGGAAATGGTTGGCTTCTGTGAGTGAAAAATAGATTAATTTAGGATCTGTATTTTAGTAAATGACTTGGAAGCCATTAATTGTTCATCTTCTCTTTCCCCACTCTCCCCCACTCTGCCAAATCCCCCATCCCTCCCATTCCTTCAAGAGAAAATTTACTGTTTGTGTAAAGAAGTTTGAAAGTTGGTGTTGGTGACTTTTCAGCATATCTTTTCGGACCTGGTTAATCCATGTTTGGTTTTTCCTTACATTTGTGTACCCAAAAAGTTAGTGGTAACCAGGCTTATAACATGTATGTACCATCAACTTGTTTCTGAGGCTTTTTAATTTGAATAAAAATAGTTTGCAAAGTGATTTGGGTTAACCAGGTTTGATTGTCCCTTCAAGACTTTTTTAAAACTTTATTTCAAGCAGCTGTGATTCTTGCAAATCCAGATTTTCTCAAGACCTTCAGGGTGGGGGGAGTTTCATTCTTATGTGGCTGTTTTGTTTTGTTTTGGGTTTTTTGTTTAACAATCAGTAAACAACAGCATTCAGGTTATCCTTTATATGGCATGATTTTCCTGGGCTGTACTGCCAAGCACTGTTCCCTCTAAACTGTGCACGTATGCCCGCACACAGGTCATGAAACCTGCGCACACAAAATAAAGTGTGCACAAAAAAATTCAATAGTGCTAATAATGGTGCTCACAAATAAATTTTTTTGTGCACACAGCCTACAAATAATTAGAGGGGAACTTTGCTGCCAAGGACAGTGATGCTGAAAGATAAAAACTCAAAATTGAACCATGCGGGGTATGACCTCTTGATCAGCACCAACTGAAGAGCAATCACCAAAAGAAGTAAACTGGCAGTGAGTGGCATGGTAAGATTTAAACCAGTCCAGACTGTCATAGGTAGCACAAATTGTCAATAGCCAAGTAACTAATTATGTCCTAGAAGTATGCCTGATTCAGGACTGCCTCTTATATATTTGGGAATTAAGCTAAATTAAAATACTAATGGTGAAAAAAGCAGTGTATCTGTAACCCTGATATTCAAAAACCTTTATCTAATATTTGAAACCAGTTAAAAATGAGAATAAAAATCTTTTCTAGATGATGATAAAAAAAAAAAAAAAGTAAAGTGGCCCCCTCTAAGGATCTAGGTGTGTTTAAAAAAAACAAAACAAAAAAACAAAAAATCAAGTTGACCAGCCAGGAAGGAAGCACGGTATAATGATTTTGAGTAATTGAATTAATAAAAGTTAATAGTTCTTAAGAAAGGAAACATTTGTTCTCCAGAATGATAAAATGTCTGTCACTGTTTTAAATGGCCCTTTACATCTGAGTGCCATTGAGGGGCCTGAACAATTTATTTGAGCAGGAACTTTAACAAATTTTATAGTCTGTTTGAAAACTCACTATTATATTTCTACTACTAATTCTATTTGCCGTCAAGTCTAATTTAGATAATAACAATACAATGGACAAAACTTATTGTGGACTTTCATGGGCCCAGCTTAACTATATTCAATGGAGCATTGGCTGCTTCAACAGCCAAATGTCAAATATGACTCATTGTCTCATTATTATGAGCAGAGCTGCTAGTGCTACCTATTCAGGTTGCCCAACATTTTGTTCTAAGACCCTGTGTCTCAAGATGTGCATCTGTGCACCCTGGGTTATAAGCTATATGATTTTTCTGTTCACTTATACACTGGGATTTCATGCCAGTTATGCCATACAAGGTTTCTTTATGGACTCTTATACATGATCAACATGATATGTTTCCAGCAGCCTCATGCATTTGTGTAGATGTGTAACATGGGGGGGGGACAGGGGCAGGCAGGCAGCTGTCTCGCAGCAAGCGAAGCAGCACCTGTAGGAGGCATCAAAGATACGCTAATTGAAGTGTCTGTGAAGAGACACAAGGATTACCTCTGCCCAGAAGGGGAGGTCTGAGGGGCCAGGGGGAATGGAAACAAAGACACTGGGAAGGATTTGGGGCTCTTTGCCTGGGACTCTCTAACTTGAAACAACTTCAAGAAAGATCTGGGCCCTCGCTGTGCAAACATCTGAGGGCCAAACACCTTGAGCATAAACTCGGACTATATTAAGGTCAGTTTAACTAGAGAGATTAGGTTAGTATGTGTTAGAGCACAAAGCTCTGGTAGTCCCCGAGTCAATCCAAGTGGTCCCAAGACACACTAAGACAGAGGAGGTCACAAATGCATATATGCTTTATTACCTTACAGAGATCTCGTGGAGCTAGCTCCCTGAGGGGTACAGTGCAGCGGGTTTTATAGCACAGTCTACAGGAAAATGGGTAAGGCGGGCACTGAGCCAATCATAATTCAGGGTCGGGGGCTGTATACCTTATATGTCTGGTCACCTCACCTGGTCAGGGAAGGGTTGTTTCCTAATATGGTGCATCACCTCATCTGATGCTTCTGGGCCCATGTGACTGACCTGGAGATGGTGAGGACAGGTGAGATGTGACTACCCTGGGTCCCTGAAATGGTGTCTCAGGACCCAAAATGGAGTCTGGTGACTCATGCTAACCCCTTCATATGTGTGTTTTCCCATTTATTTCCTTGTGGTCTCTCCTGACTCATTTATATTGTGATTCTGCCGTGATTGGCCATATTCTCACTCAATTAAAATCTGATCAATAAACTAGTAGTTGTTTTCTCTAAAGCTGTGTGATCTTTAGAGGGTGTGAGTGAAGACAGCTGGGCACAAACCATTTCTTTGTTAAATTAATGGACTTGAGTGTGGTGATTGGGAGTGGGTCTCAATCTCCATAGACAGTGGCTCCCATGGTGGTGTTTGGGGCCAAGGGTGCTTGTGTGGGGACTGTCCTTTGAGTAGCCAGAGGGCACACACACACTGCTTGGGACTGATTGCAGGCAAGAGGCTGGAGTGGACCAACTCAGGAGTGAGTGGTCACTTGGCAAAGTGGAACAAATCAGTGTTTAGGAGTGGGAATTGGGGGAGTCACAATGGCAAACCAGACTCGATCTCAGGAGCAGCCTGTCACACTGTTTTCAGTCACTTTGTCAAATTTTTTGCTTTTTCAGAACCATTTGCTTTTCCCATGGAAAAAAAATGCCCAAATTTGGCCAAGTTATAAATAAGCTTTGGTAACAACACAGTTTACACATATTCAATATAGATTTGTAAATAGTTCCGCTAAATTCTCTGAAGATTGTTAGTATAGAGCAGGGGTGGCCAAACTTATGGAACTCGAGACCTGTGCAAGTCTATTATTAAACCTTCAGGAGCCACATGGAGGCATATAACCACATACTTTTACCTACTCCAAAATTACCAAGCTTAAAATTCATTGTGCAATTTAATTTTATCACAAAAACAAGGCAACTATTGATCCTACAAATATCAGATTCTAATAATTACTTGAAATTACCATGAAAACTAGGCCTATACAGTAAAACTTAGCTGTCTCTGGATGTAGAACACTGCAGGCTAGTGGCAAGTTTTTTAAAATCTGGGCAGTAACTTGTCAATGCAGTACGTAAAAGCCCTCAGGTGCTGATCTCTAAGTACTGCACAATATTTCAATTTAACAAATTTCATTGTGGAATACAATGCTTCACAGCAGTAAGTTGTGCCAAAAATTGAAAGTAATCTACATTCAGTTTTAAACTTTTCTCCTTTGTATTTTTGTTTCTTAGTATTCCACGTCATGTTTAGGACTTGTAAAACATGATTTTACTTTTAACAATAAATAAAATGCATTAGGGCCTATGAGAAAATCTAAACATGCCGCAGCTTTCCTGGCCATGCTGTGGTTCTCCCCCCATTCCTGACCATGCAGCCACTTCCCTGCTGGCTCCAACCATGCCACACTTCTCCCCCGCCTCTGAGTCCACGCCACACTTCCCTGCCATGATCTTCCACAAGCAGCACTTTTTCTTTCGAGAGCCAGTTTGGTCACACCTGGTATAGAGCATGTTTCAGACCTGGGATTCAAGAGCTGAGCTGGACTTGCCCTACAGTTGCTGCTCCGAGCTGATGTGTTATTAGATGCCAGAACTTTGTAATCCAGCAATCTCATACCATTTTTCATATCTGAACTACTCTGATCATTCTTGCAACTCAGTGGTGGATCAACTTTTGGAACCAGTGCTCTCACCATGCATCCTCTGCTCCTGTTTTTGGCCAGATGTGTGTTGTCACAAATCTCTTTCCCCTTAAAATGGACCCTGAGTGCCCTAGGTAAACAATCTGATCTCATAAACAGTCCCATTTCCAATTTGGCCAGGAAGACTCTGGAAATGTTTCTTCTCTCCCTCTCCCTAGGGCAGGGGTCAGCAACCCAAAAGAGCAGAAGACCCATTTCCCCCCACTCCCTCACCACAACCACATGAGCCCGAGCCCCCACACCCTGGATTGAGCCCGTTCAGCCCTGGGGCGGCTGGGTCAAAGTGGCCTGAACTCCACGGAGTGGACCATTGCAGGGCCCCGCCTCTGCAAGCTGCAGCTCTCCACTAGCTGCTCTTAGGAAGGATGGCTGGCTGGGGGTTGGTGGGGCAGAGCTGCTCTGCCCTGCCAGCGGAGGGATGGACAGAGGGAGTGTGTGCTACCCATACACCCTCCACCAGCACTAGGTGCTTCTGGCTCATGAAGTTGGGGGGGGGGGCGACCCTGATTTGGCCACGATGCTGGGGCCAGCCAGGAGTCCCTAGAGCACACTGGCCTCCCTGGAGGCATTGCTGATCCCCACCCTAGGGGAATGGGACCAGCAGGTGAAGACCCAGAAAAAGATCTTGTAAGAGGACTTCAGGCCCTTTAGGAAAGCTAGCTGCAGAAGACCTCAATGGAACTACTATGAGCCATAAGTGAGGAGGAAGGCAAAAAAAAAAGGCTAAACAATGAAAAAGAACAAAAAGGGGAAGAAATAGTCTAGGAAATATGAATTACCTGGCTCTTCTTCCCTCTCCTCCCTCAGATGGTGTTGAATTTTCAAACTGACTTCAGGCAGGAGTGGGGAAAGACTTAGCAAATTGTAACAGGGTTGTATTCACTATTCCGATTCAGTCTGAATAAATCCAAGAGTAAGCCTGTAAGCAAATTTATCCCCTTGAAATTCTGGAAGCCATAATTCCTCTACACCATGCTAAACAAGTAGTCAGGGGAAAATAAGGGTGCATATGTTAACAAAAATTATCTTGAATTGCCAAAGACCCAGGAACTAAAAGATCCAATTACTGAGCTGTCAAAAGTTCACTGCCATAATGTCCTGGTAAGAGCTCTAGTTGAGCTACAACTTTTCTGACAGGATAAAGACCCTATGGATTAAGAACAAACAGGTTGTGCGCAATAAAAGAGCCTTCCTTTGAGCTATAAGGTCTAGAACCTAGTTCCACTTCTCCCTAAGCAACTAGTACAGCCACACAACCATCTAACAGCTCTGGCAAACCCTTGCCTGACAGCAATGTCCCCTCTACTTTCCCCACATGCTCCCCAAGTCCCAGGTGCCTTCCCAGCCCCCCCCTTCCCCTGCTCCCCACTCCGATTCCCCTAAAGCCCCCCTTCCTCCTTGCCTGGCCGCCAGAGCTGCTTCCCCAGCCACAGGCTGCTGTCGCCCCCAGCACGATCACGGCGGGAAATTTTAAACTGCCCTAGGCTAACGCAGCTGCCTGCCAGCCAGAAGACTGTGGCTGCTGGCTGTGCGCTGCCGGCAGTGATTTGTGTGCCAGTGAGTGATTCTTGCTGCGCACGCACGGACACACACACACACCCCTTCCAGGGAACATTGACAGGTTCAGCACCTCATGGGCTCAGGTTCTGCAGGATGTGCCAGCCATAGAGGAACTGATTGGCAGTGCTCCTGGGATTTCTGATTGCTTCAGGCACACTACTTAAGCCTGGGGGGAACACCAGAAAGTTTTCTGTTCAACTAGACTGATCCCTAGCTGGTTCCTTTGACAGACCTTGCTCCAGGGCTGGCACAACACAGTAAGCATTGTAGGGGGGTGCTGACGTTTGAAGGGTGCCAAAATGAGGACTGCACTGTTGCGGTGCCCTGTGAAATCACTTGTCTGCTGCGCTGCAGGGGGGCACCAGCAACCCTAACACTGTTCCCACCTTGCTCCAAGCCCAGCTCCTGCCTCTGTCCATATCCATATCAACATCAACTCCTTCTCCAGTCCTAGCCTGTCCCTGTTTCTGCCCTAGCTCCTGTGGGTATGTCCACATCTTTTTTATTTTGAAATAACAGTGGTCATTTCAAAATAAAAAAGAGTAGGTCCACACGACATTTTCTTATTTCAAAATAATGGGCTCTGTCGTTTCGAAATAAGAGCTGTCATTTAGAAATGGATTAAACCCAATTCATTTCAAAATGGCAGTTATTTTGAAACAGGTCATTTCAAAATAACCCCTTTTGGACAACCAAAAGAAGGTTAACGGGTGCTATTATTGCTCTCTATAAATACTTTAGAGGGACAAATACCAAGGAGGGGGAGGAATTATTTGAGTACAGCACCAGTACCGACACAAGAACAAAAGGATACAAATGCTATAAATAAATCTGTTAGCCTTTAAGTGCCACAAGACTCCTTGCTTCTTTTGCTTTACTAAAGTAATACAGCTGCCTCTTTGGAACTTGGATACAAACTGGCTGTCAGGAAATTTAGGTGTGAAATTACATGCAGGTCTCTAACCATAAGAGGAGTAAAGTTCTGCAATAGCCTTCCAAGGGGAGCTGTTGCAGCAAAACATTAACTGCCTTCAAAACTTGAGCTTGGTATGTTTATGGAGGGCAGGGCTGACCTTACCCTGAGGTGAACTGAGGTGGCCACCTCAAGTGATAGACTGTGGTAGGGGGATGCTGCTAGGACCCCGAGCGCAGAAAATTGTGTCTGCTGCTGGTGCATGTGTATTCTCTCTGCTCTAGATGCACAGAGATAGTGGAGTGATGTGCCGGAGGAAGAAGGGCACAAGTGACACAACAGGCAGGTGGGAGAGAAGGTGAGAGGGAATAACAGAAAGCAGTAGAAGCTGCAGGGAGAGAGAGGAGGAGGAGCCTCTTATGTACCTCTCTAGCACCCCCAGGAGCCTGGACCTATTAACACCAGCTTCTCAGGGAGCTTCCTGTTTCCTCTTTCCTCTTGCTTCCTTGAACGACTTGAGGAGAAAAGGCAGTCAATTGAAGTAGTAGAAGCCCTTAAGACAATATCTTCCCACACTCAGGCCCTGCTACTAGCCTACTTATTTGTACAACTTGTTTACTTTTTTCTCTACTTAATCCAATTACAGTGGGAGTTGTCTCAGCATGCATACAAAACAAGCAGTGATACTTCATTATTTAGTTTATTTAACAGAGCTTTGCACAAACAACATTCTTCACCCTTCTCTTCAGAAAAGTTATCTGAAAAAATTCTGAAGTGGCTGGAATAAAAATACTCTTCAAATATTTTGGAAAACTTTATTTCATAGACCAGACATTGCGTATTATAGTCCAACTTGCAAAGATTAAGTTATGTGAATCCATTTAATAGCAGTGAGAAGTCTCTAGAGTGCACAGGATTCAAGAGTTCAGGGTATTTCTGTCAAACTGGTTCAGTGCAAAATTCACCTTTCGTCCATCCTCTGCTCATATTGTCTCTCCGACCGTTTCCTACGGTAAACATCATCTGCCATAAAGAGATCATTTGATTATTTGACAGATCAGAGGGAAAGTCAATAATCTTCATAAATTTAGGATTTTGCTTTTTTAAAGTTTGACACTGTAGATACTAATAAATAAGAACTGAAAAAATTAATCTAACTTACCCTATTGGGAAAAAATAGGAATTTAATCACTTCCACCTTTACCAGACACATTGTGTCAAAAACAGAATACATTTTTATTTTTTAAAAATCTTCTATGCTTGAAATAGAATGCACTCAATTCCTTGGCCACCTTCACATGGAAGCAACAAAAAGTAAGACACCAAAACTATTTGAAGGCAGGACCAAATTAAGAGATAGGCTTGTGCCTAGATTCCTAGTTCCTGAATATCACAATGGCTTCAACAAAATAAGAGTCTTGTAGCACTTTTAAAGATTAACAAATTTATTTATTGCATGAGCTTTCATAGGAGAAAATCCCCTTCATCAGATGCTTTGAAGACAATGGCTTCAGAATCACAGCTTTATTTTGCAAAAGCAAACAGCTTCTAGACTTGATGTTTGAAAATGTAACCTAAGTAACTAACACAGTAAACAACCAACCCCTCATGTGTGGGGTGTCCCACTGAACAAGGACTCTGAAACATCTGTTTTGGAGAGCCCTAGTGCCACCATGTTAGCAAAGGACTAAGGAGGGCCTTTGATTGCCATTGTCATTCACAGCTCTGCTGAAGAGATGTTAGAAGTGATGCCCTCCCCTCATGTAGACTGAAGACTCCCTCCTTTGAGAAAGACCCCGAACACCCGAAGACAGGTAGTTTTAAGCCAGGGAGGCAGGAAGTGCTCAAGAGTGGTAGTAGAATTTCCCCCCCTTTCTCTGCCAAAAAGACACATCTGGGTGCTGCTTACCACTTGAGAAACTGCACATCATGCATTGCATAGCCCAGATACATAGGTAAAGACTAGAAGCTACACATGCCACAGAATGCTTAATGTCCAACACTACAGGCATTTTGTCCTCTCTGAATATCAAATTCATAACGAATACCCTTCACCAGATGAGTCACTGCAGTGGAAAACAAGGAATAATGATAAGTCTTACCATGTATGCTTGTTTTGCACAAATACAACCAGTCTGTGACCAGTAAAACTACTCAGGGCTGGCTCAGTGAGCCTGCTCTACCTTTCATGTGCCATCATTTAGGTAAGTGTCAGGCTCGTTATGTGTGGGAAAATAAACCATCTACTGCAGGGGTCTCAAACTCAAAATCACCAGGAGGGCTGCATGAGAACTAGTATGTTAGTCTGAGGGCCACACCACTGAAACCTTTTCATGCAAAGATATTACAAATGTTGGTAACAATAGGGTCATTCTGGGCCTCAGGAAACAGCTTTAAGGGCTGCATGTTTGAGACCCTGATCTATTGCAATGCAAAGGATGCTTTCTAATTAATATGCTTTACTTAATTACCTTGCAATACTGCAGTAGGGCCACTAGAAGACAAATACAGAAGAAAACCAACCAACTCACTCATGAAAAGCATCTAGTATGAAAGAAACTGGACAAATGGTAATTTTCATGCTGTGAAAGTTCCACAAAAGCTCATGTGATTAATTTGTTAGTCTTTAAAAATGCCACAAGACTCCTTTTTTGTTTTGCAAAGGTAGAGAACATCATGATAACTTATTCCAGCATGTGAAGTGTGATGGATAGTTGCATAATACTAAGCAGCAAATGTGCTATATCACTTAGCTCTCTCTGAAATGCCCCCTATATAAAAGTTTATTATGAGGCTTTTCCTTAAAAAGAGGAGAAACTCCCTAATTCATTACTTCCCTAGAATTTACTTGGATAAATGGCTGTTCCCTGCGAGGAAGGCACTTTTTAGAGTGAATCATAAACTTCCAGATGTACACCACCCAAATTAACGTTTTTCCTTCCAGGGGCATCGCTGGTGCTGGACTTTTTATGGGGCTTACGCCTCGAGGCCCAGTGCCAGAGCCCTGGCTCTGCCGCGGTGATGCCAGGCTTAGGAGGCTTGCGCCCCGAGTCTTTTCCCAGGCCAGCGGTGCTATTTCATTCAATCACAGTGGGACTAGGAGTAGGACACAACAGACTGGATTACGACCATCCCGTTTCCAGCCTGTTCAGCGTGGACGGTTTTGATTCCACTCTGGACAGGGCTTTGGGTGCGTATTTTCAGCTGCTTCCAGGTAAAACCAAAACCTGCGCTGTCACGTCTTGAAACAGAAGCGACAGAGCAACCCTCAGACTTCCTTCGAGTGGAACTAGCACTTAGAGCTTAGCACCCCTGCTTAACAGGCAGCAGGTCCTGGGTTCAATTCCCAGGGGGTTGGACTTGGTGATCTCATGAGGTCCCTCCCAGCCCTATGATTTGATTGACTGATTAAACGGGATGCCAACTGCTCATTACCCGAAGAGGTTTCAGAAGTTGAGCCCACTGCCATGGAAGCAGCAGCTCAGGAAGCCCGCCGCAGCAGGCCTCGAGCTCCCGGCACCGCGCGGAGAGGCGGGAGCTGGGCCCAGCAGCCGCTCCACGCTCTCCCGCCACTTACAGAACGTCTCGGGCCCGAGCCGCACGTTGATCATGAACCACTCCATGGCTCCGCCGAGCAGGAAGAAGAAGGGCAGGAACCGGTACACGCCCCAGCGCTTCTTGCCGGGCACCATCCGCAGGAGGCCGCCCAGTCCGCTCCTCCGCAGCATGGCGGGCGGGAGCGGGTGACAGGCCAGCCAATGGGAGCGAGGGGGCGGGGCCTCCCGCGGCGGGAGACGAGCTACCAGCCCGGCGCCGAGAGCGGACGCGGAAGGCAGCGCCGGCGCGGCCGACACGTGACTCAACCTCCCGGCGGGCGCCGCGCGGCTGCTCCACGATTGGCCGGCGCGGGCAGGAAGGGGCGGGGCCGACAGGAGACGGACAGCTCTGCCGCCCCGCCCGGCGGCTGGTGCGTGGCGGGCGGCTCTCGGCGGGGCTGGGTTCGGCCGCCGCGCGCTGGAGCACGTGGCCCCGCCCCTTTTGTGGGTCCTCGGCGCGCGCGTGCGCGGCGCCTGTGTCCCTCTGTGGGGCGGCCGGGGGCGGGGCTCCAGTCGGGGTGTCCGCGAGCGGCTTCCTGCCTGCCGCCGGGCCCGGCCCCGCCCCGCCCCCCTCCGCCTGTCAGGCCCCGGGCCAGGCCCGCGCCGGGGCAGCCAGTCGGCGGGGGGCTCTGCGGGAGGAAATTGTCTCTGCTCGCCCGACAGTGGCTGGGCCTCGCCCTCCATTTCCCGCCCGCAGAGAAGTGAAACGGAATTAGCTGTGCCAGGTTGCAATGGGGGCAGCGTTTGTCTAGGCCAGGGTGGCCAAACGTGGACCTCGAGAGCCACACAAGTCGGACAACAAATATTTTGCTTCCTGAATGCTTTTAGGTGTATCTTACTGATTTTGGGCTGCTGATTATGAAAATCACCATGAAATTTCCCTATCACATAACTCACCTATATTTGTTATTTTAATTCTTAATTTGTCTATTAAAATGTTGCCCACAGTGTAAGCTGAAAAGTTTATCATCGTATGTCCAAGCATGCCTGGGCATGCAGTGACGCTGCACCTAGTGCAGGTCATACAATATACAGTGGGCATGCTAAGGCTTAGGCAGGGCAGATGCTGACAGGACAGGTTTTAGAAAGACTATAAAAGCGTTTTGCACACACCGGTCTGTGCATTGCGTTTACATCAGTTTGTATTCATGTTGATGCGGCTGCTTTATGCGCATAGCATGTTGTGTGTACTCATAATAATAAAGCAACTGTATCTTCAAGAGGATTCGTGGTAGCAAAATGTCTCACCAGTGTTGCAAGAGCTGCAATACGTTCTGTTACATTTGTGGCGAATATACGCTTAAACCTCAAAGATGGAGCGTGACCGCACATATTAAGAAAGCATACGAGCTCTACTGTGGCTGTAAAATTGGTGATTAGGACAAAGTCTGGGTTCCTCACATTTGTTGCATAACATGCACTGTTGATCTTAGAGCTTGGCTCAGAGGTACGCAGAAGTCAATGTCGTTCGCTGTCCTGATGATACAGTGAGAGCAGAAGGATCATGTGACGGACTGTTACTTCTGTCTGACCAATGTGTCTGGGTTCTCTGCTAGAAACAAGAAATCCATTGAATACCCCAGTCTCCCTTCAGCCATGAGACCTGTGCCACATGACGACAGTCTTCCAGTACCAAGCCACAGAGACATGGAACCTAGAGGAGGCAGACGAAGATGCCATGATGGACGAGTCAGGAATGGAAAAACGACACCGATCCAGATTTTGAACCATTTATGTCGAGTGAGCCTCATCTGATAACTCAATCTGAGGTAAGTGACCTGGTCAGGGACTTGGGTTTGTCAAAGGCAAAAGCAGAATTACTGGTTTCAAGACTGCAAGGGTGGGGTCTGCTGTCACTAGGCATGAAAATTTCTGTCTTTTGTAGCCACCAAGAAGATTTGACACAATTCTTTGGTCAGGCTGATAATCTGTGTTTCTGCACTGACATCGATGGGCTGTTCACTGCTTTGGGTTGCCAGCAAGACCTGCAACAATGGTGTCTTTTTATTGATTCATCAGTGTTAAGCCTGAAAGCTGTGTTGTTACACAATGGCAATGTCCACCCTTCAATACCAATCAGCTATGTAGTACACATGAAAGAAACCAACAGAAATATGGAAGTTTTGTTGAAACGCATACAGTACAGCAAGTACAACTGGAACATCTGTGGTGATCTGAAAGTAGTCGTGCTGCTACTAGGAATGCAGCTTGGATACTCCAAGCACTGTTGTTTCATTTGCGAATGAGACAGCCGTGCTAAAGAGTCTCATTACATTAAAAAGGACTGGCCACTCCATAAGCAGTTGGTTCGAGGGCAGAAGAGTGTGGCACATAAACCACTTGTAGACCCGAAAAAGATATTTTGGCCTCCTCTTCACATAAAACTCAGACTGATAAAAAATTTTGTGAAAACGATGAACAAGGAAGGTGAAGGATTTCGATATTTGAGACAGATGTTTCCCAGAATAATTGATGCCAAGGTTAAGGAAGGCATTTTTGTTGGTCCACAGATCAAACAGGTCATTAATGATAGGCAATTTGAAGAACTTTTAGTAGGGCTGGAGAAAATGGCATGGTAGGCATTCAAGGATGTTGTTGAAAATTTTCTTGGCAACTACACCAAACTGCATGCAGCTGGTTGACAACAAGCTTCAAGCATACCAAACCATGAATTGCAACATGTCACTAAAAGTTCATTTTCTGCATTCGCATTTAGACTTCTTCCCTGCAAGTCTTGGTGCAGTCAGTGATGAGCGTGGTGAAAGTTTTCACCAGGACATTGCGATCATGGAAAAACAGTATCAGGGCAACTGGAATCCATCAGTGCTGGCTGATAATTGTTGGACACTTAAACGAGAAGCCTCAGACACTGAGTACAAATTAAAATCGTCAACAAAACATTTTTAGCTCAGTTGAACTATTGCAAAGTGTCAGCACTGTTATGCGATTAAACACATTACATTCAATAAAAGTCAATTTCTTGTTTCTCCAAATTCCTACATGATACAAGTAGTCTGAAATTATATTTGTGTTCAGCTTCAAGTGGTCTAGATAATCAAAAAAAAAAAAAATTCTGATGAAGCAACACTTTTGAAAAAATTTGTTGTCCAGTGAAACCTTCAAGAGCTGCACTGAGGCATATAGCCATATACTTTTACCTACTAAATTGATTTGCTGACTTTCTTTTGTGAGCAACACTTTTTCATTCAAGAGCCACATGCAGCTCCTGAGCTGCAGTTTGGCCACACCTAGTCTCGGCCAACAAAGGAAACAAGGAGTCCTGTGGCACTTAAAGACTACTGGATTTATTTATCTCATGAGCCTTTGTGGGAGACAATCCTACTTCGTCAGATGCTCTGAAGATTGGGGCACTTAAAGCATAGGAGGAAAATAAATGCAGGGGAGTGTAAGACATGGGATCAGGTCATACATGGGGTTACCAGATACAAAAGGAAGACAGGGACGTAGGAAAAGGAGAACTCTGGAGGACACATGCACATGCAAGCCCCCCCCTTCAAGTTCAGGGCCCCTTCACCCCCCTACCTACTGCCCCCAAAATGCCTGCCCACCAACCCCAGCTACTGTACTCAAACACCAGCCCCCCATCAGATCCTTCTTTTTTCCCCATGACCCCACTCCAGCCTCACTCCCCATGCCTCAGCTCTCCATTCACTTCTTCATCCCCAAGCTTCAACCAGCTCCACACCTCTTCAGCCAGCCCACCAACATCGTGACCCCTTCCCCACCCACCACCCCCACACGCTTTCCACGGCTGCCTGACTGTCCCCAACCATTCCCGGGCCTCCTTACCAGTGGGGCAGGGAAGGGGCTTGTGGGGACAGCTAGAGCCACGCTGGAGGCTACAAATATGGTGCTGGCCCAGCATGATTCAAAAGGCAGGGGCAGCACACAACCTCTTGGGCTGGTAGCAGCAGGGCCTCCCTAGGTGCCAGGAAAGGAGGGGAGGGGCAGCTGGGCTCACTCCCGCCCGCAGCTGAGCCGGCAGGGGAACACACCAGAACACCGCATTCTGGCACGCTCCTCTATTTTTAGGGGCCCAGCCAGAATGCTTCCCCTGGCATTCCAGCACCTACAGTAAAAAGTTGGACAAAATTGTATCTTTTCAAAATGCCTGCCAAATGGAGGATGTCTTCCTTTTGCTGGACGTCTGGTAACCTGAGTCATACAGTAACAGCAAATTAAAGCAGTTGTTAAGATTCAAACACTGGGAAACAGCACATAGAGGAAGGTGTAGTCAAATTACTTCTTTTAGTGGGAAAAGAATCTATAGTCACAATTTAATCCTGCTTTCACACAATTGAATCTGCATATCAATTCTTGTTCAGCTGTTTATCTCTGAAGTCCTGGTGTCCCCTTGACTTGTTTGAGCACAGCTGTTAACAAATCACCCATAGAGTGATTAGAAAGATGGAAATGCTTAGCAACTGTTTTTTGAATGTTATGATTTCTGACATCAGTTTTGTGCCCATTTATTCTTTTGCGCAGGGACTGTCCTGTTTGTCCAATGTGTAAGGTGTGGGGGGCATTTCTGGCACATGATGGCATAAATCACATTAGTGGATGAGCAGGTGAATGAGCCCTTGATGGAGTAGCTGGCTTGATTAGGTCCTATGATGGTGTCTTTTGTGCAGATATGTGGGCAAAGTTGGAAACATGGCTTGTTGCAGGAATATGTGCTTGCTTTAATGTTTCTCTTGTTAGGTCTGTAGGTGCTGGTGAGTATCCATTTAAGGTTGGCAAGTTCCAAAGGGGCAGCCGTGTTAGTCTAGTAAAGCAAAAAAAGCAAGGAGTCTTGTGGAACTTAAAGACTAGCAGATTTATTTATTTCATGAGCTTTCATGGGAGAGAATTGCACTTCATCAGACACTTTGAAGAGGGGAACTTACAGAATGAGATGAAAATAAATGCAGGGGAGTGTAAGACTTGGGATCGGGTCATACTTCAACAGCAAATCAGAGTATTTGTAAGGATTCAAACTTGAGGAAACAGCACACAGAGGGAGGGTGAAGTCAAATTACCTATTATAATATGAAAAGAATCCATAGCCACGATTAAGTCCTGCTTTCACACAATCTAATTTACATATTAATTCAATTTCCACTATTTCTCTTTGAAGTCTTGATGTCCCTTTGATTTTCTTGAGGACTGTATTAGGCAGGTAACGTGATCTGGCAAGATGACAACACCCAAGTCGGGATAAAGCAGCTAAACATTTTATTTATACACTCACCATAGCAAAGCACCAGAGGAGAGCCATTGTCTGGGAGGTGAGAGGCCCCATGGACCAGGAGACTCCAACTCATGGCATCTGCTTCAGACCAGAGAGACTCTCACTGTCTCTTTCCAACTCTCCCCATAGTTATACTCCTTCCTTGGGAAAGCAAAATAAAAACATGTTTTTGGAAGCAAGGCAAAATAAGTATGTTACAGCCAAGCCTTGCAAAGCAGCAAAATACCTTATCTCAGGCCCTAGCCAGTTCCCACAGGAGACTGGCTCCAGCTGGTGCTTTGGGCATGAAGCCCAGCATTAGTTCACAGTCGGGTCGCTCACGGGGGTGGGTGGAAGCGCCATGCTACCTGTCTGTCACAAAATCTTCCACTTGAGCTCTAAAACAAGGACCATCATTAACAAATCATCCATGGAGTGTTTAGGAAGATGGAAGTGCTCAGCAACTGTTTTTTTGTGTTGTGATTTCTGATGTCAGTTTTGTGTGCATTTATTCTTCTGCGTAGGGACTGACCTGTTTGTCCAATGTATGAGATGTGGGGCCATTTCCAGCACATGATGGCATAAACTACATTAGTGGATGAGCAGGTGAATGACCCTTTGATGGAGTGGCTGGCTTGATTAGGTCCTGTGATGGTGTTTTTTGTGCAGATATGTGCACAAAACTTTGTCCACATATCTGCACAAAAGACACCATCATAGGACCTGATCAAGCCACCTACTCCATCAAGGGCTCATTCACCTGCTCATCCACTAATGTGATTTATGCCATCATGTGCTGGAAATGCCGCCACACCTCATACATTGGACAAACAGGACAGTCTCTGTGCAAAAGAATAAATGGGCACAAAACTGATATCAGAAATCACAACATTCAAAAACCATTTGCTGAGCACTTCCATCTTTCTAATCACTCTATGGATGATTTGTTAACAGCTGTGCTCAAACAAGTCAAGGGGACACCAGGACTTCAAAGAGAAAGAGCTGAACAAGAATTGATATGCAGATTCAATTGTGTGAAAGCAGGATTAAATTGTGACTATGGATGCTTTCCCCATTACAACAAGTGACCTTCCTTTATGTGCTGTTTCCCAGTGTTTGAATCTTAACAACTGCTTTGATTTGCTGTTACAGTATGACCTGATCCTATCTCTTACACTCCCCTGCATTTATTTTCCTCCCATTCTGTAATGTCCTCTTATCGTTAAAGAGTCTGACGAATTAGGATTTTCTCCCACGAAAGCTCATGCAATAAATAAATTTGTTCGTCTTTAAGTGCCACAGGACTCCTTGCTTCTTTTGCTGAATTAACTCTAAGAGAGATTAGTGCACTGTGAAGCATTTGCTGTCACCGGATCATTGATGTACAGTGACAAATGGGCACAGAAGATTAAACCTGAAATCCTATCCTGAGTAGGGGGGTATGTGTTTATCTCTGACAGATAGCTTATGGGGTTGTCCTTTTCTCCCTTTTTGGGGATAGCAGTAAAATGTTTTGGTTTGATTGAAGTTAACTGGTTTACTTTCTGCAATATACCCCATTCCAAGCTGCTGGGCTGTGCAGAAGAAATTCGGAGTATATTTGAGCAAGGCTGTAACTGAAAACTGGCTTTCTGTTCTGTAAACCCAGTCAAATGACAGAAAAAAGGTTAATAATATATCCATCTAATCTCTAAATTTTTTTTTCTGGCTCTGCTTAACCATGAGCACTTCAGATCAGAGGAAGTCCATCTTTCCATGCATAGTACAAGGTGCAATTGCATTTGGGTGGCATTCTCAAGGAAACTGAGGCAAGAAATTAGCTTTCATGAGTTTTAGAGCAGCAGTTTATCTTTAAGTTAGAGGAATGAGATACACAAACCACAGCAAAACCCCTCCCACTCCGGTCCTGGTTGTTTTAAACCACAACAAAAGCTAATAAACTTTTGGTTTCAAGACTGGCATGTGTTCTTCGGCATGGCTTGTATGTATTTTCACTTTTGGAATGCAGTCTACTTCCCAACCTCCATGCCCTACAAGAGGGCTTTGAATTTCTGTTTAGATACAACTAAGATTATTAAAAATTAAACAATATTTTTTGTAGCTTTTGGAGGTCTGTGTAAAGGGAAAAACATTTTCACTCAACACCTGTGTGAAGTGGGTCCTGTTATGCCTTAGTGGAGAGGTCCAGGGCTAATGTGGCATCAGTAGCTTGCTTCTGCAATACCTTCCATTTTAGATATCTGCAGAAATGATTTCTAGAGTTCTGTTTGCACATAAACATCTAGATCCAGTGCTACTTAGCAGGGCACTTCTGCTACCCCTCTTTTGCAAAAACAGCACATATGATCAGTACTATTGTAACAAATTAACATATCACTGCACTTGGACCAAACGAGTAATATAGTGTGGTCCAGTGTTAAAAAGTTTGTGTGCACAAAATTTAACTATATCAAGGGTGTAGTAAAAAGTCAGTCTATCATTTTTTAATTTAGATATTTTTTTTATCCCAGAGGCCTCAAGAAAGGATTTACAAGAGATATAAGAACAGCATGTTGACTTGAAGAATATTCCTATAAGAGCAAGAGGCAAAAGAGTATGCACCAGTTTCTGCCATTTATTTTGGTTGTGTGCTAGTCTCGCAGGAAGGGACTGTCTTCAAATCTTTTTTTCTTGCCAAGGGAGGAGTATATTGTATGTGCTTAAGTATGTAATGATATGAGAAGAAGAACTTAATTATACTTAATTCCAAAAGGATACGTAACTGCTTATGAGACAGGATTGATTTAAATACTGCTACCTGTATTATAAAGGGAAAGGAAAGGATTCATTTGTTTTAATTAAAATGTAGCTTAATGCTTTTATGATGTGTGGTTAATAATGGGATTATTAATGTAATTTCTAAAAAAATTAATTGGCAGTTTACTAAATATACCACTAGTCCATCTTTTTATCTCATCATAAACCCAACTAACTTTGAATGTGTTCAGTGTATGTGTGAGAAATGTAACTGTCCGCTGTTGATATGTAGTCAATGAAACTGAAGCAAAATCCCCTTTAAAACGGATTTGGCTACATCTGTGATATCTCCTAGTTGTGTTCTAGTGTAGAAAATGTTCCAACAGATTCCATTTTTTAAATTCATTTTTATTTTGTGGTTTTCAAATCCATTGACTTGTAAAAAGACATGAAGGGGCTGGAATCATGTTTTATAGTGTAGCAAGCTCAGCAGTACAGCTGAACTAGTTGTAGAACTGATAGGCTCTCTTAGATTTCCAAGGGTAGATAAGGCCACAGAAACTGAATGTGGAGACAAGCTCCAGACGGGTAGCCATATTAGTCTACTCTAGTTCACTGGTTCTCAATCACTGTATCAGGATAACGGTGGGTTACTTACCAGTAACCATCCTTCTTCGAGATGGGCTGCTCACATACATTCAGTTACAGGTGTCTATGTGCTGCAGCGCATGGTAGCTTGGAAAGTCTTCAGCCTTAGCCTGTTTGGTCAGGGCATGCGGCCAACGCTCCCTTTACACCGCAACCATGGCTATATAGGTGACCATGACCCTGACCCTCTTAGTCCCATATATCTTTGCCAACTCTGTTAGTGGGGACAGTGGGAGGGGCCTGAATATATGTGAGCAGCCCATCTCGAAGGAGGACGGTTACTGGTAAGTAACCCACCGTTCTCCTTCGAGCGCTGCTCACATCATTCAGTTACAGGTGACTGCTGGCTGTACCCATGGACGGTGTGAGGAGTTACAGTCTACCCACACTGAATACAGCTCTGCCCAGAATGGCATCATCTCTAGCCTGCTAGGCGATGGCGTAGTGCATCATGAAGGTATGAATCAACGACCATGTAGCGGCCCTGCAGATCTCTTGGATCGAGACCTTGGCAAGGAAGGCCGTAGAGGACGCTTGGGCCCTGGTAGAGTGGGCTCTAACAGTTCCCGGAAGGGGCGTTTTCAACCTTCCATAGCAGTCCTTAATGCAGTTCACAATCCATTTAGAGATACACTGAGAGGATACTGCTAAACCTCTCTTACGGTCGGCGACTGCCACAAACAGTTGGGGGGGTCTTGCAGAACAGCTGGGTGCACTTGATGTAAGTTAGAAGCGCTCTCCTCACATCCAGTGTATGCCACCTACTCTGGTTCTGTGTAAGCTGGGGGTCTGGGTAAAAAACTGGCAAGCAGATTTCCTGGTTAAAGTGTAAGGGGGTGGCCACCTTAGGGAGGAAGGATGGGTGGTGACGTAAAACCACTTTATCCGGATAGATCCTCGTATATGTGCGTTCCAAGGAGAGGGCTTTCAACTCCAAAACCCTTCTAGCAGAGGTGAGTGCTACTAAGAAGGCCACCTTCCAGGACCGGACCAGGAAGGTGGCTGAGTCCAAAAGTTCATAGGGTGGCTCTGTCATTGCCCAGAGGACGATATTCAGGTCCCAAGGTGGGGTGGGCTTACAAAGTTGAGGAAAAGGTCTCTCCACCCCTTTTAGGAATCTGATGGAGGTTGGATGGGAGAAAACTGATTGCCCATCCATATTCTCATGGAGAGCTGAGATTGCTGCTAAATGGACTCTGAATGAGGAAGGAGAAAGGTCTCCTTCCCTGAGGTCTAGCAGATAGTCAAGGATCAGGTGAATCAGGGCTGATATAGGGTCTACACCTTTGTCCCGAGCCCAAATGGAGAATCGCTTCCATTTGGCTGTGTATATGGACCTGGTGGATGGTCTTCTGCTACCAATCAGGACCTTCTTAACCCTGTCTGAGCAGAGCTTCTCCTGCTTGCTGAGCCAGAGAGCATGCAGGCCGTCAGGTGAAGGTGGCCTGGGTCTGGGTGCCAAAGGCGTCCCGAGTCCTGCGTCAGGAGGTCTGCCCACAATGGGAGGCGGAGTGGGATCTCTATGGACATGTCCTGCAGGAGTGGGAACCAGTGCTGTCTGGGCCAGTCCGGAGCTATTAGGTTCGCTCTGTCCCTGTCGATTTTCAGGAGAACCCTCTGTATCAGGGGAATTGGTGGGAAGGCGTACATCAGGGGCCCCGACCAGTTGATGAGGAAGGCGTCAGTGAGCGACACCTCCTCCCAGCCCCTGAGGAAGCAGAACTGGGGGCACTTGCAATTCTGCCATGTCACAAACAAGTCTATCTGGCAGAGACCCCATTTGTCTACCAGGAGGGAGAACACCTTGTCGTGAAGGGACCACTCATGGTTCGCTAGCGGTTTTCTGCTTAGCGAGTCTGCTAGCCCATTGTCCACCCTTGGTAGGTGGGAGAGCACTGGGATGAAGTTGTGTCGTATGGCCAATTCCCAGAGTTTGCACGCCTCTTCGCAAAGTGGCATAGCACGGACCCCCCCTTGCCGATTTGTGTAGAACACAGCTGTGGTATTGTCCATGAGGATCTGGGCTGACCTGCCCTGTATCTTGTCTAGAAAGGTCAAGCAGGCTAGCCTGATGGCCCTAGTTCCTTTACGTTTATGTGGAGAGGACTGTCCGAGTGGGACCAGAGCCCCTGAGTGGAGAGTCCCTCAGAGATGTGGGCCCCCCACCCTGTGTCCGAGGCATCCATTATTAAGGTCACTGAGGGCCTGAGGTCTTTGAAGGGAATACCCCCCATGGCAAAACAGGGATCCCTCCAAACCAGAAGTGTCCCCAAAGTATCCTGGGGAACAGACAGTACCTTCTTCAGGGAGTTCCTCCGTATGTGGAACACTGTGGAAAGCGAGATTTGGAAAGGCCTCATCCTCAGGCACGCCGTCTGGATCATGGAGGTGGAGGCTGCCATGTGGCCGAGGAGCTGCAGGCACCGGTGGGCCGTGGTCATGGGGGACATTTGCAGCTCCGAAATGGTGGTACAAATGGACCGAAATCTGGAGCAGGGTAGAAATGCTAATCCCTTGTGGGCATCTAGCTGTGCCCCTATGAACTCTGTGTTTTGGGATGGGCGGAGCTTTGACTTTTCTTGGTTTATATGGAGGCCCAGATAGTCACAGAGCCTCACTACTGCTCCAACGTGGAGCTCTACTTGGGAGCTCTATTTCTTGACTATTAACCAGTGGTCTAGATAGGGGTAAATTCTTATGCCCCGTCTGCGCAAGTATGCCATGATCGGTGCCATGCACCTCGTGAACACCCTGGGGGCAGGGAGAACCCGAAAGGGAGAGAGGTGAACTGAAAGTGGTCGTTTCCCACCATGAACCTTAGGAACCGCCTGTGGCAGGGCCTTATGGCTATGCGAAAGTAGGTGTCTTTCAGATCGAGAGCCACAAATCAATTCCCAGGAGACAGAGACAGGAGGATCTGTGATAGGGAAGCCATGTGGAACTTTATTCTCTTTATATGTTTGTTTAAGGCTCTGAGATCTAGAATGGGTCGAAGGTCCCTGTTGGATTTCGGGACCAGGAAGTATCGGGAGTAAAACCTTTTTCCCCACTCCCACTTGGGAACCTTTTAGAATCATAAAATCATAGGGTTGGAAGGGACCTCATAGATCATCTAGTCCCACCCCCTTCCAGAGGCAGGACCAATCCCACTAAACCATCCCAGTCATGGTTTTGTCCAGCCGGGCCTTAAACACCTCCAAAGATGGAGATTTCACCACCTCCCTTGGCAGCTCATTCCAAGGCTTCACCACTCGCCTAGTAAAAAAGTTTTTTCTAATATCCAGCCTCGACCTTCCTAACCGCAACTTGAGACCATTGGTCCTCGTTCTGTCCTCTGTTATTACCGAGAACAGTCGAGCTCCATCTTCCTTAGAGCATCCCTTCAAGTAGTTGAAGGTTGCTATCAAATCCCCCCTCAATCTTCTCTTCTGCAGACTAAATAAGCCTAATGCTTTCAGTCTTTCCTCACAGGGCTTGTGCTCCAGCCCTTTAATCATTTTGATTGCCCTCCACTGAACTCTCTCTAGCATGTCCCTGTCCTTTTTATAGTGGGGAGCCCAAAACTGAACACAGTATTCTAGATGTGGCCTTACCAGTGCAGAAGAGAGGGGAATGATCACATCCCTTGATCTGCTGGTAATACTTCTTTTGATGCAGCCCAGTATGCCATTGGCCTTTTTGGGCGCAAGAGCACACTGCTGACTCATATCTAGCTTCCCATCCACCATGACCCCCAGGTCCTTTTCTACACTGCTGCTACTTAGCTGAATGTTTCCCAGCCTGTAGTGGTGCATGGGGTTTTTCCGTCCCACGTGCAGGATTTTACACTTGTCCTTATTGAACCTCATAAGATTTCTATTGGCCCACTGTTCCAATTTATCTAGGTCTCCCTGAATCCTGTCCTTGCCCTCCAACGTGTCTACTGGTCCCCCCAGCTTGGTGTCATCCGCAAACTTACTGAGAGTGCAGTCTATTCCATCATCCAGATCATTGATGAAAATGTTGAACAGAACTGGCCCCAGGACCGACCCCTGGGGCACACCACTCATTACTGGTTGCCAGCTAGACATGGAACCATTGATTCCTACACGCTGAAACCGTTGATCTAGCCAGTTTTCTATCCACCTTATAGTCCACCTATCCAACCCATACTTCCTTAATTTGCCAGTGAGAATGCTGTGGGAAACTGTATCAAAAGCCTTGCTAAAATCAAGGTATATCACATCAACAGTTCTTCCTGCGTCCAGAAAACCAGTCATCTGATCATAGAAGGAGATGAGATTGGTCAGGCATGATTTGCCCTTGGTAAATCCATGCTGACTGTTCCTGATCACTTTATTTTCCTCTAAGTGTTTGAGGATGGATTCTTTGAGAATCTGCACCATAATTTTTCCAGGGATTGAGGTGAGGCTGACTGGTCTATAATTCCCCGGATCCTCCTTTTTCCCTTTCTTGAAAATAGGCACTACATTTGCTTTTTTCCAATCCTCTGGCACCTCCCCCGTTCTCCATGAGTTCTGAAAGATAACGGCCAGCGGTGCTGCTATCTCATCGGCCAATTCCCTTAGCACTCTTGGATGCAGTTCGTCCGGCCCCATGGCTCCAAGGGAGAGGAGTTTCTGGCATTCAATCTTGAGAAGGTAGGACAGTTCCTGGTTTCCGAGGGTTGGATGAGGGGGTGGTTTTCTGTCCCAAGGAATTGAAAGAAACTGCATACGATTCCCCTCCGCAACCATCTTGAGGACCCACTGGTCGGATGTGATATTGGCCCAGTGGTGTGTGAAGCGGTGTAAGCAGTTGGGGGCTGGATGAATTGTGGGTTTGCTGGCCGTGTAGTAAATGTCAAAAATGCTGTTTCTTCCCCGACGAGTGTTCAGGGGCCTGCCCACGCCTACCCAATTGGGGAACGTGGGACTTCTCACTCTTTCCTGAACAGACCTTTTCCTTGTCCATGTCCCCAAGGTGGTGCTGGGGAAAAGGGAGGGACCTTGGGAATGTACTCTGCAGTTGAATCTGTTGTTTTAGCTGCTGAAGTTGTTGTTGGAGGAGTTGATGGGGTTTTAGAGTGTGTCTGTTAGGTTGCAGGGTGTAGATCCCCAGCGACTGGAGCGTGGCTCTTGAGTCTTTTATGCCATGGAGCTTTGCATCCGTGGACTTGGCAAAGAGGTCAGGGCCTTCAAATGGGAGGTTCTGAATAGTAAGCTGCAGCTGTGGCAGTAGGCCCGAAATCTGTAGCCAGGCCGAGTGACGCATTACTACAGACGATGCCATCATATTGGCGGATGTGTCCACGGCATCCCAGATGGCCATCAGACCATCTCTGGATGCCATTTCCCTTCTTCGAGCATTGTATCAAAGTCCCTAAGGTGATCCTTCAGGATAATGGTGCAGAAGCCTTGCATGGTGTTCCAGAGGTTAAAAGCATACCTTGTCATAAGGGCTGAGTGGTTTGCTATATGCAGCTGAAGGGCTGCTGTGGAGTAAACCTTCCTGCCAAGCAGGTCGAGTTTCCCCACCTCCTTATTCTTAAGGGTGGAACCCAGTTGACCTGGCCTCTCTTTCTGGTTCATGGCGTCGATGACCAGAGACCCTGGAGTGGGATGCTGGAACAGAAAGGAGAACTTGTCCTGAGGGACGTGGTATTTACGGTCTGCAACCCTGGATACCGGTAGGATCGAGGACAGAGTTTGCCAGTGGGCCTTGACGATGCTTCGTGGAATGGTACAGACACCTTAGCAGCTAGGGCCCTCTGGCCGACATCGAAGAGGGGGTTCGTCTCCTCTTAGACGACCCCAAGCTCCAGGTTCAGGTTTGCTGCCATGCAGCGTAGCAACTCCTGGTGGGTATGAGAGTCCTCATTACAGTCAATTGGTCTCTCAAAGGTGTATTCATCGGGTGTAGAGGAAGAAAGGGCCAACAATCTACTCTGACATGTGGAGTCGGGATTGGGTTCATCGTCTGAGAACTCCAAGTCCATGGTCTGTGAGGGGGACTGGATGGAGTGGTGCCGTGAGACTAAGGTATCATCGGGCACTATGTCCAGCCAATTGTGTGACCAGTCGTTAAAAGATGCTCCAGCCTCCAGGTGGTGCAGAGGGAAACGGCCTTGACTAGGTTGCAATGCGGTACAGGAAGGGGAGGGCCTCATTGGCTCAGGTGGGCCCTATGGTCTGTTCTTGTGTCAAGGCGTGGGCAAGGGAGAGCGCTTACGGCGCCGTTTCTCTATGTGTTCTCCTACCTTTATTACCATCTTGAGAGGAGAAGAGTGTACTGAGGGTGGAGGCAAAGTTGACGCCGATCCTTGGGAAGGGGCCCCTGAGGCTTGGGAGCCCGGCACCGACACGATCCAGGAGGAGCATGGGGAGGAGGCCGGGGAGCATTCCTCCACAGAATGTGGTACCGAAGGCGGACTGGATGGCACCAGCTTGGCTGGAAAGCAGTCCCCAGTGCTGGACTGTGGTGCCGGTGACAGGCTAGGCGGTATCAGGTTGGTGGGTGGAGCCACTCCCTGTGCCAACTGGACTCCCGGTGCTGTGGTTGGCGTCAAGCTGGTTTTCTTCAGCGGTGCTGGTATGTGGACCGGAGAATGCTGCTGCACCGACGTGGAGGCCTGTGGCATTGGTGGTGCCACTTTGGGTTTGGTACTGGGTTGATTCGGCGACTGAGGTGTTTGGTGCCCTGACGGTACCGACCTGGGCATTGACCGAGACTTTAGGCCCGGCATCAGAGATTGGTCCCAGGGTTTTGGTGCCTGGGCCGAAGGGTGGGCTGGTGCAGTACTCAGGGCTCGGGTGGCATCAGAGGCTTGTGTGCTGCTCCCAGCAAGGGATCAGAGGCGCAGCTCTCTGTCCTTGCAAGTCCTTCTTTTGAAGGACTGGCAGAGGGGGCAGCTCTTGGCAAGATGGGACTCACTGAGGGATGTGAGACATTTATTGTGCGGATTGTTGAGCAGAAAAGCTTTGCAGCATCCTAGGCACGGCTTGAAGCCAGACATCTTGAATTTTGCAGTAGAAGACAGGCATTTGCTTATGCAAGTTTCTTGGCTGATCCAAAACCATTGCTGATGGTGGAAAAAGGAACCGGGAGGGTCAGGGTCACAGTCACCTATATAGCTGCATCGCGATGTAGAGGGGGCATTGGCCATGTGCTCTGACCTGACAGGCTAAGGCTGAAGACTTTCTGAGCTACCGCGTGCTGCGGCACATAGACACCAGTAACTAAATGATGTGAGCAGCTCTCAAAGGAGAACGTTCCCTCTAATTTTTCATAGGCTGTGTGCAAAAAAAAATTTTGTGCAAATTATTGGAACTAGTGTCCAGAGTTGTGCATACTCCAGTGAGTGTGGTCAACATCTGGTGAATCAGATTATAATCCAGCTCCTATTTACAAGTAGATAAAAAAATATTAGCACTGTTGAAGTTTTTTGCGTGTGTTTTATTTTGTTGTGTGCTTGGGTTTCACAACCTGTGTGCACATGCACAGCTTAGAGGGGGGAACATAGACCAGGACTCATTACTGTGTCACCACACAGTGTTAAGGGTGTCATGGCCAGCTGAAGGGATGCCTAGATTGTGCCTGGAAGGTGTGAGCTAGTGTGGCCTATAGAGTGGCACCATGCTGTCAAGTGTGTCCTGTCCCACACAATGTCTTAAGACCCATTAGCCTGGTTCAGCAAAACAAACAAGGAGTCCTGTGGCCCTTTAAAGACTAACAAATGTATTTATTCCATGAGCTTTTCTGCATAAGATGCCAGCTGAAGCTCATGCAATAAATAAATGTTAGTCTTTACAGTGCTGCAGGACTCCTTGTTTGTTTGCTGTCGGTGGGGAAAAAAAGCACATTACTGGAGAATTAGTGCCCCTATCCCCTCTTCCCATGTAAACTCGGACTTTTTGTCTAGACTGTTTTCCTCCCTCAGTGAGCCACCCAGTTGGCAAAAACATCCCGCCGGCCTCCCCTCCCTGCGCTGGCCTGGCACAGGAGTGGAGAGGAACGGAAGTAACGTGGCCCTCGCACACAAAACCCCCCGAGCACACAAAACCCCAGCCCAATCTCCACTGCAAACCGCGCGGCGCTGGGTGATAAACACTATTTAAATACCCAGTGGCCGGCGGTGGGGGGGGGGAGAGCGCGAGGCTTCATGGGAGCTGTAGTCCGGCGCGCGGCCGGCGGCCGGCCCGCTGCGTAGTGCCGGCGTCGGGAGAACTACCAATCCCTGCCGGCGCCGCGGCGGCAGGCACACGTGGCGGCGGCGCGGGGGCGGAGCCTGCTGGCGCGGGGCCCCCCTTCCCGCGCTTGCGGTTCGCCGCCCGCGGTCGGGATTGGCCGCTCGTTCCGCCTGGCCCGGCTCTGATTGGCCGGCGGCGCGGTCGGGGCGCCGCACGGGAGCGCGGGGCTCCGGAGCCTGAGGCTGAGGCTGGCGGCCGCGCTCGCTTGAGCTCCGCGCCTGCGGGGAAGGGCCATGGCCGCCCTGGGCTTGAAGGCTGCGGGCGGCGGCGCCTGGAAGGGCCACCCCGGCGCGGGCTGGCAGCTGGCCGCCGCCGTCCTGTGCCAGAGCTGCAGCTCCAGCGCCGCCGGCGGCCCCGGCGAGGCCAGGCGGGAGCAGCTGCGGGCTCAGCACCAGGCGGCCGGGCACTCCCCGCCCCTCGCGGCCGCCGCCAGAGCCCGCCGGGCCGCCGAGCCCGGCCCCGCCGCCGCCGGCCCCCCGAGCAGCCCGCCCAGCCCCGCCGAGGGCCTGGACACCAAGTCCTACCTGTGGGCCCGCTACCACGAGATGAAGAAGCTGGTCTACGGTGAGCACCGGCCCCGCGCCTGAGCTGCCCAGCCGGGAGAGGGCGGGTCCCCGGGGGCCGGTGTGCGGCCGGGCAGGAGCGGCGGCTGCCCCGGCGGGGCTCCGGCTCGTTACGCTTTCTCCTCCGGTGGCAGCCGGGCCGGTGTTTCCAGGGCGCGGGCGCTTGTGGCTCGGCTTCCTCGCTGCCCCGAGGTGATGCCTCCGACTCCTGTGTCTCTGTGGACTCCCTCGCTCCCGCAGCACTGGCCTGGCACTCCTGCCGTGGGTGAACGGGGCTTCAGGCTCCAAGGCTGTCAAACCAGCAAGGAGGTGCTGCATGTTCTTAAAACAAGCTGGTAGGCAGCTCCTTGCCAGCACAGCGTAAGAGATGATATTCTCTTGCTGGTTTCTTGATCTCTGGAGTGCCCCGACTACAGCACCCTTGCCACGCTAGGGACAGTCTTGGCTCTTGGCTTTCCAGCGTGCACTAGCTCTTCTTTAGTCTGCGGCTGTGATGAGGAAGAGGAAGGAAGTGTTTGTTGCTTAGTTGTATTCCTCTGTTAAGAAGCTGCTGTTTATATTTCCTTGATGTGCCGTTAGCATGTTTCAAGCGAAGGAAAAACGTGTTTATAAAATCTAGGGTTCTGTATGTTCATTCGTGGGACGTGCCAAGGGAGATAGAGCAACATTAGGAATGTGACAGGTTGAAGCATCTCTGCAGTTTTGGGTTTAAGACTAAAACAACCACTCTGACAGCACGTACTTACTGCTTTCTATGCTCTCTTGGGGATATCATGCACTAACAGTATTTTTGAGTTCATTTTTCTTTTTTATGCTGGTATTAAAAGAGAGCCTCTTAATTTAAAACTTTAAATCTTGAATGCACATGTTGAAGGAAGCTAGTACAATCTCTTGATAAATGTATATTTGGTGACTTAACATGCATACTTCTTGACATGACCAGCTATGGTTTCTTCTGTTAGCATAGTCACAATACTCTGCATTTGTGTTGGACATCTGTGATATCTATCTGTGCAATACGTTTTGCAGTACCTAATGCAGAGTGCAAAATGTATGAAATAGTTAATGGGCATGCAGAAGAGTTGGTGGTTCTCAAACCTTCAGTAAGGAATTTGACTTGTACTAGGTTAAAAGGTCTGTCATTAGTAACCTGCATATCCAAGTGTCGTGAACACATACAAAAAACCCTCTTGAATCCTGGCAAGGAAAAAGTGTAAGAATCCTTACTACTTTGTGTCCCATAACCTGTTTTATAATTAAAGTTGACTTAGACCAAGTCTGGTGTCAAAGGTTTGCTCCTCAGCTGAAAGTTATTTAAAGTTTGTGTCCAAAGAGCCTCTGTGTTTGAATTGCAAATGTGATGGACTATAATGGAAAATGTCAAAGACCCTTCTTGCACCATAAAACATGTCTTTCTGCACTTTCCCATTGTCAGTGCTTATCAAGATGTAAACAGAAACTCTGCCATTTGTAATCAGCTTTTGGTGACTGTCTGGTTCCCTAGTGATACCACTTTTCAGCTCAGAAGGGATTTTAGTGTTCATTGCTGACTGAATGAGCTGGAATATACTCAAAACAGTACAAATGTGTTACATTCTTACACACTGAACAACAGTACTGTGCGTTTTGTTGTGAGGAAATGCCATGCATCAGAAGTTCACAGCCAGTTCCTGGAGTACTGGAAATACTCTGTATCATGATGTATTTGAAAGTGGTAATACAGGCAATAGCTACAGAAAAAATGATCTGATTAGAATAATGTCTTTTTATTTGTTGTGCTTTTTTCCCTCTTTCCCCAGTACAGCTTCCTTTATGTACCATTACCAGTCAGAACATTTCAAATACTAATAGCTGTTCTGTGTCATGCATTTAATTAAAGTATGGAGGCTACACTGTATAAATATGATATGGTAGAGAGAGAGACTGTGAAAAATGAGCCACATAGTTAAAATAAGAGTTAGAAAAATCACATATTCCTGGGGATAATCTTATTACAGCTGGGGTGAGAAGTCACAGTTCTCTCTTTTCCTCACCTCAACCTCATCTAGGGCCAGCCACTAACAATGTTGCATATTGCCCATTTAAGTTATAGTAGCTTTTTCAGATAGAGCAAAAAATAACTTATTTGCTGCTGGAGGTAGAATATCAATCATGGTAGACAGTCTGAACCAGTGTGTCAATTCTTTTGTTTTATGACCACTATGAATTCAAAGGACTAGGATCTAAGGCTATGGTAGTGAATTCTGACAACAGTAGAAAGCAAGTGAAGATTTGGCATGGGGAAATAGATGTATCTGTTTCTATGTATTGCAGAAGATACAACAGTTAATTGAAGCCTTGATTTGGATTTTTGGGAGGGACTGAAGTATGTGTAAGGAATGAAGCATTACATTTGAGTTCTGATGGAGAATTCTTTTAACACTATTTTGGAGGTCAGTTGCAAACTTGCCTCCCAAATCTGTAAAATAAGTTAAGTTGGAGTCAAGTAACAGAAGTCCTAAGAGCAATGGTGAGATTGCAGGAGAGATGGGGATAGTTGATGGTTTTGAATATGTTAAGTTCAAGAAAGGAAGCACTAAGATATGCTGAGTTTTGAGACATGCAGAAAGGGCCTGATCTGGCAAGGTCCTGCATACTTTCGTTGCTTATCACTTCCAAGCAAGCTGAGAGGGGTGCTCAGCATCTTGAAAGATTAGGCCAGAAACAGCTAAGAAATGGAAAACATGATATTGGGGAATCTAAGTGCGGTTGGGAAAAGGAATGCAAGTGAGTGGAGGTGGCAGCTGTAGAGTCATTGCTTTGTGTAAGAAACTGAAGTATATAAATGGTGGGTTAATGGGTGTCTGTGTTTTGTATAATGCTGCAAGACGCATTCAGTATCTCCTTATTTTACACCATTATCTCCTTGAAAGAATGCAAGGGTTCTGGGCTTTTTCTGATGCTGGTACCTGTGCAGGGTAGAGATGTCTGTCTTTGATCTATATGGTTTTTCATTTTGATCCATGTTGTTAGTCTCAGACATGAGATCTCGTAGGTGGTTCTTTCTTGTTACTACTTAGTGTACTGTTACTACTTGTAGCTTACTGATGAATCTAGCATTCAAAATATGGTGTCACTGGAAATAGTTTCTGTTGGGAAGAACCAGTGGCTAGATGGCCAACATAGTTTCTATGGCAATAGGGCTCTACAAATCCTTAAATGAGGTTTGTTTGGGAGGTATCACAGCTTAGTGGATTGAGCAGAGGCTGGGAGTCAGGGGGGATCGATCTCTAGTTTTGGTTCTCAGTTCTCTATGTAGAACTGAAGGTAGTACCCAAAGCTCTTTGTTAGGACCTGGAAACACGTATGTGTATATACTACATCTATACTTGAAAAGTATTTTTAGAGTGAAATTGCTATTTTGTCCACACCAAAGTCTAATCCTCAGTACTGTTTGTTTCATTCTTTCTGAGGTGTTGCTGAAAAATGCTACAAAACACTTTTGTAAGTAACAAAGAGGTACATGGATGTAGTTATGAAACTAGACACTCCTTTGAGGTGTTTAATTCCATTTTTGTGGCATGTGATAAGATCACAGGCAAAAAAAAATTTCATGTAGTGCTTTTTAATGGGGGCTTGCAGAGGAACTGTGGCAAATATACAGTGCATCTTATTGCTATTCTTATTAATTAGTATTGAACATATTAATGCAGATGACATTTTGGATTCAGTGGGGGTTGTTAAAAACATTTTGGTCCTGACACTGAAGTGTGTTGTGGGAATTTCGATCAGGTTACTGCGCAGTCTCATCTATTGCTGGTGTAAAAATAGAAATTCAAGATGCTCAACACATCATGGGAAATATTTGGCAGATAGCATGATTCGACTACTTTTTGAGTCCATATAGGTCAAGTGGGGTCTTGAAGCTTTCACCCATCTTTACAATAAATTGCCCAGCCATTCCTAGCTTTCATTTTAGGTGTTGTAGATTTGTGATGGTTGTGGAATATTGTTGTGCAGGAGCCATTTAAGTTGAACCTGGCAGGTGTTTTTTTAAAGTAGCACAGGTAGGTGTTCAGTATTTCAGATGACTTGGCATATTTAGTTGTTGAAGGGTTTTGCAGGTATTTTAATGAATGCAAATATGCAAAAAAGCATCCCACAAATACGCTTCTTACTGCTGAAATATGTATGCCAAGTCTTATGACAGGGAATATGTTCATCAGTTGATTATAAATCCTTAAGCAGTCACGTTTTTAATTTGGCAATATGATTAGTTCCCTAATTACAAAAGAGTTGGTGGGCAGTTGTAATATGTTAGTTATGCAAGTTCCAAAGATTTTTTTTTTATTGTAAAGGTTCTCTCTTTTTGCCCTTAAATGATTCTACATCTGTTAAGTTACACACTCGCTTCCTGGGTAAAATGTTGACTAGACACTGAGTGACTAGCTACGATACTGCTGCTAACTGCCAAACATTGCAGGATTTCAATGCAAAGAGCAGCCCTATTTTTAGCAGTCTTGCAAGAGCCATTTTCCTTTGCATTTCTCCTAGTCTAGTCTATCATCTATTTAAATTTGTTTGGTCGGGCCGGCTGTTTGTGGCACAGAGCAAATGCAGTGTTTGTCTACCTTGGAATGAAGTCTTTCTGGTGCTGACCTAGTGATTGCAGTACAGATTGAAGGACTGGTCTCTTGTACAGCATGGTGACCTTTCACCTAGTGAAGTAGTGTTCAAACTCTGGCTGGGGGACCAATTGCAGCTGTCGAGGTTCCAGCACGTGGCCCTGAAGAGTGTCTTTGGTAAGAAGAAAACTCCTATTCTCTGTGCCAAAATCCAAGCTCTGCAATTTTTAACCCTGCTGCTGTGGGGGAGGGATGGAGATGCAGGCACTGCCTCCTCAGAAGCCCTCCATCAAAGCTGATATGAAGTGGGGTTGTTTTTAGGACTTGGAGTCTGCTCTCTGGCACAGCTGCTTGGGCAGTTTCAGGAGAGTAGCTTTGAGTGCACCATTGCCTTCTCTGTCAGATAATGGGAGCCCTAGGGCAAGCAGGGCCTGAACTCAACTGACTCTGCCAGAGGCAAGAGGAACAAATGGCAAAGGCTGACACAGGGCAACCCAGAGGAGAGGGTAGAAATTGAAAACTACCAACCGGTTACTGCTCCTTGATTCTGTATCTGTTCTCCAGCCATAGAGCAGTTATCTCTCATACTCGCTGGTGACTCCCAATGTTGGTAGGGAACTTGCAGCTGCTCTTGTCTCTTTGCTTTGTCAGAGCAGGGGAAAAGAAGCGGTATAGGGCAAAAAATCCTGTTCAAGAGAATTGACTGTAGTCACTTGATCTCTTTAAAATAGGTTTTGCCCTTGTGCTGAAAAGATTGGATGTTAACTGCCCTTGTGAGTCATATGCTTTGTGACATACAGGTATACCTTTCATTGCTTTGCAGGGAGTTGCAAGAGCATAGCAGAGTTTGGAAGAGCCATGATTCATAACTGGTCAAATGTGATTCTTAATAGAACTGAGATCTGTGGTCCTTACATGTAATCAGCTATGCAGACTGTGTCTTAGGCTGTTACAGTAGCAAGGGGATCATACCCAAGACAGCATCAGAGGCATCTTTAGACTTAAATATTTCAGACTGGAAATCAGGTATAAATTACCCTCTGTCAGAAATTAACTGTTGGAACAACTTACGCAGGATCAGAGGCAGCCTTTGGCAATTGTGGGCCCTAGGCGAAGGCCTTTTATGGAGCCCCCCATGAATCCCCAATGCTGCCCTCACCAGGGCTCTGGGCCCCTGTTGCCACCCTAACTGCCCCCTCCACAGGGGGTGGGGGAGAAGCAGGGACTGCGGTCCTCCAGGTCAAAAAGCTTTGCTGCTCGCCAGCCGAGGTACTGCCCAGACCAGCCTCTCTCCAACTGGGGAGGAACACTGCTCCCCACCTACTCCCAGCCAGCTGCGCCTCCCCAGGGGGAGGGAGGAGAGCAGCCAGTGCGGTGCTGTGGCTTGCTGGGATTGGGGCCCCCTGGAGTGGCCCGCTCCGCAGAGTTTGGGCTGCTTTGCACCCAGCCACCCCAGGCCTGGAAGTGGCCCAAACTCTTCAGAGCACGCTACATCAGGGGACGCTACTCCTGGCAAGCCGCAGCGCTGTGCCGGCCGCTCTCCTCCCTCCCCCTGCGGAGGCGCGGCCGGCTGGGAGTAGGCAGGGAGCGCTGCTGCGCCCCCATCAGAGAGAGGCCGGTCTGGCAGGCAGGTGGCAAAGCTTCTGTACCTGGTGGTCTGCTGCCCTCCGCTTCCCCACTGTCCCACGAGCACACAGATAAGTGAAGCAGGCAGCAGCTATGGGGCCCCCTTACAGCTCAGGGGCCCTAGGCCACCACCTGCTTTGCTTACCCCAAAAGCCACCTCTGCCCAGGATCATGGCAGATTCTCCATCACTGGCAATTTTAAAATCAAGATGGGATGTTTTTCAAGGTGATCTGCTCAAAGAATTACTTCGGAGTTCTGTGGCCCAGGACTATGCAGGAGGTAGAGGGAGGATGTTCAGACTAAATGATCAGTGATCCTTTCTGGCCTTGAAATTTATGAATCTGTATAATATATAATCAATGACAGAAAATTTAGTAATTCCCACTCCGCATTAGAATTGTAATTCATTTCAAGGCCCAAGTTACAGGAAAGCTCTGAAGTGTCTTTGGTGTGGGGTCCATTATGGAGAATGCCAGACCTTTTGGGACTCCATCTTAAAATAGCAGAAGGAAAATGAGAGTTTGAACTGGTGTTTGTTTTGCCAAAACGCAGTTCATTAATTTCTGTCATCAGCTGAATTCAAATGACTTGCGAAGCTTTCATATGGCACCTAAATGGAAAGTCGTCCCAAGTGAGCTACATGTTAACTAGATATAAAAATGAGCTGCTAAGTGTCTGGTGCACTGTTCTAAGTGTAAAATAAAAGGCTTCATTTTTTCCCTAATGGCAACAGGAAACCTTGCTCTGAAAAGAAAATAGTAGGTTATACTGAGATGATTTGGTGTGGTGCTTGTGAGTATGGGAGTTGTTCATTATATAAGTGAACAGCTCACCAACGGGGTAGGTCATAGGCTGTCACTCTGTCAACTTGTGAGCAAGGCACCTATATTGGCCTTGGCACAAAGCTGAGCCTGGTTCCTAGCAGAATAGAAAATTATTTATAATGAAGCTGATTGTACAACAGCCCCATGTACTGACCTAATGTGTATGTGCAGTAAATAGCCTTCCTTCAAAGGGCATCACAGGTTAGCATTTGGAGCTTTTGTTCTAAGATGCAGTCAAACACACAGAGCTACATATGTTGTAGAGGAAAATCTCCCCCCCCCCAAATCCAGATCAAGTGATGCTGTTGTAACTGTTCTCTGCGCTAACTAAAGATGGGGAAGAGTCTTCCCTTTCCTGAAACATTAATAGTAAGCTTATTTGACAATGGTTAGTGCAACATCTTGAGCACACAACAGCATTTGAGATGTAAGTTTGCAGTGTGCTCCAAGAAGGGAGTGCATGGAGCAGTGTTTCGCAAACCATGTGCCACGGCGTACCGTCAGGCCTGAGCAGGTGTGCCACTGAAGTTTTTGAAAAATTATTTGAAGAGTTCTGGACTGGTTCATGAATATTCATGTGTTTATTTGAAAACTCTTAACTATTTTGAGACACACCACCATAAAGGTATCAAGGTGTGCCATGGCAGAGAAGAGGTTGGGAACCACTGGTGTAGAGCATAATTTGGTTGTAGCAAAGAGGGTGAAAATGGAAATGATTTTTTACCACCTCAGCTTTAAGGAGATGTATGATGTGTGTGTCACCTAAGGGCTCTGAGTGGAATAAAGTTATTGGTGCAGCAAGAGGCTAGGAGAACTTGTAATGGAGGCTTGAGGGGGGAGAGAGACTCATCTGGTAGGTTTTGAACAAACACTTGGTGCCTTGTAAACCTGCTAGCTCCAGTCTTGCTCACAAATAAGAGGAGTTCCCCTATGCCTAAGGAACCTCAGAAAGGACTGTCTTTATTTACATAAAACAAAACACAGCAAAAAAACCAAAAACAAACCAAAAAAACCCCTAAGTAGCCAAGACTGTTTTATTTCTAAGTTGGTGACTGTTGTGGTTTGGATAGCTGTGGAGTTTTTTGCTGCCGTTGGCTCCCCCGCCCCGAGAGTAATGGCTCAGGCAGCCAGTAGACAAGCATGCAGGTCACATCCTGGCTTTTGCTGCCCAGTTAGTTCTGGCAGTGTGACCCCAGCACTCTCCCTGTCCTGAACTTTGTGTGACAATCTGCTGGGGTTCCCAGAACTGTCAGTTACTGTGCCACCCATCTCGACCTCACAACTGAGAGTTTTGCTACTGTTAAGCTCTGTGGCAACTCCCTGATGCAGCAGCTTATGTGCTTTGGCAGAAGATCGCCAGCCCAAACCTTGCCTTGTGGGTAACCCACAGTGAACCTCAATTCCAGAGTGTCCCTAGAGGTTCTTGTCTGCTGTGCAGGGCTGTATCTAAGGCACGGTGACCAGGGCTTTGCCTGAACACACATTGAGTGGCTCCATTTCACCGCTCGATCTGAGGGCACGTTCCATGCTGCTTGCTCCGGGTGCTAAAATACCTAGTTCTGGCACTGCTGCCAAGTCCCACCCCTCTAGGAACACCCAGGGAAGTTATTACATTGATCATGCCTTTGAAGAGAGCATGTGCTGCAGTTCCCTAACTTAATTGGGGTTTGACAAACACTCTTCTTTCAAACTCAGCACTGAATTGGTTTATAGTAAAAGTAAAAGAAGCTTAAAACAAAGTCAGATTTAACTTGTATCAAGTCAGAGGAGTGAAGATAGAAATGGTTGCAAGCTAACAGTAAAAATATTGTTCTTAAGATGTCTATTGTTAAAATGCTGCTGCATCAGAGCTGCGCTGTTGCAGCTACCCCATTGTAGTGGTTCAACATAGATGTTACCTAATCTGAGGGGAGGCATTCTCCCATCTTTGTATATAGTATACTCGACCTTTCCAAGAGGTGGTAACTAGGTTAGGGGTCAGCAACCCAGAAGATAAGAAGGGCCATTTTTTAAAAAATTCCTTCAATAACCAAGTATTTTGAGAGCCACAATGGGTGCAGACTCCTGGTGGGGGGAGCTGGGCTGTGGCTTTTGCCACAGGGTCCCCTGGTGGGGAGGAAGGAGGAACTAGGAGCAGGCCCTCTGCAGGGTCTCCTGGTGGCAGGGGGGAGCCGAGAGCCTGGTGCAGACTGCCCGCAGGCTTCCTTGTTAGTAGGGGGGTCCTGGACCCAGCAGCAGGCTGTCCACAGGGTACCCTGGTGTAGTTGGGGGAGGCCTAGAGCTGAAGAGCAGGCAGTCTGCAGGGTCCCATGGTGGCTGGCAGATAGGGGGAGCGGACCCTGGAGCCACGAGGCAGCAGCCGAAGAGCCGCATGTGGCTCCAGAGCCACAGGTCTTCTGTCAACATAGTGCAGCATACACAGGGACTTTAGTGGTTTTAATGCGTCCCACAGGCGTGGATTTTCTACTGACCTTATTTTCTAGTGTAGATGAGGCTGAAGACTAAACCTTAACTTTAGCAAGTTGCAGCTTTTGCCTAAGGAGGCTTCTCATTTCTGTTTGGTTTCCAAAGACTTTGGCTTTCTTGGTTGAAGGACCCAAGGTTCTGTGGTTTCAGGAGCTCTGGCCTCTTGACTTCCTCAACTGACGGACATCCATCCATGGTGTTCTCTCACTTTTCTTTTTATAGTCCAGTAAACCTATGAAGTGTGTTCTTTGACAAATAATCTCAGATCAAGTTTTTCTCCTTCTGGGATATACAGGCCATGCTGTCTTCCCAAAGTTCATTGTTTCTGCTTCAAGATGCAGGAAGTTGTCCTGGTACTCTTCCCTTTCTCTTGACTTCCCATCCTCTTGCTGATTCATATGTAAATTGGGCTTCCATTGTTTTGATTCTGTAATGCTTAGTTTATACTGGAGATAGGTAGACAGTTGCCTTCCCTCCTCTCTGGGAGGGAATCTTTCTCCCTGTCTTTAGTCACAGACTTTATCGGTAAGTATCTATAACTCCTTGTGTAGTGTTGACACATGCATTTCACAATGATTTTAATCACTGGAGTGTCACAAGCTTTCATAAAAAGACCTTTCTTGATACACTTTAGTGCAGTAGTATTGTATACAATCAGTTGATTCATTTGCTTATCATTCAAGGTTTAGACCACCTGTCTTCATAGCCAAGAGGCGTGCTCTCCCACTGTCTACCTTGCCCGTTTGACAAGCTGGCATTTCAGTGAGTTGTCCCAGAGCTTAGCAATAGCGAGCTTGCTTGCTGGGTCTGAGAAGGGTAATACAGTAATTCAAAAACCTGGGAAACCCAGCAGAGAATCTCAAGGCAAATAGTTTGGAGGAAGTTCAGGACTGGAGGCTGTTGAAGTCACTGACAGGACAATGGAAGATGCGACCTGCATCCAGTGTTGCGGGGCAGGCAGTGACACAACTGCTTCCTAGACTTGAACCCCCAAATGTCACAGGATGTGTGGTGAAACTTTGCATAGTGAGTTTGGGTTTTCTGGTGTTTGGTTTATCCTGACTTCAACAGGAGGTGAAGGTGTTCATGGTTTTGCAGGTTTTGGTTCTGTTGTGAGAGCTGGGTGGGGTCCTTTGCTGTTTTTTGTTTTGTTTTGTTTTCCCTTCCAAAATGTTGCACCCTCCATCCATGTAAAAATAAATCAGCACAGCACATACTCTTAAAAGAGAGGCTATGTTCCATGAGTTATTTACAGAGTCAGAAGGAAATGGGAGGCTTTGTTGAAACTTTCTTTAAACATAAATTTTGAATGAGATGACAGATAATCATTTGAAGTATTGTTTACATTTCTGTGTGACTTTAAAAGATGATAAAAGGACTCCACATATCCACAAATTAATTCGCACTATTCAGCTTCTTCCAGGAACTTGTTTTCCAGCTTGAGAGCTGGAAAAGAGCTCTTGTTTTTGTTGTGGCCACTGAGCCATCCACCCTGTTTCAGAATGCTGCTTTGCGTTATAACAGCTCTGCTGCTGTCCTTGCACTATAGAAAAAAATTAACCTAACCTGAGAGAGGTTTTGAAATATTCTTCAAACTATCCTAGGAGAGAGGGGATGATAACCAGGAGGTGGGATACAGTTTCAGAATGCCTATCTTGAAATACCTAAAACATTGCTATGTCAAATAATTTGCTGCTGTGATCACTTGTCTAGATTACTCAGTCAACAATAGGTGCCCTTGTGGGTTTCCCATAGCACACTGGGGCAGCCAGCTTTACCTTTTCTGTAACAGTAACAGATTTAGTCTTGATTGGAACCAGCCAGTACCACTAGCTAATATACAAAAGAGTTTGATTTGCTCCAAACTGAGAATGAGACTTGGTTTTGGAATAGCCAAACACTGTTGTAGTTTAGTGTAGGCAGAGCCTAATAGGAGGTAAATAGAAGTGCTTGGGAACCCATATCAGGGGCTCACCTCTAAGGGAGGGGTGCTCCTAAAAAATACCCACACTGTTGTGTTAGATCATAAAAACATTCATATCTGTGGGGAAGGGGTGAGTAATGTGCTATGTTGTCGTATGCTTTCTCCCTGTACTTCCACCAGCGTAGCACTTATTATTGTGTTTGCTGACAGTTTGTGGACAATAGCAAGCCTGTGATACCATCTCTGCTTCAATGTGGTGTCACAGTCACCAGTTGGGGCTGAGAATAGAGAAGAGCTCAGAATTATTAGGCTGTTTAAAAACATTTTTGTGCCATCATACAACTGAGCTAAACACTGCACTCATGATTGACTTAAAATGCACCTTGCTCTACAAAGTCAGAGAAAAGTTGTAAGGTTTAGGAGATCTATTTTGGCAGCAGGTTTTCTGCTTTACTCTGATAAACAACCTTTATCAGTATTTCACTCTAGGAACCTAGTTAAATGTGTGGTGTGTGTTTTTTAACTGCTTATCTTTCTCAGGATGTGAGGGGAAGCAGAGTGCAGGAAAATTAGAAAACAAAATAACCCATCAGACTAAATTGTAATAATTCTTCTGTGAATTCTTTCTAGTTCTCTGGCAACTGGATGACAGACAATCTTCTAGACCTTTTGGTTTAGTAATTCTAGACTTCTTAGACTGGCTGTCTAAGTGGTTCTGACGTCAAAATATAAGCAAAAGGGTATATTTTCTGAAGTTGTCTACCACGGTTGCCCAACACGGCATGTCCAGCTGGTGCTACTGGTGGCTAGTTACTGTGATCCAGAAATTTTGGCAGGTTTTAATCCCCCCATATGTTTTATTCAACATTAGGTAGGTCAGAAAACCAATAATGTGGACTTCTGTGTGGCATCTTCTTGTCACAAATCTTTCTGTTTTAAACAGTTGCTATGGTCACTAGGCATGGTTGGAAATGTAATAATGCTTTTTCAGGGGGTGAAATATTTTAGTAGTTTTTATATCAGTCTTTGACAGAAGGATTACAAATCTCTTTCCTTGGAGGGGAAAATGAACACTGTTTTACAAAGTAACTGCTTTCTGTTTTAAAATCAAATTAATTTATGCCTTCATTTTTTTTCTGCCCTCTCCAGATCTGCTCCCTCCTGGGGTCTGCAACCTCCTGAACCCTGCAGCTATCTACGCAAATAATGAGATCAGCTTGAGAGACGTTGAGATCTACGGCTTTGATTATGATTATACATTAGCACAGTACTCTAATTTATTACACAGTATGATATTCAACACTGCCAGAGACATACTAATTGAACAGTACAAGGTAAACCTCTGATAAGATTAGTGAAAGAAACCCATTCTGCTTTTTCCTGCAAAACCTTTTAATAAAGCAGTCTGTTTATTATGCACTGTGTGTGTATAAACTGTCTACGATGGCAATAGGTATGTAACATATTTTTCATGAGCCTGGCACACACTGTCAGTTTGTCTCCCCTTGGGACTTCTTGTAACATTTCAAACATCTGAATCTGTTTGAGTTGCTACTGTTTTCTTTAAACGACCCCCCCCCCCCCGAGAAAAAATCCTTTTCCTAACCCCAAATGAGAAGATAGGCAATGATCAGTCCTGGGCTGATGATGGACCCACGTAGCTCTAGAAGCAGGTGATTTTACTTTTTAACATGTTTAATAATTAGTGTATCAGCCAGGTAATGCAGTATGTGGACTTAGCAGTATATGGGACTTAACTGTGTTTTCTAGACTAAAGTCTTAAATATACCATGAGATATGCCTTATTCTCTTGCTTTGTTGCCTTTTACAGATTAGCAGCACTTCTTGTGTGTAAGAGAAGAAATACAAAATTAAGTTCTTCGGTGTATACAAATGCCTCTAGCTATGTGGCTGAAGCTACAACGTTTCCTCTAGTGTCCCAAATCTATCTGACAATGATTTTGTGATGGTGTTTCCTCCTATCAGTTTAGGTCTCCAAGTCAGTCCTCCCTTTTTCCCCTTCTGCCTTCTTGTGTATCACTCTTTTCTAATGGTGCAAAACTATGTGATGGAACATAGAACAGGCCTGTAGTAATCAGTCTAGTTAGTCTGAGGATTCTTCCAAAAACTAGAAAAAAAGAGCTAATGTATTTGTTGGGATTTTCAAAAGATCCTGAGGGTAAGCTAGGCATTTAACTTGTGTTTTTAAAAGTGCCAGTGAAAGTCCCCTGTCATTAGGATCCATCTCATTCCATTGTGACAGGTGCTGTATAAAAGCATACTTATTTATTATGACACTTTAGGAGTCCAGCTGAATGCATACACAATACAATCTTCAGAGTGAATTGTTTGCTCTCTGCACAGTAACGGCCATGCGGCTTCTGATGTGACGAATATGGCTTATAACTAAATCACTGACAATATAAAAAGGCAGTTTGTGTAAAATTGCAGGTGTAGGATGACATAGGTGCCAGTTATTCAAAACGGGAATATGTGGTCATGACTAATATCTGTAGTTACTAGAGCTGGGAAAACTTAGACACTTACTAGCTAGAGTTAGCTGTGAAAGACTGGGCTGGGAGGAGGCTCTTTACCTGCATGGTCTAGGAGGAACCTCTGTGTGGGGGAGTCCCAGATGCTGAGAAGGATGGAGGGTCTTGGGATTCCTACCAAATAACCCTTTACCAGAGTGTCTGAAACTTGAGTTCCACTCCCTTTGCAGTACCGTTTCCTAACCCCTGCTTTGTGATCAAGTGAGAAAGCAAGGGCAGCAGAAAGATCTGATTCATTGAACTCTCTCAGCCCCCATTCCCAACCCCCTGCCCCTGTTTTTATTTTTTGTATATGTGGAAGGGGTCTATGCTCTAGGTTTTTGCGGGAGGAGGAATGGTGGGGAAGGTGGGGGGTTTGAGCTTTTCTTTTTCCCCAAAACTGCAACAGCTTGAAAAAGACAATTTTTTTCATTTCCCTGCTGCCCAGAAAAGACGTTCAGATAAGTTGATTTTACTTTGTGACAGCTTGATATTGCTAGCGTCTGACAAAGTGTGATTCACCCACAAAAGCTCATGTGATAGTTGGTCTTTAAAAGTTGCACAGGACTCCTTGCTTGTTTTGCTGGACTAGATTGAGATGGCTACCTGTCTGAAGCAGATAAAATGCAATCTGTAAACCCTGGAAGAGAGCTCCACGGTGTTTCTGAAATTTGTCATAACAAGTATAAAGATTAGAACAAGTTTATAGATTTGCTTTCTGTAGGAATTGGAGATCAGTTGCTCAGCCAAACCAGCCAGTTTGTAGACTCCCAAATCTCAGAAGTTATATGTTTTGGCAGCTTTTGGTGCATGTAGACCACATTTGGATGGAGGGGACTGGGATTCTGGTGGGCTGATGTCCTGATTCATTATGCCAAATTCGTTATTTTCTTGTCATGTGGAAATGTTTCTAAACTGCCTGGCACAGTTTTACTAGACTAACTGCTTTCACATGAAATATTTTCCAGTATCCTGAAGGACTCAAGAAATATGATTACATTCCAGGATTTGCCATAAGAGGTCTTCACTACGATGTGCAAAAGGTAAATGACTTAAATTTAAATTTTATACTTGCTTTCCCTTCCACACTGTGGATCTGCCTGTCACATATATGTCATTGCCATCTGTTTCCTGTAATGAATTCTGGTAGTACAGCTCCCAGAAGAATATGCGCTATAGTTTGTTGTATCTTTTTCTCTAGTTCTGTTAGATTTTAAGCTTGTTGGTACAAATGGAATTAATATAAAAGGCTTAGAATCATAGAATGATAGGGTTGGAAGGGACCTCATAGGTCATCTAGTCCAACCCCCTGCCAAAGGCAGGACCACTCCCACTAAACCATCCCAGTCATGGTTTTGTCCAGCTGGGGCTTAAACGCCTCCAAAGATGGAGATTCCACCGCCTCCCTCGGCAGCTCATTCCAAGGCTTCACCACTCGCCTAGTAAAAAAGTTTTTTCTAATATCCAGCCTCGACCTCCCTAACCGCAACTTGAGACCATTGCTCCTCGTTCTGTCCTCTGTTATTACCGAGAACAGTCGAGCTCCATCTTCCTTAGAGCATCCCTTCAAGTAGTTGAAGGTTGCTATCAAATCCCCCCTCAATCTTCTCTTCTGCAGACTAAATAAGCCTGATGCTTTCAGTCTTTCCTCATAGGGCTTGTGCTTCAGCCCTCTAATCATTTTGGTTGCCCTCCTCTGAACTCTCTCTAGCATGTCCCTGTCCTTTTTGTAGTGGGGAGCCCAAAACTGAACACAGTATTCTAGATGTGGCCTCACCAGTGCAGAATAGAGGGGAATGATCACATCCCTTGATCTGCTGGTAACACTTCTTTTGATGCAGCCCAGTATGCCATTGGCCTTTTTGGGCGCAAGAGCACACTGCTGACTCATATCTAGCTTCCCCTCCACCATGACCCCCAGGTCCTTTTCTACACTGCTACTACTTAACTGAATGTTTCCCAGCCTGTAGCAGTGTATGGGGTTTTTCCGTCCCAAGTGAAGGATTTTACACTTGTCCTTACTGAACCTCATGAGATTTCTATTGGCCCACTGTTCCAATTTATCTAGGTCTCCCTGAATCCTGTCCTTGCCCTCCAACGTGTCTACTGGTCCCCCCAGCTTGGTGTCATCCACAAACTTACTGAGAATGCAGTCTATTCCATCATCCAGATCATTGATGAAAATGTTGAACAGAACTGGCCCCAGGACCGACTCCTGGGGCACACCACTCATGACTGGCTGCCAGCTAGACATGGAACCATTGATTCCTACACGCTGAAACCGTTGATCTAGCCAGTTTTCTACCCACCTTATAGTCCACCTATCCAACCCATACTTCCTTAATTTGCCATGCTTCTAATTTTAAGTTGTCTAAGATTGTGTAGCTATAACAGTTAGTCATTGAAGAGGTTTTCTTTCCTTCTTACTATTTCCAGCTTTTGAAATAAAGTGCCAGGATAATTCATTAAATCTTTGTAGCTTTTCAGATGTTCCTTCTGAAACCCCGCGATGTCTGAGAGTTGCATGTACTTTAGGAGCACACAAAGGAAGTGTAAGCTATTGTTTTAACCCACTTTTTTCAGTAACTTTAGACCACCCTGTCAAATTATAGTTCCAAAAATTATGACATTACCTTGCTATAGTTAAACAGCTTGATACTCAGTGGGGGTGGGGGAAGAAACTCAGAGAAGACTGGGGTTGGAAGGGACCTCAGGAGGTCATCTAATTCAGCCTGTGCTGAAAGCAAGACCAACCCCAACTAAATCATCCTGATCAGGGTTTTGTCAAGTCATACCTAAAAAATCTTAGAGGATGGAACTTCCACCACCTTCCTTGGTAACTAATTCCAGTGCTTTCCCAGCTTGCTACTGAAACATCTTTTTCATAATATCCATCCTAGACCTTTCTTGCTGCAACTTGAGACCATTGCTCATACTTCTGTCTACTACTAAGAACAGGTTAGTTCCATCCTCTCTGGAACCCCCTTCAGATAGTTAAAGGCTGTTATCAAACCCTCCTCATTCTTCTCTTTCGTAGACTAAATATGTGTAGTCTCCTCAGTCTCTCCTCATAAATTACATGCTCCAGCCTCCTCATAATTCTTTTTGTCCTCTGCTGGACTCTGTCCAATTTGTTCACATCCTTTCTGTATCGGGGGACCCAAAACTGGACACACAACTCCAAATGTGGCCTCTCCAAGGGAAGTAATTATGCCCCTCTACTTGGCACTGATCTGCTAGCAGAGCTCCTACTAATGCAGCCCGGTATGCCATTAGCCTTCTTGGTTATAAAGGTGACCTACTGGCTCAAATCCAGCTTCTTGTCCACTGTAATCCTAGAGCAGCAGTTCTGCAGAAAAGAACCCAGCCAGTTAGTCCCTGGTCTTTACCTGGGCATGGAATTCTTCCACCCTGAGTGCAAGGCTCTGTACTTATCCATGTTGAAGTTCATCGGATTTCTTTTGCCCTAATCCTCCAATATGGCTAGGTCACTCTGTATCCTATCTCTACCTTCCAGCCTTTCTACCGCTCCTCTGAGCTTAGTGTCATCTAAAGACTTGCTGAGGCTTCAACCTACCCCATCATTCAGATCATTAATGAAGATGATGAACAAAACCAGCCCTAGCAGCAACTCCTGGGGCACTTCTCTTGTTACCGGCTGCCAGTGAGGCAAAGCATTAATTACTGGCACATGTTAGTATTGCTTTGCCAGTCTGGTTATTTTTGAACCAGTTACGTCTGTCTAATCACGTAGCTAGGGAACCCACCCTTTTAAAGAGGAATTAAAACATTTTAAATTTCCCAGGCTGTCCCCCTTTTTTTTTTTTTTTTTTAACCCAAGCTGAGCTAAGCTGTAATGCTGAAACTGACATGTCATGAATGTTGGAGAGGTAATCCCATCATTTTCTGTTTTTCCTCTGGCTAATAGTTAAGCTAATACCCTCTGGCTAATATCCACATTTCTGAAATAAGAGTACACATCAGTTATATGCCAAGTAAACTTTTTTCAATGGGTGGATAGTAGTGTGGGCTGCCTCATTTCTCCAGTGTTTTGAGTTTTCTAATCATGAAAATCAAGCCTTTTGCAAAAGGACTGTACTGCCTGTTTATGTTGGTTGGTTGGCATTAACTGCAGATTCCTGCTCAGAAGGTAGGAATGGAAGCTTGACAATGGTACGGCACTATGCTGGGAGCAGGAGTGCCTTTTAGTTTACGAACATCAGGGACCAGTGTAACCTGTGCTCATAGTGATAATACACTGTTATCTTGATTCCCAAAATGGTACTGGTTTAGTCTCAAAGCCCACACTTGCTTGAGAAATTCCATTAGGGGTATTATGGAGTGGGAGGGAATAAAAGGAATAAAAAAGAAAGGATGCCTTGTGAATGAAGGAGACCACTACAAAAACATGAAGGTCTAATGTTCCCATCCAGGTACAATAATGGGAACTTGAGCTTGGAGGAAGAAAATGAAATTTTGTACTAAAACTAGAGGGATTAATTCTGCTGAAGTAAAATGTGACACCCTATAGATCTCCTTACACTTAAGAACCTACCTTGCTATGTGTGTACAAAGAATTGTCTTAATGTTAATTGTTGTACTCCATTCCTCTTCTACCTGCTGCTCCATGGAAAGGTTTGTAATAACTCCTGAGCTGGGATGTAATATAATGCAATGCTTTTGGCATTTTTCCCTGGGATGTTTCTAAAATGTTGAAGTGAAAAGAGAAGTTATTTAAGCACAATTTAAAGTACATTCAGATTAGGTTAGTTTAACTCAATTTAATGTTTCTATTTTGTCTGTTTTTCCTGACTAAATGCATGTGAAAAGGTATCAATGAAGCCTGTTCACCTTTCTCTCTTCAGAGTCTTCTGATGAAGATTGATGCTTTCCATTATGTCCAGCTGGGGACTGCATATAGGTGTGTCAAATATGAATGCATTTACTAAATGCCCCAAGGGTTTGTGCAGAAGATGGAGTGCAAAATCTCACGTCTGTTGTTCCCTTTTTTAATAGGGAAAGCAGCCTTCTGTAGCTTATCCTGTCTCCACTTGCTGACTAATGATTCCAAGCCCTTCCCTGACATGCAGTTACAAGTGGCTGCTTTTATCAAGCATAATGAGCCAAGTTTGGGAGTGATAATGTGATTGTTTTGTTAATGGACAATGACGCATCTGATCACTAAGTCTGCAGGATGCAGTGCAGTCTACCTAGGACAATTCTTCCAGTTAAATCATTTGGACTAGGGGAAAACTAACTCTTCTAGAGCTGTTCATACGTGAAAAAGCCTACCCTGAAAGAAGTTTGCTCGCCAACACTGGAAATTGGGAAGAAAAGCTGATGGGAGGTTAAAATAAAGATGTGGATTTTTAACTCCAGTGCACTGAAGCATTTTTCTTGAGTGGAAAAAGTTGAGTAAAGTGCACAGAAAAGTAATAAGGAATGCCCTTCTTAAATAAATGGGCCAGAAGTCATTGAACAGAGCATTGGTATGTGTAACACAGGTCCCTGTGGCCTTTTTTTCTTTCATTGCATACTGCAGCCTGGCAGTTTGAGAGACATACTTGATATAAAAATTCAAGTCCTGATCCTGTCTAGTTATAAGCACCAGCAACTCCCCTACTTGTATGGGATTGTCTTGAACCTGCTCAGCACCATGCAGGTTTGGACTTGATGACTCTCTTTATAGAAGCAAGAAGGCTTAATACCGAGCAATGCAACAAGTAAATGCTCCAAAGCGCACCCCCCCCAAAAAAAAACCAAAAAAACCCCCAACCCTGCAGCCTTCAGAGGACATAAAGCAAAATAATATTTTGCTGGATTTTTTTGGTGGCTGAAATAGTTATTTTTTCCAAATGACGTTTTGGGCAACTGATGGCTAATGTCTCTATATTTTGCTGGAGGAGAGGGCTATCAATAACTTGGAAAAACAAGGAGCATCAAATATTTGCCAGTGTAAAGCAAATAATTAATTTCACCCAGAGGAAGCATGGGAGCATTTCCTTTGCTTTTATTAATTTCAGAGACCTAAATCAATAAGGATCAAACTTTGAGGTCTTAATTTGAGCAAATGTCTACTGATTCCAATTCCATTATTTGTGATTTATAAGTGTCTGTTCCAATTCATGAACTCCCCTGACAATTCTTAAAAACGTTTTGAGAGTAAGGACATTGGATTTGGCTCTGAGTGATGATATGGCAAAACCAAGCTATGACTCTGGGGGGTGGGGGAGAGGGGACTTATCATCCTGGCTGTTCAGTTACCTTCTCCCTAGTAGCAATAGCTTGTATATTTGAACCCTAACCCTGACAAAGCATGAGAGACTCTGCAGGAAGGAACAATCCTGCATTGGTTCTCAAGGTGATTACCTAATCACTAAGCTGTTCCTAGGGGTTTTTTGTTTGTTTGTTTGTTTATTTTATATGTCTAGGATTCTATATTAAAACTCAGTCACAAAGTGGTGTTTTTGTCTCCTGAGGGTTTTGATGGAAGATGATTGTGGTGTTCTTGTCAAACAGTGTCTTTTTTTGTAGTTAAGCTCTGTTAGCTTAATACCCAGGACTACTAGAAGCAGCATTCCAAAATCAAAGAGAATTTCTTTCTTTCAACATTGTTTTGTTCATGGTTCTCTGGAATTGCAACATCCTTCTCTGAACCTGCATAAGAGGGTTATTTCAAATAATTTCTGTAAAGCTATTTATATAAACTGCTTCTGTGTAAATATTTGAATTTTCTTTTAACAAATATGGTAGCTAGATCAACCCTCTTCAAAGATAATGTTTTGATTTTTTTCAGTCAGAAGAAAGGGACAGTGATTAGCTTGCTGAGTAAATAGTTTGCAAAATAAGTAAGTGCATAAATGTGTGGGAGTTTTTTGTATTATCAGATCTGCAGAGTAATGTTGTATGGCTTTTAGAGCATGAAAGTTAGGACTATCTATTAGGTAAGGTTTACCTAGGTTGACTTGTCTTTTTGTAGACACAACCTTCTTGGTTATGAAAACTAAACAAACCTGTAAAATGTATTTTAGTTTGTGTTCTTTGTTCAGATGTCTCCAGAAGTTGTACAAAGTCCCACGAAACATCTCTCTCTGAGAATGAGAGATAACAGAGAAATTTTGCATTAGTCTGAGGTTGTAGTGACGAGGAAAGCCAGCCATGTCTGTTAAATGGTGCATACCCCCTTTTAGACAAAAAGATACGGAATCAGAGTTTCTTCCCCCTGTTAACTAAATCAAGCTGTAGAAAAATTTCTCTATTAAACTTGAACTTGTTACCTGTTTACAAATGGCCTAACTCTGTTCTTTCATAGTTATGTATATGAGTGAAATGTCACATGGTGTTTAAAAAAAAGATTTCATGTCAAGATCTGTTTTCTCTTCTTCAGAACTTTGAGTTTTATAAAAGGCATTTACCCATCTTTCGTCTCTCCCTTCTGGTTTGCAGCTCAGTGACTAGCACTTACTGATGCAGTGTGTTTGTAATTTGTTTTGTAGAGGGCTAAAGCCAGTGCCTGATGAAGAAGTTATTGAATTGTATGGTGGTACCCAGCACATCCCGCTGTATCAGATGAGTGACTTCTATGGCAAGGTATTGTAGGCAGCACTTCACTGCAATCTTTAAAACTGAAATTTGGGCTCTTTCGATCTGCTAAGCAAAATTACTATATTGGGGTGAGGGAGAGTGACTAGAGCTTCTTCCAAGTTTGTCAGTTTTTAAAACACATTCTGCTTTTGGTGGGCATTTACCCAAGACCTTGTTTGAGGTGGTATAGAAGCTGCAAACTGCCTGTGGAGATCTTTTGAAATTGTTGGGCTTATGGGTCCAAGACTGAATGGCTCTTGGAATTGGTAAAAGGTATAGCGTAATTCACTTTCAGGTCACCTGTTCTAATCCAGCCCACCTCATTAGTGACTGTCATCAGGCCACCTAAGAGCACTTGATATCTTCTAAGAACCAACCCACATGTGTTCTCTAATCACATCCTTACTGCAAAGCACAGCACCCCAGCATAGTTTGCACCTTTATCAGAAAGCTCAGCACAGGGCAGAAATGGACTTGGGCTTGTAACTGTTCTGAGGATAGAGACCACCTCAGACTTGTTAGCTGGCGTTAAATGGGGGTTTTTAAAAAGAATCGTAGCAGTTTCTGGAATTTTGGATTTCAGTTGCTAAAAAATGACCGGCAGGGTCACATGAGGTTTGTGATAGACCCCAATGGACCTATTAGCAGAGATGGTCAGGGAGGCAAGCCTGTGTTCTGGTTGGTTCGTAAACGTCTCACTGTTGAATGCTGAATCTGGATGGCAGGGGGTGGGTCACTCCATAATCACCCAGTTCTGTTCCTTTCCTCAGAAATGTCTGGCACTGGACACCACTGAAGACACTGGGTTAGATGGACCATTGGTCTGGCTCTCATCCTTTTAGGCTATGGCTGTTTCTTAGGTGCTTACAGAACAGGCCTGGAAAAGGTTGTGACTGTTCTGGGAGAAGCTTTGGGATAACCATATTGAGGTGCCTATAACTGAGTTCCTTCTTCCTCTGTGAATACAGTGGACTCTCATATAGCCTCCATTATCAGACACAAAAATGGGCTTCCTAATTTTTTTTCCCCCTGAGTGGGGCCCATCACTCCCTTCCTTTATCCCCTCCCCACACCTATCTGTCAAGGGAGGGCAGGGAATGAATCTTTAAACTTGAAAGTAATGAAAGCAGACCCTGAACTGTCATGAGAGCCTCCTTGAACATTTCAGAGAAGCTGATTGTGTGTGTTTATTTGGGATGTGTCATAAATGTTAAATATAAAAGGTGTGTTGGTTTTAATACTTGTTTGGCTTGAAAACTATAGCCAGTGAATTAACGTGCATTGTGTAATCTAGAGCTCAGATTATTATTCAAATCTTTGTATGTGTGGCACAGACAGCAAGAGAAATCTTTCTTGACTTCGGAACTGCAGGGGCTTCAGAAACAGCTTTTTAATTATTCTCTGTGGATCACATTGTATGTGTGGGGTGTGTATGTTCTTTGTTTTTGCACAGTCAGCGGTCTGGCAATATTAAGTTTCTTCCACTGGAACATTACAGATTTGTCTACACTGGCCAAAAAGGGGATGGGCTGGAGACAAATTTTCTTATTGAAAGAACTATGTAGCTTCATTGCAACAGAAGTATTGGGGAAAATAAATTCATAATCCCAGCCCCCATCCTCATTCTTTGATTTCATTTCAGACTCTGAGTAAGTTCTTCTGGCGTAAGTGAATCATTTGGTAGCTGAACTGCAGGCTCCCTCAGAACAATCCAGTCATACCCCTTTAAGTCAGCTGTGCTAAGTCAACAACTCAAGGTCACTTTGTTTTCTCTCTCTTGGGAAAGACTACTCTGAACTGTTAGTCCTTTGCAAAAGCAAGTACTTTGTTTATGGCTGAGAATTATTCACAGATCTGACATTGGTTATATGTCTGAGAATTTGAAATGTCTTTGCATGACACTCCTAAATGTAACCATTTTGTGAATAGCAACCTTCCAACATTATAAAAAAAAAAAAAATCTAAAAACAAAAAACCACCTCCCTTCCCACACAAAGCCATTAGATTGCTGTAGGCATTTTTATGAACATTGGACTTATTTGCCCTAAATATGGAAAGTGGCTACAGTAGTACTTGTACTCCAGTATAAGTACCTGCCTTTCTTAATAGTCTGTTAGAAACATTAACACGCTCATCAATTTTTTTCTCCCCTTTTGTTCCCATTTATGATACCAGGGAGGTTCAGTTGTTTTCTTTAAATTCCTCCTCTCTCCCCTGCCCCCAGGGAGAATTTTCCTTTGGTGATAAACAGTGAGGATCTGGTTTGTTCAGGAGCCAGTCAATGACACTGTGCATGTTAGAGAGAAAAGGTGGAGGAAGTAATCTCTGTTACTGGAACAACTTCTACTGGTGAGAGAGAGAAGCTTTTGCACTTAGAGGTCTTCAGGTCTGTGCATGTGTGAGATGCATGCAGAGACCACCAAATACCACAAAATGCTCCAGTCCCTACTGGGGAATCAGGACTCAACTTTTCTCACTTTCTGGGTAATCCATGGTTGAGTTTTATTATTGACCACTGGTAGTAAACTGCTGACTAACACTAAAAGATGTCAATAATTTATTGCTCAGATTTAAGGACTAATATGCAATGCTCTTTCTGTCTCCTTTTGGAGTTAGCAGTGCCCTATGATGGAGTAAGAAAAACCTCATGCCCTCTAAAATTATGTTCGTTTTGTGGAACTAGAAAAACTGGAATTCTCCCTCGCAGCTTGCTTTATGCAGTGTTGACAAACTCAGTTCAACTAATCTTAATCATAATTAGGAGAAAAGTCTGGTTTAAAAAAAAAATCCTTTCACACTTATTCTAAAGCAGTATATGTTGCAAAGTATTTGTGGTTGAAAGATATGGTGATCAACAGGTCCGTCATTTGTTGATGTTTCTGATTTGGCAAATCTTTTCTGCTCTATCTTTTACCTCTGAATGCAAACTATTCGGCTTACTGAGTATGTAATGTAGTTTGAAAAAACTACTCAATTCTAAACCAATAATGGCAAACCAATTTAAATAAAATACATAGTGGGAAACTTGAAAGTGTATATAAGAATCAGAAATATACAAATCTGTGCAAAGTTCTTAACTTATTTTTGAGTTAATAATGTTAGCGTTCTTGTGCTTCTGCTGATTGGTTATTGTTAAGGATTCCCACTAAATTTGTGGTGATCATCCCAGATTCTTGGCTTGCCTTGCCTTCTGGATTTCTGACCAGAACTTTTAAGGTGGGTGTTCATAATCACCATGCACAAATTTAAACTCCTTTGCAGGTTCTGTTTGTTGTAAAGGAGGAGAAAAAATTCCTTCACAAGGACTCTCCAGCTACACTGGATCTCTCTCTCTTTTTAATTATTGCTTTTGAAATTACAGCGGCTACAGTGAGGACAGCAAAATTGCTTCCAAAACCAACTGGCATTCTTTCTTGAGCTGAGTATTTGCAGTACCCTTTGGCAGCCTGAGACTGTTATTGTCAGTGGATAGTCTGCTCTTAAGGATTTACATGCCTTTTTAGTTCAGGGGTGTGATCTTGGACTCTGCCTTCATCAGCTTTTTTTAGCCTAGAAGGGAGAAGAATTTGAAAGGGGTTTGACTGAGGTATATAAATTACATTATGAAGGGCATAGGAGAAACCGATCTGGTTCTCCTCCTTGTCATGTAACTCCCATAATGTGAGGACATGATTATTCAGTTGCAATGTGGAATGTATTGGAACAAGGTCATGGACAACCTAATGTAATTAGAATTTTTTTTAAAGGGAGTAGGTGATTCTGTGATCACACTGATATAATAATAAAACCATTTACGGCAATCTCCTTGCTGTAAGGTTCAAGAAAGAGTTCTTTGCACCCATCTTGACATACTCTTGCTGCATTCCTGTGTTATACAGGGTCTTGGTTTTCCTTTGAAATATGAGTTCTTGACCTCTGGGAAAGGCAGGATGTTAGTCTTAATGGACCAGTTGCAGGATTAAATGTGACACATTCAACGTTCCTGTCAGCTTAGTAGTGCCAGTGTTCCTTTGCAATAAATTTAATTTGATCCTTCAGTATGAAGTGATTTAAAGTTGTTGCATCAATTATTAAAGATGATGCTGTATTTTGAAAGAGATGCGAAAACTGGTCCAGGTTACTTGTGTTCATTAACAATTACGTAACACTTCTGCAAGAGTCTCTGAGAATTTCCTAATCAAATTCTAGCTGTTTATTATCAAAATTAAAATTTCACTTGTCTTGACACTATTGTAGTACAAACCACTGGACTCGTCCGTGTGGGATGAAACGGAATAGTATCATCTTCACTTAATAAATAAATCTCTGTGAAGATCTCCTGGGTCTAACTCTGCTTTGGAGCTCAATTTGAGGCTCTGGCTTATGGTTCCCTTCAGTAATTGCTGGCCATGGTGGGTGAGGAGAAACTGCTTTTACTGAGCTCTGTGGTGGTTTTGTCACCACAGGGCCCTGAACCCCTTTGTAAACATCTGAAAACTTGCTTTGTCTTGCACCTGGTGTTTGACAACATATGTTTCTTTGTGAACATGTTACATTTCTTTTAGTCAAATGTTCACACCTTCTAAAAATCGCTCCCTCATATGTTGTTCTATTTGCATATATGCTTTCAATGATACCGTACTTATGCATATTAACTTTGAGACCATGGTTATGCTGTAGTGTTCTGGGCCTATTAGTCTCTACTTGCTAGGGAATTTTAATGCTCAACCTTGCATGCTCTGTACTATTCAGTGAGTGTGCAGATGTCCTGGATAAATAGATTCTTGAAGAGTCCCAAGCCCTTCCCAAATTACTTTTTCCATCACCAGACATCTTTAATTATTCCCACAGCCACTCTTGGCACTAAACAAATGAAAAGTTAAATTACTGATTCATCTGCAGCTCCCAGGAGAGATTTGGCAAGCTCTCTTCCAGATTTTAGCGTGTTGGAATGGGATGCCATGGTGGTTATTTTATATCTGCATTCCGGTGAATTCCTATTATATTTAAGGAGCTGTGAGATAGGGAGAGCTCTAAATTTATAAAGTTTGAAAATTGTAGTTTAGAATTCATGGACCCCAAAACTGTGCTGTTTGAAGATGCAATCCGTGGAGTAACATCTGCCTACAGTGGGGCCAAATTAGGTCCATAGTGATTTAATTTTTGATTACTAATTTTATAACTTTATACAGAGACTGAGTCATTATAAATTGATGGGAATTAAATAACTGTGGGAAGTTGAGTGGAAATTGAAGATAAGGACATTGTCAATAATTACTAGCTATTTTTCAAAGATGCCTGTAACTTTTTTTCCCCTTGCCCTCCCTTTCCTATCAAATTGTGTGGCAGGAATTTTCTGCCTTTTATCTTTTCAGCACACATTGTTTAAATCATTTTGCTATTTTAAATACTATTTGAATTCTTATCAGGAGACTAATTAAGCATACCCTAATACTTTGAAGTCTTGGTGCCTTGTATTCAAGAGTCTTGAAGCACATGATAAACATCTAGCTATGCCACTTCTCTCATGAAATGAGAGAGACTTAGGGATCGTTGAAGCCACTTCTGGAGTGGAACACAACTATTTTTTAGTGCACTGTGATGCTATACAGCAGTTTAGGACAGGAAGTGAAGAATATTGTATTAGGTTGAAATTTAAGATACTGGGGTTCAATGTTCTCTCTAAGAGGCGCTGGCAGCTGAGCAACTCATGTTGCTCGCTGCGCTACCCCCCGCCCCCCGTGGGCCCACTCCTGGCCGCCCCTGCCCCCGGCTGCCTCCCCTGCCCCTGCAGGCCCACTCCTGTAGCCCCCCCCTCCCCGGCTCCCAGCCACCCCCACAAACTTAACTTGTGGCTGGAGCCAGAGAAGCTCTACGGAGCATGCTCAGATTTTCTGGGCATGCTCCATTAGAGCTTCTCTGGGCGGGAGTTTTGAAAACTCCCTGCTCCACAGGAGCTCTATGGAGGGACTCTAGCTGCTAGCCATGTGCTGCCGGCAGCCTTCTCTGCGCTGCCGGCTGTAGCGGGCTGCTCTGCGGCACGTCAGCGCAGCTTAGAGGGAACACTGCTGGGGTTAATTCCCCATGTCTTATTGATAACCATAGCAATTGTTTTTATGACTGCAGTGGACAGGAACCTGTTCGATCATGTGCTCCAAAGAGAGGTTACAACATCCTATAATTCAAGGGCTGTATCACCTAACGAATTGCTGGTACTGCAGTACTGAGGCTTTCTTTGGGGGTCTTACCTGGAAACTTGAGCCAGCCCTAATTAGTATGTGGTGCTTAACTGGAACCCAGCACTAACTGGTACAGCTATAGGTTACGTACCACTTTTTTCTCTTTTCTTCTGATCTCTAATGCAACTCTTTCTTCTTTTAAACAGGGTCCTTCAATTAAACAATTCATGGACATCTTCTCCCTTCCTGAAATGACACTGCTCTCCTCTGTTATTGACTATTTCATGAATCATGGCATAGAGTTTGACCAAGTTCATCTTTACAAGGATATATCTGTGAGTATAAGGATCTCTTGATATGCTGATGCAATAGTTTGTATAGAGTACAGATAAACTATCCAAACATAAGCTTTTATTTCTGACATTGAATGCATTCTTTTAAAAACAAACAAAACCCTGGCGCTCATACAATATATATATTTTTTAATTGACCTCTTTATACACTGCTAGGTCAGGGCTCCAGAAATGACAGAGTTGAATTATTTAATGAAGAACAAGGTTCTGAATCCCATCCATCTTTAAGGAGCCTTCCCTTTCACCCCTCTCCCCCAAATTTCTCAACTACCTTTATAGAAATTTTTTACTTATGAAAAACGCTTCACTGTCTACAAAATTGATAGTTAAAAGCTTCTTGGCAGCTTGTTTTAGGAAGGCAGATAACAGCTATCTGTTTCATCTCCTGGGAACAGTCTTCAGTTGTTGAAATATATAGGATGGGGTAAAAGGACTACTTAGATGAATGTACATGGCATAATTTATTTTGGTCCTTAAGTTATTACTTGGGATTCTGACCACCCGGCTTTCGTAGTAACTTTACTTTGTGCAGGGTGATGTCAGGCAACAGGTCAAATAGGGACACTGCTGTCCAGCTGATAGAAAGCTATGCTCAGGATCAACTATTTACACACACCCACAGTAGCTAAGGTAATTATTGAGGGTTGGGGTGTTTTACTAAGTCTCAGATAGCTTTTGAGTGGGAACAGTGTGGCTATCCAATTAGCCTGATTGTCCCCCTGTGGTTGGAGGATCCTGAAGATATGTCCAAGAAGAGATCCTGAAGAGTCCAAACATTTTCCTCCCTCTACCCCCCCCCCCCAACACCCTCTTTGTCCTTGTTAGTAGACAGTAACGTGTCAAGGGATTTAAAAAAAAAAATTGTTCAGCTGACAGTTTCAAACTAGACCTGAGGTCTCCAGAATACTTAATTAACCAGATATATTCCTACAGAATCTGCATAATTTGAGGCCTAGACAAACATCTCCCACAGGGTATGTATAAATAAACTTACTGGTCTCTTTCTTAAACAGAGATGCCATCACATCCAGCAGAATATCAGGGATTGCAAAACCAGGAGTGAGGGGAGGAAGCAGTGTCAGGAAAAGATTGAGAGAGAGGCTCCCTTTCTATGATCACGCAAACTTCCTTCCCTCCTGGCTTAGTTGTATTAAGGTTGCTCAGGCCTGTCAGAAAGGCCTACCTATTTTAGTTGCTGTTAGCAACAGATATAATCACTATTACATGATAATGTGGTCTCTGGTCCTTTCACTGGCCTATCAAAATCTCCTCATACACAATGGCTTCATAGCAAGCTGACAAAGGCCTTTCTGGATTTCATTACCCATAGGCCACGGGCATGCATTTCCCATCAGTGCAGCTCAGCAAAGACGCCATGGGAGGCTGACGAGAGTCATGCAAGCTGTTCCGCATAGCTTGAGTATCTCCAATCAATTGCCGCCAAGTTTCACTGCCTGTATAGACCTGGCTTCAGTTTTCTTAGGAGAGAATCCTGAGTCAATTCCTTCAAACTTGCTGTATGGATCTACAGCTCGGAACCAAATGTCTGTGCTAGAGCTATACACAAGCACATTTAAAACAATGGTATTTATTAAAGGATGGCAACAACACCGAGTACAGTGTGAGCTAGAAGAATGAATGCACTGTCTGATTCTTAAGTCTAGTCCTGGCTGTTGCATTGACTTGCTTTCTGGCCTCAGTTTACTTTAACTGCTGGAGTTTTCTCATCTGTATAAAGGGGCTGCTTAAGGGTGTATTCTTCACTGGGTGCATTGTGTAGGTTGATACCTGCACAGCACTCTATCTTTCATAATTATTGGGCTTTAAATGTAATCAGTCTGCTGTGGTGTGTTCTGATGAGTGTCCAATGTGTGCAGAATTGAGGGGAGGGTCTTATCTGATCTGAGGACTAATGAGGTAAATATATTTCTGTAAAACCTCTCATCTTTGTGTATCACTACTCCCTAAGGCTTATTCTCATGTTTTGGAAGGCAGAGAATCTGACAGTTCAGAATATTATTCGGCAAAGTAGGACAGAAGTTCTTATGAAGACATAAATACAAAACTTCTTCCACTCTATAGCTAACTCCTGGAGCTGAGCATTCTAGAATAACAATGAATTAACTTCAGGAATAGCTTTTGAAAAACTTGGAGCATCTCACAGGAAATCTTTTTCAGCAAACTAGTAGGTATTTTTGGGGTCAGACTCATTTTGGCAACACTTATCCTACCTCATGCTGTTAGAGGGCAAAAACAAGTTATCATTGGCACTCCAAATATTCACAATTATCCTCAGGGAGCTTCTCAAAGACACTCTGTACACAGTCTGTAATAGGAGGCTGGGCGTTGTGTACACTGTGTACTGGTTGAAAGGTCAAATGATAACTGATTGTCCCAAGGATTGAAGCCAGTGGGCAGTTGATGGGCTTAGCTTGATTTACTATCTTGATATTGGTGGACAAAGCATTTCTTAGTTTGATCCTGCCATCTTTCAGAGGGTTTTCTAACATCATGAGACGCCTCCAAGGTTTTCAAGGTTCCAGCTGCAATACAGCTGTGGGTTCTGTTTTTTTTTGGCAGTGGCATAAAGAGTCTGCAGCCAAGAAGTCTAGCTGACCTGACACACTTTTTCTCTGCTATGAATATAATTTTGGCACACAAGCATTGACTATTGTCTGTCTGTCTCACCTGTGGCTGGCCATCAGAAGAGATTTTCTGCTCAGGAGTCAGCACTTCTAACACACCTGTCACCGTTTGGTACCTGAGCCTCTTTAAGCCAATAGACTGATATATTGGTGAATGGTGTAGGACATGGGTTTTTAAGGTGTACTGAGATTTTTATCTTCCAAATCCATATGTCAACAGACTTGAGCCCAGTTTGTTAAAAATGTCCCCATGTGCAGTTCAGATGCTCAGTACTGGTTCTCAGTAAGAGTCTGGTTAAATGGCCATCAACTGGCTGCTGAATATCAAGCTCTGCCACCGTCACAAAGGAGCCATGTGAGCACCTGCTACTGTGTGTTAATGTTGATTTAGAATTCTTGTAGAGAAGACTGAATATATGAGTCTGCAGTGATGGGTACATTACATGATGGAACATGACTGGCTTAGGAATGTTGACTTTAAACTGTTCATGGGAATTCACTTTATATAAATCTCCAAACCCTTACAATTGAAAATAGTGTGTGTGTGTAACTCATTCCTTTCTCTCTCTCCGCCACCCCTCCCCAAACTGATGTTGGCTTTAAAAAACTGAAGAAAGACTAATTTAACAAACACAATCTGAAATAAGTAAGGTTTAAAGAGTGACACTTGGAACAAATGTGTACAGCTTGTAGACCTTTTAGATTCTTGATTGGTTTCATATGTGTGTATACATGAGAGATTGTGCGTGTAAGTAAAATGAAACACATGGGGGGGGGGAGAAAAGAGAGAGAGAGAGTGTGTGTGTGTGTGTGTGTGTGTGTGTGTGTGTGTGTGTGTAAGTAAAAGTAAAAGTAAACCAGGGTGGACAAAATTGGTTCACAGTTAAGCGCAATGTGCCAGTAAAAAATTTTTTGTTGCCAGAGAGCATTCCTCCATTATTTCTACAGTGGTGCTAGGTGACATGCTACTAAAACTGGTTGCTGTAGTGAACAGAAACAGATTTGTTGAAGCCTCATATAAACAGATCTTTTGTATGTTCCATGTTTAGATAGGGAGAACTTTTTGGTACATGGGGTGGAGAACAGTCTGCAAATCCTACTCCTTCCTACACCCATAAAACCTTGACACAGCTTCACAGAACAGGCTAATATTCAAAGTTCTGCAGCAGACTAGGTGGGCTGTTTTGGCCTTAAACTCTCTGACTACCCTGTGGTTAGGTCTACATTTAAAATGCTAAAGCAGCTCATCAGCATCGCTTGATTTGAAGATACTACCTTTGCCTACTTACATCAGTGCAGTTAATCCATCATCCTCGGAGGGTGTTACGTTGATGGAAGAATTTTTCTACATACCTATCACTGTCCATACCAGGGTTAGGTTGGGATCACTGTGTCTCCCAGGCGTGTGGATTGTAAGATGTAACAAAGCCAATGCGAGTGCCCAGTTTTGTGCTAAGCCAGTACTAGTGCCTAGGCTGGTGATGCTGCTGTCCAAAAATGCAGCTTTTGTAGTGTTTTCAGCAGAAGTCTTTTTTCCTTCCACCTCTACTTTGTACCTTAAGACCTCTGTTGTTGGGCGAAGTGTCTGTGTTGCTTTGATAATTCCGTGACTCAGTTTCCCTCTTCATTGTGTTTTGCTTGCCTGCCAGAACACATAGAGTAAAGGCTTGTCTGCATGCTACAGTGCTGTGATTGTGCCACTATAGTGCTGAGCGACAATGCTGCCTACACCAATGGCATAGGTACTTCACTTCACTTCTCCAAGAAGCGATAGCTGTTGTCAAGGCTTTTTCCCCACTCTGGCACTCTGAGTGCAGAAGGTGGGGGCCTGCAACAGGCCTTAAAAGCCACTGGCCTTAAAGCCTGCTCTTAAGTCTCCAAGGCCTCCAATTCCTGGCCTTGGAGTGGTATCGCTGCCACCACCCAAATGCAAAAAAAAAAAACCTCTTGAGACCCAGGAAGGTGCACTTGGGAATTCCTCCCTGTGAGGTACTTGCGATCCTGTTTATTCCTCTCTCAGGAAAGTGACTGGACCCCAGCTGCAATATGAGCTGGAACTGGAACAGGGTTCCCTCTAGTAGCTGCCTGTGCAGTCCAAGGCACATGCACACAAACCTCTTGCCCTTCCAGAAACAGAACCAGAACTTACTTAAAAGGTAAAATCTTTACTCAAAAAGAATAGATAAACACAGAGAGTTGCTTCTCTGGGAATTAACTTAGGTAGTTACAGGGTAGTGGGAGCGGAGGGGGAGGGGGTTTACATGTGCTCAGCACAGAGAAATCCAAGAAACAAGCCAAAAACAAAGAAAATATCCTGACCGTGTCTAAATAAACATTCCCTGTTCTACCCACACCTAGTCAGTAATAAATTTAACTTATCTCTGGTAAGGATGTTGCTGGATTCTTCCTCAGGCCCCTTTGGCCTCCTCCTGATCCTTCCAGGAGCTCTGCTGCATCCAAACAGGCCCAGGCCAGGCTGCTGTTACCATTCAAAAACCTGTGCTTCGTTCCTATTGGCTGTCCTGGGACTCACTGACCAGAGTGTTAACCCCTTCCTGCCCAAGGGTTACTACAGCTGTGTTGGCAGGAGACGTTCTACCGTTGGCATAGCACTGTCTACACTGGGAGTTGGCTCAGTAAAACATGTTGCTCAAGGGCATGGATTTTCGAGTCACTTTAGTGACTTGGTCATAGAGGTGTAAGTTTGTAGTGTAGCTGAGAATTCTGGCACAGAGGCTGTAAAGTGGTGTCAATTTTAAAAAGGGATAGCCGTGTTAGTCTAGTCCAGTGAAAAAACAACAAGGAGTTGCGTGGCACTTTAAGACTAACAGATTTATTTTTTGCATGAGCTGTCGTGGGGAGAAGATCCCACTTCTTCAGATGCTTCGAAGATGGGTGAACTTACAGAAAGTTCACCCATCTTCGAAGCATCTGAGGAAGTGGGATCTTCTCCCACGAAAGCTCATGCAAAAAATAAATCTGTTAGTCTTAAAGTGCCACGCAACTCCTTGTTGTTTTTTCACTGTAAAGTGGTGGCCAACAAGGAAAAGTAGTACAGTGAGACAGAAGTTTGCTGCAAGTCTGCAGTTGCAAAGGAGTTGGCTAGTTGCACTGAGAATCCAATTCCAATTGGACATGCTGAATTAATTATGATTGGTAAGCAAGGGGCTTGTACTGTGGTCTGAGAATGGGCAAATACAGAATTTCACCCCCAGGACAAGCATGGCAGGAGGGCTGGCCTCTGGGAGAATGCCCTTGATGTGACCCTGAGAAGGAACAGTGGTGTGGCCAAGCCTAGCCACTGTGACCACTTTTTTCCCTTGTCTTTTATGGTGTTTCATCTACAGAACACACTAAGAGCCAGCTTGAGACTCAAAACCAGGACACTACTGTGGCACCAGTCGACTTGCCCTCAGCATTATTTAATTTAAGCTTTTAGAATGTTTGTGTAGATATATTCATTACAGTACATGTCTTTATTTACGCTAGCTGGAATAAACCAAGTTTTCTAGGTTCCTTCTCCCTTCATCATATACAAATTCATAAAAGTAGTCAGTTATACTTGTCATAAAGAATCCCCTTGCAGCATGTCCTTTGTTTAGCATCATAGAAACTGGAAGGGGCCATGACAAGTCATCAAGTCCAGTTCCCTGTGCTTGTGGTAAGCCAAGTACTCCCATTAAACTGTCCCTGACAGATGTTTGTCTAACCTGCTCTTAAAAAGTTACAATGAAGGAGATTGTGCAACCTGCTGAGGCAACTTATTTCAGTGGTTATTCACCCTGACAGTCAGGAATTTTCTCCTCACGTTTAGGCTGAACATCCATTGCTGTAATTGAAGCTTGTTGCTTCTTGTCCTATCATCTGTGATTAAGGAGAATAATTTTTCTTTTTTCCTCCATAGCACCCTTTTAGGTATTTGAAAACTGTTATGATAACCCCTCTGTCTCCCTTTTTCTAGATTTAACAAACCCAGTTCTTTCAATCTTCCCTCATAGGTCAAATGTTCTCTAATCACTTTTGTTGCCCTTCTCTGGACTTCCTTTGCTTATTTTCCACTTAGCTTTTTGTCTGTGCTGCAAATGAAGCAGATGTCATCCTTCTCTTGATCATTCTTGACACAAGATTACATTGGAGAAACTAGAAAATAGGCACGTTAATACCAGATCTAAAACTGAAACATGTTGTTTTTTCCCTTTTTTAGGATGCCATTAAAGATGTGCATGTGAAAGGAATGATGTACAAATGGATTGAGAAGGACATGGGTCAGTTAAGTTTAAATCCATTGTTCATCCTTTTCCATTGTAATGCATATTTTATTGAATGTTTACATCTGTAAATGAATTGGTGGTTTTACAGTTCAATACCAGACTAGAACAATGATGATAGCAACAAGCCCTGCAAATAGTGTAGTGGCTAGCACCTCTGTTTAACATGCAGAGGGCCCTGGGTTCAAACCCCAGGGGGTTGGACTCGATGATCTCATGAGGTCCCTTCCAACCCTATGATTCTATTCTATTCTAAGATACAGTAAGGTCATGTCTCTATACGTTCTTAGCTTATGCTTAAACCTATCCAAGGAACTAAAAGAGGTATTTTGCTACTGACTAAGGATGCTTTACATGAAAAGAACAGTCATTTCATTGCTCCAGCAGTGTTTTCTTTGCCCATAAATTGAGGATTTTAGCAATTAAGTTGGAAATGTGCCATATGGGAAGACCATAAGGTGTTGCATATGAGCTCTTTTCACTATATTAGGCCTATGACATGATGTGTAATCATTCATTTTATCTTTTCACATGCAGTGAGCCTTCTCATGTTTACTTGCCTCCCATAGTCATTAACTCAGTTGTGTGTGGGGCTTGCTGACTTTGCTATTACATGCAAATAGCTTTTATTTTGTTATTGCTGTAATTTTCTGTTCATCTTGCTTCTCATTTCAATAATGGCAACTGTGTACCCAAGAGTAAGGGCTTTTGTATTCCAGGTGATGTCATAGCTTGTATGTAACCTTTTAAAAACCTCTCAGGAACACTTAACAATACCACCCCCTCCAAAATTCTTGATAGTTAAAGGTGATTCAGACGTGTGTGTGGCTTTTTTTTTTTTTTAAACCAGAGAAATACATTCTTCATGGGGATGAAACTTATGCTGTCCTTAACCGACTGGTTAACCTCAACAAGAAACTCTTCCTTATCACGAATAGCCCTTTCAGCTTTGTGTAAGTATTGTCTATGAATAGGAATCAATGATTACAGTTGCATACATTAGGCCCTGGGGTTAATTTGGGCTCAGTTTTCCTCAGTGAGGGTGAAGGGAACAATGGCTTGTGGCAAAAGATTGTCAAAAGCACATACCACAAAAGAGTGTTTTGGTCTGTGAGAGTGGTGTTCTGGCTTTTGGGGTTTTGACTGGCCAGTGTTTGCCATCATTTTTATTATTGATAAGAGCTGAGCAGTATCTCTTGAGCCAGCAGACTTGCTCTGCTTCCTATAGGCACAGGCCTGTGTGGATAGGCTCTGAGCTTTGAGGTGCTGTAGGATAGAAGAATACCTTAGTCATGGTAGTAGGATGTTATTGATCAACAACTGTGCGTAACTCCTACATGCAGTGAGATGGGAGTCAGAGGGTTTATGAACTCTCTGTTTTTAAAGGCATGTTATTTTAAGAAGAAATTAAGATAAAATAAGATGTCTTGGATTTTACTCTGGGATGTGTGTACCAGAGGGGATTATGTGTAATATTAACCTTTCCATCTGTTTGCAGAGATAAAGGAATGAAATACATGGTTGGCAAGAACTGGAGGGACCTCTTTGACATGGTCATTGTGCAAGCTGATAAACCCACCTTCTTCACTGACAGACGCAAGTATGTTCCACTGTAGTCTAAAACAAGCGAGTCCTGTGGCACTTAGGCTAACAGATATATTTATTGCATGAGCTTTCTATTGCTCTGCTGTAGTGTGGCTTGTAGAGCTGCTCCAAGGCAAATAGCTCTTTCTGCTGCCTTTTTCCACTCCTTCTCAAAATATGGCTATCAAAACCATCCACCCTATTGGGGGAGGGTGTGAATGTGTACATGCCTGTGTATGTTTAAGATCACAAATTTCAAGCCCAGTGAAGGATTGGGTTTCCTGCTTTCTGATGTACACTAGCCAAATGTATCTATTAAAGCAAATGTATTGCTCCATTAATTAAAACTATTCCATGAAATCCTAAACAGAACTTCATCCTAGAATTGGTCATTCGAGTGAGGGTTTTTTGGAGTTTTCGCTTTAGTAACTACTGATGCAGGTTAATTATTGGGGCGTTAACAAAGTTTAAATCATCCAGAAGAAATGGAGAGGAAATAAGAGTAGCAGAAAGCTTTGTAAGTGGGCTGAATATTCCTGAACATCATGTAACTTGTGAATGTACCACTTTCTCCTTTTCTTCCTAACTGCCCTTAACAAGCCTTCCAGCACCTGGCAAAGTAATTTTAAGTTGCGTGGCTTCTTAATTACTGGGCACTTCCACTCTGTGTGGGGGTGTGTGAGAGGTGGATTTTTAAAAATTTTTTTTCTCTCTTCTTGGTAACTCTTGTATTTGGCAACTAAGAAGGCATCCCTACAAAAAAAAAAAAATTTAACATGTCAACTGGCTTATTTTTTCAGTAATGATTTCCTTTGGACTAGCAAAATAAGGAGAGAGAAATGGTCATTCTGGCTCTTGAAAAAGTAGATTTAGAGAGTCTATCTTTGTATGGTGCCACCTCACTTATCAGGGGCAGGCAGTATTCTTTGCATCAAGCCACTAGCCTGGGTAGGAGTGGAATTGTTCAGTGTTTTCTCCCTTCATCATACATTTGCTTGCTTTTTTTTGCAAACCAAAAACTTGATCAGTTCATCAGGGAGGTGGCTTTCTAGTGAAAACCAGCTTTATTTTTGTTAGTGTGGATAACTATTTCCTTAATTACTGTGTATTTTTGTAAATCTTTATCTGTAAAGCTGCTGCTGTTCATTACAAAAGCTGCTGCTTGTAGGAAAAAATAAATGGTTTTCAATTAACTTTTTTTAAAGTTTAGACTCTGATTAATTCAGCTTTTAGTTGTGCTTGCTCAGTTAGTAGTGGGCAAAACACACCCTCTACAAAACACACCCTCTGAACACAGTTAGTAGCGTCAGCAAAGTGGCTCAGGAGTTAATGGTTGCAAATGAAATTACCCCCTCATCTTCTACCTAGAGATACTGCAGGCCGTAGATGGATTGATGAGGCTTGTGCTGAGTGTTCCTAATGTATCTGTTTTATGCCTACCTAAAGAAATTTGCTGTCTGTTGCTGTAAAGCCAGCATCTTTTGCCAGCACAACATTAACTTTAAAGCCCATTTCCTAGCAGTATAAATGTGCACATCAATGAACCAGTGTGACTGTGTGTTGCCTGTCTGGCACTGCCGCAAGTCACTGATGCTGTCTGGCTTCTGCTGTCCACTGCCTCAGTTTCCTCTCGCTCATCTTTGCTCTGCCAATGTTTCGTTCTGTCTCTGTTGCTGCAGTGACTTGATCCTCCAGCTAAATCGTAAAGAAAACTCCACCCCTTCTAGAGTCTTCAAGTTCAGGACAAAGAGTCTTCCACCCTAGTCTTGCATTGAGCAGAGGCCTTCATTTAGAGGCTCTGTGTTCTCTTCAGACTTCAAAACATTCTTTAGGCTGCCCTCTAGTCTCAGATTTTAGCCCTTCCTGGGCTCTGCACAATCTCTCCTTTTGGCTCTGTACTGAATGCCATCAATTTTTTGTCTCCCTCCCTGGATTTCCTACTTGGCATCTCCCTTCTTGCTGCTACACAGATGTCTCCTTCTCCTTTTCACCCCTCCTCTCCATCTTCTTCCACCCTGCTCAGGGTCTTCTGACTGTATACTTAACTCATTTTCTCTGCTTGGGGAAGTGCACTAAGTATGTTGGGAGGCTGGACCCATCTCCCTTGAGAGCCATTCATCCTGTGACATGGGTGTACAATGCTGCTGCCTGACTCACCAAAGATCATGTATGGTGCAGAAACAGTAGCATATTGGAGAGGCTTAACTGTTAATTTTTAACATTCCCATGACTTTAACTGAATGCTTTTAACTTAAATTCAGTTTTAAAAAAACATCATCTGAGACCTCCGTATAGAAGCATTGAGTTTGGGAAAACGAAGTTGATTTGTTCCAGGGCAACACTAGAGGGCACCACTACCTTTTACATAAAATATTGCACAATTCAGTTTCGTTGAAGAACCAGCTGGTTAGCATAAGATGCTATGTATAAATTGCACTGTTTGAATAATTATCAAAGATCTAAATTGTATCTTGGTACTAGGCACACTTTGTTCTCAGAGAGAACTCTTTGATTTATTAGTTTGTCTTTTAAGTTTTTTCCATCTCTAGTCATTCTTGGTTTGAAAACTCTTAAAGCTTCTGACAAAGTCCCAGGTTCATCTCTAGTACCTAGTCTGTGCAAATATTGAATATTAGTACCAGCATTACTGTGCTGCTTCTTAATCTGTAGCACTAAACCTTTATATCTCACTTCATATTGTATCATTATAAACCATGTTAAAGAATGAATGTTTGTTTTGAGAGAAATTCCACTGTTTGTGGGAGAGGAAGTTTAACCTGTAGAGGGTGTAATTTTGCTTCTGTGATTTACGGCAGTCTTGGTTAGATGCCCCCCTTTCATTTTCTTTAGTTGTGTATAAACCCTAATAATTGACATCTCAAGATAGAGTCAGGGAGTGAGAGTAATTTTGAGTGGCTGAGGGTTACAGGCATTCTTGGTTCAGTATCTGCGAGTATCCACAGTAGGTAATATTAGTTTTCAGTGTTTCTCCCTGTCATTTTCATATGCTTCTAACAGTGTAGGAAAGTGGCAAAAATGTTTGTTTTTCTCATTTATTTAATCTAAAGTTAAAGCTGTCCTTATTGTTAGAAACCTGATACCCTCTCTGAAGTGAGCACCTCGCTTCATTTCAGGAATGAGGAGATGACTGATCTATGTTATGATGACTTAGGTTTACAGCTTTTCTTGCTTTCTACGTGCAGCATATAGACCTGGGGGTTTTGCAACATCAGTGCCTTAGTGCTACAGATTGTAAAGTGAGGTGTAAATGGAGCCAGATGTTTGTGATAATGAAGAGAATGAGTTGGGATTAAGATGAAATAGAATTGGGCTAAATGACAAAGTGGGGCTGTGGAAGATGTACCTAAAGCTGTATTCAGTAGGTTGTATAATAAAAGGGTCAGAGGGTGAAAGAAATTGTAGGTTGTGTATCAGGAAAAGCGTGCTAATAATGAGCTGCATTACACTGTAGAACTATTTTCCAAGGAAATGGCTTGAAGCCCCATTGCTTTTTAGTTGCAACTCTAGGACAGGAGCTATGTAACACAACCCACTGCTGCATTAATGAGGGAATAAGCTAGATGGTGCACAGAGGGGTCTCTTCAACTTCCAGATTGTATGATGTCCAGTGTATATGTAGGGGTGGAGACTATATTTCCTTTCCACCAAGAGTTGCTTTTCCCTCATAGCATAGAATGTAAAGGGATGTGGTGTGCCCCAAAATGAGGTAGGAGCCTGTTGGGGCAAAAGGATGCCTGGCTGTAGTATTGAAATAGCTTTCCTAGTCTCTGAAAAGCAATACAGCTCTTTCAGGTGGTTGTGGTAGTGCAGGGAGGGTTTATACAAAAGCTTTAGTAGGTTACAACTAGGTTTTATTCTTATGAGAGGGCAGAGAAACACTAAGGTCACTCACTGCTTAAAATTTACTTTTGTACAAGTTACATAATAGAAACTTAAGAGCATCATGGCCTGAATTACAGCTGTATCTGGAAACTGAAAAATGTGTTACTTAACTTCCTCTCCCATCTCCCCAATCCCCTTTTCTTTTTAGACCTTTCAGAAAATTGGATGACAAAGGCTCACTTCAGTGGGACAAAATAAATAAACTAGAAAAGGGAAAGATCTACAAACAGGTAAAATATATATACAGCCTTGTATTTCCTTTTCTCACGATCTCTAAAACCATGGGAACTAAATTAATTGCCTGTGTTCTCAGAAATTCCTGGCAAAGCCTGGTAAAAGTTTATTTTTCGGGTTGTGGGCGGCGGGGGTGCGGTTTCCCTCTATATAAGCAGAAAAACTGTGCAGCAGAGGTTTCCAGACTCTGAGCTGCACTGCTGGGGTCATGCAGGAACATTGCAGGGAGTACAGCAGGGCCTGGAGCAGCCCCCATAGAGAGGTGGAGAAGTGCCATCTAGCTCCATTCTGCCTCCATCTCCACACAGATCCCAGACCCACTCCTATCTGCAGCTTCTGGGAGTGTGTGTGCAAATGATGTAGTGGTGAGGGGGAAGGGGGGCTGGGCTGCACATGACCCAAAAAATTTGGAAACCACTCCCGTACAGTTTTGGTGATGTGAAAGAGAGAGTAGCTCTTCTGGATATTTATGGTCATTGATGTGATAAGGGCGTGAAATGCAGGAGTGCTGGTAAAACAGTTGTGGTCCCAGTTACTTGACAAGAACCAGAATTACAAAGCCTAACAGGGCATGAGGGCATGGCATGGCATGGCATGTTGAAGACATCGTCCTCACTCCTTCCCTCATCTCTGGCCTCAGACACTTTGAATACATCTGCAGAGCTCTACTTTAATGCTTTCCTTCAAATCTTTAAAACTGGGATTCTTCTTTTCTGGGGGTAATAGGTCTTAGCGAGATCCTTACGACTTGATAGATCATTCCTAAAATAGGGTCCCTATGGATTCTGTGCAATGCGGGCCAACAGACCCAAATACCAAACTCTCTAATTACCCAGAAACAGAAGGCCAGGTACTTGGCTCAGCTGCCCAATCAAATGGATGAAAAGGGCTTGTCCCAGTGTAACTGAGAGGAGCAGCATTTATTCTCCTGCAGAATTGATTATATTTTACAAGTTGTATCTTTTGCTACTCAAGGAGAAGGTAATGATCATTTTACTTATGGTTGCAAATATAGCTATGTCTGACCTGTCCCAGGGTCTCTCTCAGTCCAGCAGGGGAACTAGAAATAGTTTCTACCTCATAGTCATGTTCTGAGAATGACTTTGAATTGCATTCAGATCTTCTGATCCAGGCAGTATTTGTAAATGCAATGTCTACAAGAATCTTCCAAGTCTGGAGTTCTCACTCCATGGTGCGTGGACCACTATTGATAGTGGATAGAGGTGCTTGCTGCTGTTATTTTGAGCACTCATTCACCATAGACAGTCAAAAGTTAATTTAAAATCCTTTCCTAACTTCTTGTGACCTGTTACACTAGCTCTGGAATTGTCTGTTTGTTTGCAAGCAGGAAAAGTGATTGCCTGTGCAGGAATAGGAGGGGATATGTTCTACAAGACTATCTCAGTACTAAAAAGGGGTCCACCTTACAAAAATCCTGTTTTAAATAGAGCAAAGCACATTGTCTTGCTTCCTGATGATGTTGCATAGCTTTTGCAGAGCGGTGTTTATACCTAATAGTGTGATTTTAAAGTAGTTTTCCTTTTTTTTTTTTTTCCCCCTGTCTGTACATCTACCTCCACTTATGGAGCTGCCACATGCGTCACATTTTTTCCTCCTCCAAGCTTTCTAAACAAAACATGCTAGACAACAATAACCTATTAATAGCAGATTGTCTCCAGGTTTGATGTATTCCAAATTAGTCATTGTAGGCAAGTGCAGATTTCTTTATCCATTTGAAAATCGGATACCTCTGACAAACTATTTGGCACTTTAAATACCATGTTTTTCAAAATGTGATCTCTGTATAATAGGATAGTTCCCTATCATGAAGCTGTTGTGAGAATTGATTAATCTTTGCAGAGCTTTACATGTGTGTCCACCAGTTTCCATGTAAGTACTTAAACAGAGAAAACTGGCATGTCTGTCTTTCTTTAGATCTAGACTCTGTCATAATGGTCAAGGGAGGCAAGAAGCTTGGTCTCACTAAATGCAGCTTGAGGTTTGCGTGACTGCATGTCATCCATCTCTTAGGCAGCACTAGATTCCCATTGGATTAGTATCCTCATGTGTGAAGAGGTGCACTCAGCCTTTCATAGGTCTTATCCTGAGGAGCAGTGAGTGCTCAGCAGCAATGTCTCTCTTCTCAGGACTGATTTCAAAGATTTCAAACCCTTCAATTTTTCTGTCTTCAGAAGATTAGGAAGCTCACAGGGAGGGCTGAAAAACACCTGAGTATGAGTAATCTGTCATGCTGAAACCAAAGTTTAATTAGAATTGGCCTTTCTTTGCGTCCTGTGGCGGCTGTGTTCATTAGTGAGAGATGGTATTGGCAATGTGAGAGCTCAGTTCTGGGAGTTATAAACCAATGTCCAACCTTCATTAATACAAGTTTGAAAGTGAAAGAGAAGTTCACATATGAACAAGGTAAATTACCAGTCTGAGAAAATGAGAGATGGAGACACCTGTTGGCTGATCAATCCACCTTTGGGGGTTGCTGTGGGATGGCTCCTCATTTCTTCTGACTAGTAAGCTGCCAACTTAAATACACTTTAAAGTGGAAAGTACAGCTTCCTGCAAGTTCTCAGGGTCAGTGCCATTTCCTTCTGCTAACTGATGATTGCAGGCTAACCACAGGAGCAGACTTCGAGGGGTGGCCATGTTAACCTATTTCAGCAAAAGACTCCTACCAACATACATTAGAAAGCGCCTGAGTAAATGTCCCAATGCCATGGAAAAGTACAAATGTCACTCTTGCAAAGAACTGCGGCACTGAGAAAATAAATGGGAAAATTGAGTGCACATTGCTGGACAGTTATGGATTTAGATGAATTGTTTTATGTCCTGTTACTGACAAATGGGCAGGGATTTAGTTGTGTCATCAGTGAGAGCACATATATTTTCAGCGACAACCTGGCAAAAGTAGTGAAAGGATAGTGAGGAGACTCAGCAATGCAAAACCTTCCTGCTATTGCAAGCTAGCCCATTGGTAGGCTTCCTACCAAGATCTTGCAGTGTAAGGTCATGTCATGGAATTGCTGCCCCCTTAGTCTTCCACAGCATAACTGAAGATCTTTCTACCCCAAAACCTCTCCTTTTCTCAGTTTTGCAAATCAAACCTTCCTCACTACATACACTTCCTCAGTAGACTACAGCTTTTTCCCAGTGCAAGGCTACTTGCTTCTTTTTACCAGCCCGTGTCTTCAGTTATCCATCTTCAAAGTTTTTTATACTGCCACCCATCACCATAATATTGGAGTACATTTCACATAAAATAGATAGGAAATGGCTAAGTCCTTCATAGGGTTCATGGAGTGGAAGTCTTCTGCCTTTCTAGGTTATAGAAAGTTTTGCTTGGGAAAAGGTGTGGGAATGTTTTGGTGGAGGGAAGGTGGTTGATACTGTGGGTGTCCTAATTATTACAGAAGATGTCTTTCAGAGAGGAAGCTTTTTTGCAGCATTTCCTAAAATTGAGTATAACTTAATCTAGTTTCTTGTCTGTGAGTGTCATGTAGTTTTTGTTTTTGTTTTTCAGACAGATCCCCCTCAACTGAGAGTGCTTAGTCCCCAGCACTCTTACATTATGTCCTTGGCTTTGTGGTCTGTATTGTTGCAGAGGAATCAAACTGGGCAATTTATAGATAGCCATATGGTCTCTAGTGTAGTTGGGGCCTTAGGTCTGGAAGTTTTAGGGAAGCATAGTCAGCCAGTTAGGAGCCATTGGTTAAGGCTGCACTGGGTTGCAAAGCTGCCAAGAAGGAATATGTTCCAAAAGTTCTCACAAGCATAGCATGAGTGAGATTTAGGGTTAGAAATGTACTGTATTAAGTTACATTTCTAAACCATTGAGCAGCTTCAGTGTGCCTGAGGCTGTGTTCCCTGTTTTACAATAGCAACCTGAAAATCTTGATTGCTGGGCTCCATTGATAGTAATAGGACAGACTTGGGGTGAGTCCTTCATCTCCTGTTTTCTATCTGGGCAGTAGGCATAATTCCCTCCTAGGGGTATTGTGAGGTTTGAGTTTCTGTAGAATGTTTGGAGGCCCTTGGCACCATGTGCAGGATTGTTACTGAAGTCCTCCGTCATTGTCAGTGTTGTGCCACGGGCATGGATCAGGCTGTGAGGGGACTGTGGAATGATGATCCTGGAGTGGGAGGGCAGTCTGGTGTGTGTGCAGCAAGCATGCAGGGTGCCCAAATGGCTGATTAGTTTGGCCAGCATTCCCTGTGGCTTTGTTGCTGCAGCAGACTGCTGCTGCAGGAATCTGACCTTGTGTCAAGGTGTAAAGCTCATTCCAGCTTCAGTTGAAACCAATATTGTCTGGCCTAGCAACTGGAGGGTGGAGGGGAGTGTTTGGAGAAGGCAGAGAGAGTCTCTTTTTAATAGATTTGACTGCTAAATGAGTCAAATAAGCCTTTTATAACATAGGATTTGAAGCAACATCTTGGGTTTCCCTGATATCATTCTCTGTACCAAGTTGATTCATTTTTTATTTTTTTTGTGCGTCTTTGGTTTCTTCCATCCTCTCTCCCTCTGGGTCTTGGCCTAACTGTTACTCCTGTCCCTTTCCCCACCTTGTTAATGCGACTGTGATGTGTACTCAGAAATCATACTCCTTCTTTCACAAGTTCAGTGCTGGTAGGTTTGGTGGTTCTTTGAGCACTGCTCACATACATTCCTATGTAGATGTGTGTGCGCCACAGCGCACAGATTCCCAGAAAGCTTTTCACGCTGGCCTGTCCTCGTAGGGTCAGTGGCCAACACCCCCTCTGATCTGCTCATTGCATACACTCCATGGTGCTAGAAGAGGCCTTATGTCCTGCCTCGGTGCTGAGCAGACCATTGTCAGCACAGGCAGCCCTGGTGGGGAGGGCACAATCAGCACTGCTCCTGCCTTGGCACAGGTCTGTGTCTGGGAAGCCTAAAAAGCAATGCACAGGATCAGAATCCACACTGGGTGCTCATCCTTCAAAGGAAAAGCCCTGACAGTGGCACTGGTCAGAATCCCCAGTATGGGCTTGGGGAGATCCACAGACCCTGGCACAGAGGCCCAAAAGGTTGCCAATCCCATCAATGCCCAAAGCCTTTGAAGCAGCTAAGGCCCTCCTGCAGCTGCTGACCCATGCTTTTCCGAGGCTGATGGTGTCAAGAGGGAAACTGGCACTGTTGTCCAAGGCCTGGTGCAAGCCTGAGGCAGGGCTGGGTCCATTGGCACAGCAGGAGCCAATGCGGGACCAGCAGCCAGATAGTTTGAGTTGGGATCAAGCCTCTACACCCCAATCCCTGCAACTCCTCTCTGGGGAAGATCAGCATAGCTGCTCCCTGACGTGGGCTTACCAGTTCCCTCTGATCTGTTCGGGGGACTCCCTGCTCAGCCAAAGAGCATCCATGCCCTTGGCCTTGGGCTCCAAGTCAGGGGATGACTGGGCATACCTTTTGGTTCTCCCTGGAGACCTTGTCCTGGGGAACGCTCCCCAGTGGAATCACAAACATTTGTGTTGTACCAGGTCGCATTCACGTTTGCTTGGGGACTCCAACACTGGTGCTATCTCTCATCGACATAATTGACTCCAGCGTCAGCCCTGGCACGCCCAGCCAGTAAATGCAGAAGGAGGCACTCCTCCTCATTGTTGCCTTGGTGCAGAGACTCCGGAGCTTGGGCATGGGCACCACCTGCATCAATGCACTGCTCCTTGCACGGGACTTCCTCAGTACTGGTGCGTAAGAGGGTCGCTCCTCACATGCCACCTGGCACAAGGCAACTAACCGCTTCCCTGCACAGGGCAGAACATCCTTGGCATAGGCCACGGTGCCACAAACCTTCAAAGATTGGGCAATGCAGTAGACTGATTGGGGCTCCTGGGATTCACCCCACAGGGACCCAACATCCCCCATGTCATGAAGACTGGCCACATCTCAAGGAGCCTGGGACGCAGGGACATCTGAGGACTTGGACCCAGGAGAGGGACTTTCAGGCCTCAGTCAAAATGACTCAAGCTAATGTCCTCTTCTTTGCCTGAAGAAGCGGCCTACCAGAGGTCCTTTTCACTTAGAGAGGCCCCAGGGGTACACTAAGAACTGCTTAAGCACATGGCTGCAAACCTTGACCTTCCAATCGAGGTAGTCAGGGAAGACTTTGTTCCCCTCTTTGATTTGGGTGATGCGGCCCCCCCTCACCCTCACCAGCTGAGGTGTTGGTCCCAATGCATGATGGGGTGCTGAAGATCACCTGCACTCAGTGGCAGACGCCTTCATTGATTTCGCAGTGTTGGGGGGGTAGAGAGGAAGTACCACGTCCCTGCGGACAGGTTTGGCTTCCTGTTTAATTACCCTGTTCCCGGGTTGTTGGTAGTGGATGTGGTTAACCAAAGGGAGAGAGAAGGCCAACCTGCTGCTACAGCCCTCCAGCTGTGCCTTGCCAACCAATAGGGCTTCATGGGCAGGTACATTTTCAACTTGTGGAGCTCCATGCACAGGTTTCAGGACCTCATCCCCTCAAATCACATGGTGGGCTACAACACCCTTGTAGAAGAGGGCCTCCTAGCGGCATCTGCAACACTCCTTTGCTCGTGGGATGCCACGGACACAGCCAGCAGAGGGATAGCATAAGTGATTGCCATGCACATTGCTACATGGCTACAAGGTTCAGGACTCTCTGTTCAGATGCAGCAATCCATATAGGATTTTTTGTTTTTTATTCCCTCGCTAGACCCAGGGGATGGGTTTGTGGCTCTTGACTTAAAGGATGCATATTTCCACATCTCTATAAGGCAAAGGCACAGGAAGTTCCCCTGCTTCATGGTGGGAGGAAAACACTTCCAATTCACAGCACTCCCAGCTGGACTTTCAATGGCCCCAAGGGTTTTCACAAAGTGCATAGTGGTCCATTTGAGGAACCAAGGGGTACGAATCTTCCCCTACCTGGATGACTGGTTAATAAGGGGAAGGTCCAAAGACTAGGTCCGGCACAGTGTTGGCTCTGTCCAGAGACTGTGCGACAGATTGGGTCTCCTCATAAACATTAGAAAAGTTGAACTTTACTTCAGCAAGGAGACTAGAGTTTATAGGGGCAGACCTGGATTTGTTGAGTGCAAGGGCCTTGCTAACCCGATCCAGGTTTCAGTCCATGCCTACCATCATTTCAGAACTGCACCATGCTCCCATCACAGCTGCAAGGTTATGCCTTAAGTTACTAGGCCACATGCTTGCTTCCACCTACATAAGAACAGCCTGCTTCCAGATGAATCCCATGCAGGTGTGGCTGGCAACAGTGTTCCATCCCAGATGCCACCCATTAAACCGGGTGGTCCCCAAACTGAGGAGGGTATTAGACTCCCTGGCAATATGGTGGGACCCAGACTTTGCGTGCAAGGGGATCCCTTTCGAAGCAAAACTCCTCCCTTACCTTGATCATAGATGCGTCGATCCTAGGCTGCGGGGGGGAGCCCACATCATGGGAGGTCTGTTCACCCAAGGGGCATGGTCACAGGCAGACAGCTTTCTCCATGTAAAAGTGAAAGAACTCAGGGCAATATGCCTAGCCTGTGGGGTTTTCTTGGGCAAGATAAAGGGGGAAACAGTGCAGGCACTAATGGACAGCACAGCAATGTATGTTTTACCTTAACTGCTGGGGGCAGCTTGCTAACCTATACTATGTGAAGAGGCATCTTCACTGTGGGAACTGGCCCAGAAATTTGACTTCTACCCAGTAGCCGCCCATCTCCCAGGGGCAAGCAACTGTCAAGCAGACAGTTCCTCTCCCCTGCATGAGTGGTCCCTATACCTGAAAGTAGTGTCCCATCTCTTTAGGAAATGGGGCACCCCACATAGATATCTCCGCAACACAAACAAACCACAAATGTGACCTATTCTGCTAACTTGGGCAGAGAGAGGGCTTCCTTATTGGATGCCCTCCTGATAAGTTGGGGAGACATGCTACTCTGCGCCTTTCTCCCATCCCCCTGATCCACAGAGTCCTGTTGAAGATCAAGAGGGACCAGGCAAACACGATCCTCATAGTCCCAGTTTGGCCATGCCAGCCTTGGTTAAGCGTTCTACTCAACCTCTTGGTGGTCCCACCCATAATGCTATCACTCAGAGTAGACTTAATCATACAGGTCTCTGGGAGTCACTACATCTAACAGCATGGAGGATGCATGGCTAAACCCAGGTGAATGAGTGTGCTCATAGACAGTCCGGCAAATCCTCATTGAAGGTAGAAGCCTTCTGCGAGAACCACATATGGGGCTAAGTGGAAAAAGTTCTCCCTCTGGGCAAGAGAAAGAGAGGTGCTCCTGAAGTCTGCCCTGATTCAGGCCATATTGGACTATCTCCTAGAACTAAAGGAGAGTGGCCTAACACTTCCCTCTCTCGGGGCACGCCTAGCAGTGATCTCAGTGCTACGCATGCCTTTGACGAGGTTACCCCCTTATCTCACCCCGCAACCACAAGGTTTTTCAACGGCCTAGAGAGACTGTCTTCAAAACCAGGACCCAATCCGACAGTGGGATCTAAACCAAGTACTTAAGGGGCTCACAAAACCTCCATATGAACCCCTAGACTCATGCACTCTACTAGTCCCATCATGGAAAGTGGCCACCTTGGTAGCTATCACGTTGTCCAGAAGGGTTTTAGAGCTAAGAGCCCTTTCCCTGGAGTCCCCATATAAGGTGTTCCACTCTGGTAAAGTATTCTGACCGCACCTGGCCTTCTTACCTAAGGTGGTCTCTCACTTCCATATTAACCAAGATATTTGCCTTCCAGCGTTCTTCTCAGATACACAGGTTACAGAGAACCAGAGGAAATGGCACACCCTCAGCGTCAGAAGGGCTCTTGTGACATACATCGAGTGAACAAGACCCCTCTGCAGAGTGACCCAGCTGTTCATAGTGGTTGCTGAGCGTATGAAGGGCCATGCAGTAATGGCCCAATGCATCTCATCTTGGATAATGAACTGCATCAAGGACTGCTACCACAGAGCAAATACTTCCCTCCCAGGGAGAATTAAGGCATGCTCGACTAAAGCTCAAGCATACTCCACAACCTTCCTTGCTCAGATGCAAATCCAAGAGATATGCAGAGCAGTATATGGTCATCAGGGCATATGTTCGCATCCCATTATGCAGTTGTCCAGCAAACAAGGGACAACGCTGCTCTGTCCTACAAGCAGGGAAACCTTAACTCTGCCCACCATACTAAATATGGCTTGTAAGTCACCTGCATAGGAATGGATGTGAGCAGCACTCAAAGAACGGGTTACTTACCTGTAAACATCCTTCTTTGAGATGGACTGCTCACGTATATTCCGTACCCTCCCTCTGTCCATGCTTTTCAGAGTCAGCAGAAAGAAGGGACTGATGGGGAAGGGGTGGGTTCAGGGCCACCTATATACTGCACAGGTGTGCAGGTTGGAGGGGATGTTGACCATTGACCCTCAGGGACAGACTAGGGTAAAAAGCTTTCCAGGTATCCGTGTGCTGCGGCACACACACACTTACATAGAAATGTATGTGAGCAGCCCATCTCAAAGTAGGATGTTTACAGGTAAGTAACCTTCCATGTCCTGCCTTCAGGGTACTGATGGCTTGTTCACCCTTCCTTTACCAAGAGCCACTGCACCCAAAATCTGAAGGACCTTTGACCCTTCCCTCCACACACATAGAGGAACGGCTGTTTCCCAGTGCTATTTAATAGGAGGTCAGAGAATAAGGTGGGTGAAGAACTACTTTCAGCTGTCCTACAAGATGATCCCTCACTCTTTCAAGCCTTGGGAGCCAGACCTCTCCTCGCTTACACACAGTCCCCCAACCTTAAATGTATACTCTGCAAGCTACAGACCATGCAATAGAAACAGTAATGTGGGCACATCTCTCTGCAACAAACCCCTTTGTCAGTTCTGCCTGCTTAGCAACACTAATGGCACCATCACAGGATCTAATCAAAACAGCTACTCCATTTGTGGTTCATTCACCTGCTCATCTACCAAGGGGACATGCACTGTTCTGTACTAACGGTGCCCCTCCATCTTGTACGTTGGACAAACTGGATTGTCTCTGCCCGAAAGAATAAATGGACGCATCTGACATCAGAAATAAGAACATTCAAAAACCAATAGAAAACTCCCTTGAATCTCCCAGGCCCCTCATTAATGGATGTATCTGTAAGTTTTCTCGAGGCACATCTACTGGGTAGTCTAGATGAAGATTTCAGAGACAGAATTCACATGCAGATTCAATGCCATCAACTTCGGTTTCAATGAAAGTAAGGACTGGCTCTTCCACTACAAGTGTTAAACTTTAAATGTAGCACAGAAGGACACTCTCTCTCTCTCCACTCTTCCAACCCTCAGCACTTTGATATGTTGTGTTTGAATCTGTGCAACTTGTTTGATTTGCTGAATTCATCTGATCTGATGCAGTGAAATGTAATCACAGGATTTACCTTCCCTCCCATACTATATGGCTTGATGGTTTTTTCCTTTTTTTTTCCTTTTAGGTAAGCTTTCTCCACTCTGGCATCTGACAAAGTGGCTCTTTGCCCACGAAAGCTCATGCAAAGCAGAAACTTGTTAGTCTTTAAAAGTACAAACGAGATGCCTTGTTTTTCTTTTCACCTGTTTGGCAAGGAAGGACATTTTCTTGACATTTTTTCCCCTGAGACTTCAGGGGAAGGCGTGTCTGTTCTCTCCTTCTTTACACTCCCACTGACTTTGCTCAAAACTGTTGTCTCATTTGCCTGCTAGGTCAGTCCTCTGCAGACACTCACAGGTCATTACCCGAGCCAGCAGGGAACAGCCCTCAGAGTACAGTTTCTGCAGTGCTAATGCCCTTCTATGCACTAAATTGTGCTTAGAGCACTGCAGGACAGGCAGGGTCTGAAGGTCACTCAGTGTTACCTATGAAACTATAAAATCCTTGCCCAGATATCCAGAGGTAGATGTCAGTTATTGGGGCCATTAAAGTCAAAGGCAAAACTGTGTGGCATTCTATCTAACCAGCCTCTGTGGTGGATTGATAACTCCTCTTTGCTATGGCACTACCTAGCCATTTCACACCATTTTGTAAGGTCTCTAACTTTTCTACATTGCAACCACAGGTCATCCAAGTACTATCCTGGGGGTGTTGAAAATGATATGAACACTGCTGGTTGGTTGCTTTTGCAGCTCTGTTTAAGTCTCTTACTTCAGCTGTTGGGCTAGAAGTAGAACAGGTTCCTTTCCAGCATGTTGGAGACTGTCTTGCTGGGTGTCAGCAGTCATGAAGGAAAGACCAGTTTTTAATCGGTCAAATGTGTTGTAAGCAGAGCGCTTTTTCTGCTTCCAGTAGTGATGTCAAATGGGCTTTCAGTGCATAATCTGACCAGACTATTGGATGTGCTGACAACTAATTTTTACCTACTTGCTAAAGATCTGAGCCTTAAAACCTAAAGAGAGAGGATTCTAGCAATTCTCCTAACTGGCTAATAGGCCAGAATGTGAGGGAGTGTCAAAGAAACGTTTTCCTTCCCAACCTCTTTTGTTAAATTTATCTGGTAGCGATAGTCCTCACAGCTACAGCTCTTGCCGAAGTTTTCCTAATAAGTAAGTAAAAAGGACTGTGTGACAATCAACAGCAATTCCCAGAAAGGTACAATAGCACATATGCTTCCTTGATAGGTGTCAGATGGGGTTTGACTCAGATGATGTGAAGCCTGGAGGAATTAGCTTTTCCTTCCTACAGTAAATGAGTTTGTTTAGGGCACCTGAAGCTTTTGAAAACAACACGTGTCCTAGTTGGACACATTCTTGACTGTAGATTAAAAATGAATGTGGAGGGAAGCCAAAGAACCTTACTTGCACAAGGACAAATTGCATAAAAAGGAAAGCATGTTGCATCTAAAACTTCACCTAAAGTTTTGTAAAACTCTTCAAAAATGAGAAGCTAATAGGAAAAATTGTCCTGCTTTTTTATTTGTTTTATAAAGGGGAGGGGGGAAGCAGGGGCCTAGAAAGCTATTTTCATGGAGCCAATCCCCTGCAATGTGGGAAGCCCAGGTAGCAATGCTGGGCTAATGTAGGAGGACCAGGAGGTGAAATGTGGTTGCAAAAGTGCAATAAAGTATTCCTACTTCCCTAGCTGAGTGAAGTGTAAAATGTATAAATGGGGCAAATACATTGATTCTTGAATGATATTTGGATTTTAATACCTGAAAGTTTTACCAAAACAACTATTTCACTGGTGCTTCATATTCCCAAAACAGTTAGCTCTTGGCAGAGACTTCAAAATGTCGATGTATTATTCTCATATGACCTGACATAACTTCACATTGTCTTATTAGGAAGTCAGGTGACTTTGAATACTCCATTTTCTTGAACTTCTTGAAAGAACAGTGAGGTGTCATCACTTGCAGAGAAAAATATGGTGTGTGGTTTATATTAACATTCTGGTTTGTTCTCCTTCTCTTTGCAGGGGAATTTGTTTGATTTTCTAAGGCTGACAGGTTGGCGTGGGTCCAAAGTACTTTATTTTGGTGACCATCTGTACAGTGATCTTGCAGTAAGTAGAACCACGTCTGCCATACATGTAGCTTCTGTTTAATACCAACACTGCTGAATGTTTTGGCTTTTTGGTCTCCAGAATTGAAGGAAGACCCAATTCGTGTCATAATTTTATATCCTGTTTACTGAAAGACCTTAATATTGGTCAAGGTAGAACCCTCTGCTATGGCTTTTCCAATATTTTAATTAATTTTCCTGGCTGGACTTAGTGGAATCGGAATACCCCTATGAGGAGGATAAAGCCCTGTTGAACTGAATGGTGTGGTTTTGTCAAGGGAGAAGGTAACAAGAGACTGAGCTTGTAGGACTTGCTCAGGTGGGAAACTAGTGACTTTTGTATGATATCTTTACATCTGCAGAATAATATTTGAGGGCAAAGTGAATAGAGTGGAGCTATGATGTTCCCAAGGTGTTGAAGGATGGAAAGCACTAAAGAGATTCAGCTGGGAGAATAGTCGTAATCTTCCTTTCATGTCAATTATTGCTCATGATCACTTTTCCTCACTAACTTTGCCATCCCCTCTATGCTTATCTTAGCCTATCTTTTGTTGCAATGCCATTGTCTGCTGCCCATCTTATTCCTGACATTATGATGTGTATTCGTTTGTTTGGTAGGGTGCTACTCCATGCCATCACTGGGTTATGATTTTAGGTACCTATGGTTTGTCATTGATTTTTTTTTTTTTTTATTGATAAGGCCTCTATCTAGCCTGACCTTATGTGTAACACAGGTCATGTGATTTCCCTGACCTCATTTGTTTGGTTTTGATTGAAAATTTCCCAGTGATGAAGTTGTCACTATTTCAGACTACACTACCTACTTGATGTCCCATTGACTTTCCTGAGCACAGTTGTTAACAAGTCATCCATAGAGCAATTAGAAAGATGAAAGTGCTCAGCAACTGGTTTAGGGGGTATTGTGATTTCTGAAGTTAGTTTTGTGCCCATTTATTCTTTTGCACAAAGATTGTCCTGTTTGTCCAATGTGTAAGATGTGGGGGCATTTCTGGCACATGATGACGGCGTAAATTACATTAATGGATGAGCAGGTGAATGAGCCCTTGATGGAGTAACTGGCTTGATGGTGAATGGGACATCAAGACTGCAAAGAGAAACAGCTGAATTAGAATTGATATGCAGATTAGATTGTGTGAAAGCAGAATTAAATCGTGACTAAGGCTTCTTTTTCCATTAGAACAGGTGATTTGACTTTACCGTCCTCTGTGCTGTTTCCTAGTGTTTTGAATCTTAACTGCTCTGATTTGCTGTTATTGTATGACCTGATATCCATGTCTTGCATTCCCTTGCACTTATTTTCATCCCATTCTGTAAATTCCCCCATCTTCAAAGCATCTGATGAAGTGGGATTTTTCTCCCATGAAAGCTCATGTGATAAATACATCTGTTAGCCTTTAAGTGCCACAAGACTCTTTGCTGCTTTTGTACAAAATAGGCCTATGTTTTAAAATGTGTATATTGTCACTAGAATTAATGAATTGGGTTTAATTAATTGAATTTGTGTGGATTTGTTTGGAATTTAATTTTTAGAAAGCTTTTTAATTAAAATTTTAAGTTTTTTTTTAAATGGAGTAAGGAAAAAAGGAGGATGAGAAAGAAGGAAGGATGGAAACAAAGGAAGAGAAGGAGAAAGGAGAGAAAAGAGAAAGGAAAGGAAGAAGGAAGGAAAAGAGAAAAAAGAAGGAAGGGGAGGAGGAAAGAAAGAAAAGAGAGCAGGTGGCAGGCTCCTCCTTCTCCCCAGCTGCCTGGTAGTGCGCTTGCCAGTGCCAAGGCTGCCCAGAAGTACTGCTCTGCTCAGCTTGGTGGGTGAGAAGGTGCCGTCATTGCCCAAAGCCACAAGGTGAGCGTTGCCTCCGAGCCTGAGCCACTTGTGGCAGCTGGTCTCTCTCTCTCTCTCCAGTCCAGCGCTGCCCCTGAGAGCCTCAGGTTCGGCTACAACACTCACTGCAAGGCTTTGGGAGGTGACAATGCCGCCTCAGTCGCTGAGCCCCGGTCCCATGTGCTGCCAGAGAATGTGGTACGCTGGGGCTGAAAAAGTTGTGCACACATGCACCTTAGAGGGAACAGTGCTGCCATGTTTTTTTAGTTCCAAAGAAGTAGCCTTGTTGCTCTGTTTCAGCAAAACAAAAAAGGAGTCCTGTGGCATCTTAAAGACTGACAAGCTTATCAGCTGTTGTAAACAGGCCACATCCACACTGTTTGATTTGACCTTGTTAACACTTGAACTCCATGTGATAATATGACTCACTCTTTTGAATATGTACCTAACAAATGGAAGTTTCTACTTTAGGCATCTGACAAAGTGGGTTCCAGCTTGTGAAAGTTTATGGCCAAATAAATTTTGTTTAGTCTTTACTCCTTGTTTGGTATGCTTTTCAGTGTGGACTGGGAATGTTCCCCTTGGGCACTACTGTGCTCTGATCACCGTACGATACCTTGAAAATCCCCCCCCGCTACCATGCACAAGGTGTGTGGGGCTATATTTATTCATTTACTTATTTATTTCTCACTTCATAAAAAGTTGTTTTGTGACCTCCAAGTGTCTGAACAGAACAAGTTCTGGTGAATATCTTTCAGGAATTGGATAAATATGGGCTGGTTTAAAAAATAATTCCCCCAACCTCCAGTTTATCCCTTCTGTGGCAATACCTCCCCCCCCCCCCCCCCAAAAAAAAAAAAAAAAAAAAAAAGAAATCAGGGATGTTTGAGGATTCACTTGACCAACTGATGTGCTCTGAAGGGCACGCTCCATTGTTCTCTGTGTCTATCCCGGGGGCTGTTCATGGAACATGCTACCACCAGCACCAAAGAATGGTGATGGAGCCCTGCAGTCAATGGAGAACTTGATTGACTGATCTTCTAGCTGAGTATTTCTCAACTGGTGTTCTGTGGCTGCCCTTGATGTCCTCCCCCAGTCAGTAGATACTGAGCAGGGAGGTGTGACAGAGCAATGTGGTGAGCCAACATGTGCCTGGGAGATATAAAACAGTCGTCCCCCGTCCCCCCCAGCAGCAAAGCTTCTAGGCATGTGTGAGTGACTGCTGTTGCCCTGCTCCTTTACTGTGGTTGGGGCATTTAACATTGACTCTAATCACTTGGACATGACTTCCATGGTAAGACTTTCTTTGACAAATGTTACTCCAAGAACAGACATACTTTATTTGAATATACAGGCCCAATATTCCTATTAAAACTTGAGTGATAATCATTTTAAGTTTTGTGCATAATCATTTGGTATCTATTTTTAGACACTTATATTCATAAAATTGTATTTAACTGGATTTCCTGAATTGTTTTCCCAGTACACGTAGGTTACGAACATTACAATGAGTATATATACTGGCTTTTTCAAGAGTTTTCATTGGGTATATTGTGCAAAGTCATATTTTTTAGCTGTTCTTTGAGAAACTGTGCTCTAGCACACAGACACCATTTGTGTTTGGAGAAGGGACCTAAGAGTGTCTCTTAGAGACCTTGTCTCTGAACCAGTTTAACTGTCTCCCAGTTTGGAGAGAGGTTAGTAAAGACCTGTTTTTCTTGCCCTTCAGAAAGCTGAGAGCATTGTTATAAGGACACAAGAGACCCTGGGAGCTAGTGGCTTCTATAGGATAAAAGCAGTGCTAACATTTGGGCCAATGGCACTAGCCTGGCAGAGTTGCTGTTCTCAGAACTCTAGTTCAGTTTATCTAAAACCACTTGCTTATGTTGCAAGGTAAAGTGTCAGATTCTCTGTGCCATTTCCTAGGACCTGATGCTGCGTCACGGCTGGAGGACTGGAGCCATCGTACCAGAACTGGAACCTGAAATCCGGATCATTAACACAGAGCAGTACATGCACTCGCTGACCTGGCAGCAAGCACTCACAGGGCTTCTGGAGAGAATGCAGGTAAAGTAGAGCAGAGCCTGGCTCACTAGTCCCCTCTGAGACCTAGGATTTAGACTCCTGGCCTGCATCAGATTGAGGTTCCTCTCCTTGTGCCCTTCTAAACTGGACCATTCCCATCAAAGTACTGCACAATTTAGCATCACTCCTTGTTTATGCTCCAGATAGGTTCAAGACTAGAATAGCAGCAAAGTTTATGAATAAGATTTTAAGGTAGCATGGCTGCAGTGAAGTTGGTGATAGTTTATTTTCTGAGGAAATACAATTCCTTCCACATACTGTGTCTGGTGGAGATGTCTACTACGCTGACAGATAAATATAGTCTCTATAGTACAAGGCTTGCCGTCTTATGAAGCTCTAATTAACCATATCTCATTCCTTTCCCAATATCCTTTTTGCAATTATAAAAGTGAGTTGAAGTTCTAACAATCAGAAAAATGTTGTTCTGATTTGTGAAATAAGAGACTGGAAGCAGCTTTTCTGTCTGTCTGGGCTTCCAGTTCCACTAATTTAATAAATGGTGCTCATTCTAAAATCAAATTCCTACTAATGGAATTTTGTAAACAGTGGAACTCAGAAAAGGAGTTTGTGTGTTATCTCTTAACTCGCTAATGACTAAGAAGGCAGTGGGTGAACACTTACCTCTAATCTCTGAAGACCTGAATTTCAATCTGGTTTGAGTTTCAAGAAGAGGTGTGGGGAATGAGTGTCTAGGTTGAAATGTGTACTTTAACAAAGCAAGTTAATTTCAAAGAAATTTGTAGTTGTCAAAACTAACTGGAGAAAGACTGTCTTATAAACATGCTTCAGTTTACTCTATAGCAACATCAAGCCACTGCTATTACTGCTTACCTCTATAGTCGCCTGAACTCCTTCATAAATACATGACCAAAAAAACCCAGTGTATGACTTAATGAATGTTTTAGAGAGGATTTTTTGTCATCCACAGATGTTAATATGCTGTGAGCAACCAACACTCTGCTAGGCAGTGTTGGAGGATTAGCCAGGCACTTGTGGCTTACTCTTTCATTCCATGATTGAGAGAAATGCCTCAACAGCGACAGCTGTGGTGCATCTCCTAGAGCAATGTTTTTCAAATGTGGGGTTGGGACCCAGTACTGGGTTGCAGACCCTCAGGCACTGGGTCACAGCACCCCTTACTGCCAAAGGACTGGAATGTATTGCTCAAAGATGTAATTGCTGGGTCACAGGCATAAATGTTTTTTTCAACTGGGTCCTGGGGGGGGGAGGGAGAAAACTTTGAAAACCACTGTTCTAGAGCAGTGGCTCTCAATCCCTGTGTAGGGACACACTACAGCATCACCACACAGTGGTAAATTTGTCTCGGAGAGATGGCTGGATTTGGCCTGGATGGAGTGGGCTGGTGTATTCTGTAGGGTCGCAATTCGCTGCCACGTGTATCACGACTCATAAAAGGTTGAGAATCACTGTCCTAGAGCATGAATATTGAGAGAGTGAAGGCAAGCAATTCGGCAGGATTTACAGCCTATCTCACAATTTCAGTTGATTTTTCTTAGTCGTGGACACTTTAGTGTTTTTCCTTTTATAGCTGACAACTGCAAGCAGTTGCAGAGCTGCAATGGCCATAGACGGATACCTGACACCTACATTAATTTTAATTAAATTTGTTTGTTTCTTTCAGGAAATTGATTTGAGAAAAGTCCGTTTAGATTTAATTTTTAATGAGCTTTTTTGTTCCAGATGTATCAAGATGCAGAATCAAAGCAGGTGCTACTGGAATGGATGCAAGAGCGTCAGGAGATTAGGTGACTCTTAATGTGTCTAAATCTTCATGCTCTTTAAAAAGCACTCTCAAATTCCCCTTCCTCCAAGATTAGGGTTACCAGATACCAAAGCATGAAAAGGAGGACATTGGAGGACACATGGGGAAAATGTAGCTTAATGTAACATTCTCCTGTTTTTAGGGGGCCCTGGAATGTTTTCCCCTAAAAATAAGGTATTCCATGGCATTCCAGCATATTTAACCCCTACAAGTAAAAAGCCAGACAAAATCATGTATTTTAAAATGCTTGCCGGACGGAGGACATGAAGGAAAAAGGAGGACATGTCCTCCTTTTGCTTGACATCTGGTAACCCTGTCCAAGATATTCCTGTGGGGAAACCTGTAAATATGTACTTAAGAATATCTTGGCGCTTCAGGGAATAGTTAGATTCTGATAATTGTAGCCAGTGAAATGGAGCAACATCTAAAAACAAAGCAGGGCTGTGTTCTCTCCTTCTTTAGTTTAGAGGTTCTTTTGTAAGACACTTCTGTGATTTTTTTAAATAGAATTTTAAAGCTAGCTACACAGCTGTTTTCAGTACAAAAAGTATTTTCCTAGAGTATTACACCTGCATACATCCTCTCGAAAGCAATTAGATGACAGATTATACCCCCTGTTTTTTTCATTACTATCTATGTTTTTCTGTCCAGAGAGTTGATTGGCAAATCCTTGCTCACTTAGAAAGTGGTGTAGGCTTAGGCTTTCATCTTCCTTGTTTGCCTCAAGAGATGGGCTAAGAATCCTATGAAACTCGGCACCTTGAACAAATCTGTTTCAATTCAGCCCTGGTGGGTTTTGCTTTACCATGACAACTCTGAATTGTATGCAATAGATACATAAATTCCTCCCACAGAGCAAGACCATATGGCAGGCATGGAACAATGTGGCATGACGCCTGCTGGCCTGGGTTGTACACTTGAGAAGAAATCATGGCTGTTGCTGCTTATATTTATTAGGTCTATTAGTACCATAATGCCTGGGTAATCTTCAGTCAGGGCTAGAGGACAGTAATAATCTCTCCCTCAGCATGGCTTATAAGAAAGTTACCTGCCTGGTGCTGCTTGTTCCCTGCAGCTTCTGAGCCTTGAGCAAAATCTCCCTTTTCACAGCCTGAATTGTCAAATGAGTTACAAAGCCTCTGCTAACTATTTCTCTCTACCTTAGCCCATGTGAACCTGGTTCTCTTGTTTCAGGTCCCTTACAAAGAATCTGTTCAACCCTCAGTTCGGGAGCATCTTCCGAACCTTCCACAACCCAACCTACTTCTCTCGAAGGCTGATCCGGTTCTCTGATATCTACATGGCGTCCATCAGCTGCCTGCTGAACTATGATGTGAACTTCACCTTTTTCCCCCGGCGCACCCCCCTGCAGCACGAGGCACCACTCTGGATGGATCAGCTTTGCACGGGTTGTATGAAAACCCCCTTCCTCGATGAGATGGTGCACATTCGCTGAAAGGAAGTGTACAGTAATGTAGTGCTAGAATTGTTTGTACAAAGGGTCAGGCTGTTTGGCCAAGGATTGCCTCTCTGGCAAGCACTAAAGGTGATTTAATGTGCGTGGGTTGTGTTTTGTGTGTTGTCCATGACCATCACTAAACCTTGCCTTCCAGCACTTCCAAATATCTATCATGCTAACAAGTTGGTGCTCAATTTGAATGGAAGTGGAGGTGCAATTGACTATTTTTGACCAGCAAAGCATTCTCAGAGTTGGTAAGGTAGAAGTAAAACAATGCAACAATTACAGTAAGCACCATATTCTGAGCCCATAAAGTTTTTAAAGCTCCATCTTCAGCCCCTTCAGTGGGATTCTGGCTAAAATGATGTGAAGCTCCTGACATTTATTGAAAAATGACACAAGCTTTGTTTACAATAAAGAGCTTGGAGATCATAGATTCCCAGTAAAATGCCTTGGGAGTTGCACAAATTGGGCCTTTCTGAAGTCACTTCACACCAGCCTATGTAAAATTGTGATTGGAGTAAAGCCTATTTGTGGTTTTTGACTCATGAAGGCTATTCCTGAGATTGTCGAAGAGATTCTTTTAATTCATTAGCAGGGAGGGAAGAGCAAGGAACAAAGGATAACTTGTGATCAGGCTGAGAGAGGGAGATGGGTCTCTCCCTAACTTTTTCTGAAAAAAACAAAACCAGTGTTGTTGCTGCTTCTTGACTGGAGGGTGGTGGGGGTGGAGGGTTGCTTTATGCAAATCTCTTTGAGGTGGGAAGCAGTGATTTCTAGCTGTATCTCCGCATTGGCTTTTATTTGTGCTTTTTCTAACCATAACAGAATTTGGGGTTTTTAAATAAGTTTTAGAATGTCTTTTTAACTTGGGTGGTGGAGCCCCTGGTGTTGGAGTGGGCCATCCAAACCAAGAGAAGCACAGTGACTATGCTGCAGGTATATTATGGAGGACTTGTGCACATTGTAGTACTTCATCTCCTCTGCATAGTGCCAGGAATCTTACTGCCCCTCTTCCATGTAGTTGGAAATATGAAGATGATGAAAGCACTAACAGCTGCTCCTAGATGGAAAGGCTGTTCACTGAAAAGTTCCCTCCACCTTTTGCAGGTCAAAGTTGGCCCCTAATTCAGCTTAACCTGGAGACATAAGGAAATGTTACATGAACAAATGTTTTAAAACACTGCCTGGTAATGGTTGCATCCGAAACAGTAGGACAGTGCACCAACGTAGGAGAATTTGTCTAAAGCTGAGACAAGTATGCCTCTTTTTCTGGCTTAAGCTTTTTATCTTTAGATTAATGGAACTGGCCCAACACTTGAAATGACATTTCAAGTGGGTGGTGAAATTGAGCACCTGGGGTGCAGTCAGTCTCTGTCCTGCATGCTGTCAGTTAAGAGTTTAAGTACACACAGCAATACACAACTGACTTCAGTCTACACGCTATAACGCACACTTGGTATCAAATCCCTCCCTCCCCCCCATTGTTTTCTCTGCAGGGCTGGTGCAACTCGGTAAGCCAGGTAAGTGTTGCAGGGGGACACCAACATTTGAGGGTTCCCCTGTGATGTCACTTATCTGTGCCAGTGCCTGCTGCGCTGCAGGACGACGCCATAAAGGTTAGCGCTGTTCCTGCTTCTCTGGGGGGGAGCAGGAAGTTGTGAGCTCTGTGTAAAATCAGGCTGTGCTATTTATTTCCACTTAGACAGCTATGAGCACAGTATCAGCTCCCACAATTCTGCTGTAGCCCCCCTACTTTCCCTCATCTTTCTTAACTACCTTTCTGCTCTCAAATTGAGCAGCATGGTGATTGTATCACCTCCATACTAGCACTTTGTGAGGGTGTCCTTTCCCTGCACAAGTAGCTGTACCCCAAGGCATGGAAAACACCCAAGACGACCTCACTGCATCGACCCAGTGGAATCCTGGAATGCAAGGACAAGAGTGGGGGGGTGTCAAGTGCCCCCATTTTCCATCTTGAAGTGGATTTTTATGCTGTCAGGAAAGAAGCTCTCAACTAGCCTTTTCCCCCTTCTAAGCCCTGCACTGGGCTCTGTGTCGTTTAGGGGGCCACAGCAGTGCACCTACCTCCACCAGGCCCAAGAGAGACCCCAGTAAAACTAAGTGGTGGTCATCCTTGTGTCCCCCCTCCTGTATAGAGGAAGGGATGCTTTTTGACTCAAAAGGAGCAGGGCCCAGGGCAGGCCCCACAAACCTTTATTTTTGCTGTGAAGGTTTAAGGCCAGGTTCAAAGAAGTTGTACCCACAGCACAGACCCAGCCTTCTTTGGGCAAGCAAGCCTCATGGTAGATTAGTGCCCTGAAACTGCAGTTCTCTTGCCTTCCTGCTTTGTGAGGGAGAGAGGAATAATAAATAAAGGTTCAGTAAAGCCAAAGGTGACCTCAGGGTCTGTAAGCTGCAGGAGTGAGAAGACTGTACTACTGGGATCCCAAAGCCTGATGCCACTTGTTGCAGCCTTCACAAAGAACATTGTTAGCCTGTCATGAGAGGACTTCCTCCCCAAGACCCAACTGCATCTATGCTCTGTTACTGTTGGAAAAATGTGTGTGGTTAGCAGGTCTGAGAGGTCACCATGGCTTCAGCTGCACTCTTAAGAACACTTCCTATGCACTGGATTTCTGCCTGACACCTCAGTGGGCTCTCTCACCAGGAGGTGGATGCTCACTGAAACGGGTCCTATGTTCAGCCAAGCTTACACTGTCTTGCCTCTTCAGGGAAAAATTGGACAAGGCAAAAATGCAAACAGTCCCTTTTATCTCCATTCAGTGAGTGCTTGCAGGAGCAAAAGTAAACCTGCTCTTAAGCAGCTACTATCTTTAAGCACCAGCTCAGGCGACTATACAATCTTCCACACCCCTTTTGGCTAATGAACAGATTTACATCTGCCTGCACTTGGAGAGAGAGAATTCCCCAGGGGGTAGAGGCAGGGCTGGACCCTAACCCACAGACATGTGGGTCAGGGAGATAAACAGCTAGGGATACTCCCTCAATCAGGGGGGTTTGCCTCAGCTGTTCTTCAGTCAGTGGTCCCCAAAGCTGGAAACAGCCAATATTCCTAGCTTGCAAAAATGTGTCAGAGCCACCTTCAGGCTTGAGACGCTTTACAAGTGGATGAAGAAAACTGCATTTCACTGGGAGAACTGAGCCTCCAGACTGTGTGGCAATTTCTCCTTGACCTTGGTGAGTCCAACACTTGTTCCTAGGGCTAGGGCAGGGAACTGTGCCACCATGAGTGACTGAGGGTAACAGCCTCTCTAAGCTCACTTCCATCTGCTGGCTGGCAGGCCTGTTTTGTCTCATAGGCCCTTGCCTTTTTGTGGGGGCACTTGTCCCTACACTGGAGAACTACCGTGGGTGTAGGGAGGGCCTGTTCCCACCATCACAACTCTACAAGTCACAGCCTCATGCTGCTGCTTCAGGAAACCAGCTAACTACCCTGTGCCCCCTTGATTTACTGGCTGGACTTGGCTCAGATAGGCTCTGTTCCTGACCTTCTCGAGAGGTGAGGCCCTTGGTCTCGGACCATCCCATTGAACATGGTGGTGCCCAGGTGAATCTCCTCTTCTGGCAGCAGTTCTTTTTCCACCCACCAGTCTTTGTACCTGCCATGGCCACACTGGCTAGCATGCTGCTCTATTCGCTGAATCCTTCTGGTGTCGAACAGCATCATGTCTGCTCCCAGACACACTGCTTCCTCTGATGGGGAGCTGTTAACAAGCCCTGGGCACAGCCTGGCTTAGCGCTAAAGGTGTGTTAAGTGGACTTCTCATAGGCTACAGAAGCCATCCAGTCTGAGCCTGTAGGTGTCATCCTTGGCCCAAGGGGATTAGCTGGCAGCTGCTTATCTCCACCATCCCATGCCACCACCAACTGCTGAGAGTTACTTGTAGTCCAAGCCTGCCACCATTCAGGCTCAGCCTGTGACAGGAGAGGAAGGCAGTGGGCTTCACAAACATGTTGTTAGCATCATAGGTTACAGGGGACTGAGTTTTCCTCTGGCCTTGACTGGCTCCCTCTCTTCTCCAACCTGCAGCTGCATGACTGGGCTCCCAGGGCACTTGCAGCATCAGCAACATCAAGCCACAGTCCCAGATTTCTCAACTGTGACCAGACCCTGCTCTATCATGGAAGTTGCAGGTGCTTCATGTTTTGCTGTGCTGCTGCTGGAAGCCTGATGTCATGCTGTGTGTTTGGTCTCTGGGCTGCCTGTTGCCACATGCAGGCACTGGGCCATGGCATGGTCATGCATCAGGGATGCTGGGGTGTACTGTGGCACAAATGTGAGGCTCCCGTGGATGCTCAGCTCCATAAATTGGTGACCAGCCTCAGCAACTGTCCACACAGGTTGCCTTCCAGAACCCCTCACTTGCACACCTGAGACCTGTCTGAAAGGGCAGGGGAGCATATCTGTGCCTCCAACCCTCAGAGAGGGAAGCTAGCTTCATGGAGGATCTAACCTCACCTTGAGGGAAATGCTAACTTAGTGCAGATGGGTCAATTACTGTAAATGACCCAGGAGGAATAAGGAGCCAGGCAGAAGCAGGGGTAATAATGAGATGAGTGGCATAGTCTCTCCTTTTGCCTCTAGGTACATTACATAAAAAAAAAGCCAAACAATGGAGACAATCTCACCATGGCCCAGTGTCACAGCATAAGCAGTGGCTAAATGCAGAGAAACCCCACCCCCCCAATCTCTGATTGTCCTGCAACCTACATGTGTGGGAAACGTACCATAGCACAACCCCACTGCTTCACCAGCAAAGCAGTTCCACCCCCTTAAGGACATCTGCCTTGTCCACTGGCTGCAGGGACAATGTCCCTGTACCTAGTCCTCCCCCTCCAGGGAAACGGAAAAGCCATTGTCTTCTAGTAGCAGAGCCTCTGCCATTGAATCCTCCCCCTACTTCACTAATTCCTAGACACCAGAATTGTGGGAAAACACTGGCCTGCAGATGGGAAAATTTTTTACCCAGTAATTTCCTCTCTGCATCTACCCACCCTTGACGGCTTCTGAGCCAGGGGTGAGCAGCCTACTTGGACCATTACCATGGAGCTAGTGCACGAGGGTTGCTGTGAACTTAATGTTGTTCCAGCACAGCTTTGGCATGACGCATGTGGCTGGAACCGTGACCCACCTCTGGGAGTCGCAGAGGCAAGACACTCAGCCCTAACAGGATTGTGGGAGATGTTGAAAGGAAATTACTGTTTAAGAAATTTTCCATTCACTGTTTGTTAGGATTAATTAAACTGTGGAATCAAATGCTAAAGATCACTGTATTCCCGCCACCCCTCCCTCCATAGTATGGCAGCAGAGCCAAATGCTAGCTGCCCTTAAGAGCTCAGTGTTCTGCAAACCCTTGAACTTCCTGAATACTGCAGTGGTGGGTACTGTTCACTTTAAAAGGAGACACACAAAAAACAAATTTTGTTTTCATTTCAACACAACCAGCTCTGCTCTCTTCAGAGTCTTTGTTGAGCTGAGTACTGGCAAGAAGGGAGACACAGAGTGTGAGGTTTCTGGTCTCTATGCATGGGGGCTGGGGTGCCAGCAAATAGTCCAAGCAGCTTCCTGCATTGACACCCTCTTAAAAATGGGTGGCCTGGAAGCAACAGGTTCAGAAAAAAACACTCATTCACCATGGGACTTAGAGCATGGACCACAGGGCCAGCAGGGAGGATTTGCCACCGAGTCCCAGCCTTGGATTTTCAGTTGATCATTTTGAGGGAGGATGGCCCAACCAACACTGATGTATTCAGTGGAGTCTGCTAAATAAATTACTTAGGACTGAACTGATACAGTGTTTATCATGCAGCAATAAAGCCTTATTTTCTGTGTACTGTATTTTACCTTTACAGACTAGTAGAAGCTCAAGCTCACCATGGAGCACTGTGCTATCCTGTGACTCTGTAGCAAAGCCCAGCTAGGGCAAGTCTTCAGAATCCAAAAGGAATGACATAATGGGCTCTAATTACCAGAAGTGGCATCTTTCCTTTTGTTTGACAGGCAGGCATTTGTCATTTTACCATTCCAAGTACCAAGGATTTAGTTGGGCTGAGAACATGGGGTGGAGGGGGGGAAGTGTGTTTGTCATTTTAAAAGCTATGTTTTAACGTAGTGCCTCCCAGAGACTTTTTGATGCATGTGTAGCTTTGGAGGGGACAGCTTTATGTGCCTAGTGGTCAAACTGCCCCTGCTTTATTGCTTTGTGCCACGTTTAAAGCCCACAGCCGCTAGTGAGAAACAGTCCAGTGCCATAAACACTGATGCCGCTGGGTAGCACAAAGTGTTCTTTAGCAGTGTGTGGCCACTCCAACTCCAGGGGGATATACAATATCTCTGGTGGGCACCAAATGGCTTAGTTTTGTCTTATTTTTAATTTGAAACTATTCTACCTATGTTAGAATACCAATAAGTAGCACTAACAAATTGTTACATTGCTGTCAGACTGCTACTGCAGTGTCCAGGGCTGCCCTAGTGTAAAGAGGCAGGATGTTGAACTACTGTTGTGAAATACTGTTTGGTCAGTAATCTTAGATTAGTAACATTCATCACCTGCAGCCTTTACTCTCACACATTACCTCTGCTCTAGCCACACCCACCCCTTAGGGCCACTGTGACTAGCAATTTGATCACTTGACTGAATGGACATCATCCTGCAATGATGTTTTGCCAAAGTTGTGATGTCTGATGAAAAACAACAGCTACCACAGTTCCTGAAAGTTGGTATTCAAAGAAATAGGAGAGCTAAGTGCATGTCTTACTCAAAATGCTGCCACACTGCTTCATCAACATGGCGCTTTGAACATTTAACACAGCAGGTACTGTTGTGTGGTTTCAGAATAATGGGAAATATAGCATGTTGAAGTTCCTGTGTAATTTTCTGAAGCTCACTGTTCCGTTCTCTGGGGTAGGTTTTATTTTTTAACTTCTCTGTAAGTAAGTTAAATAAAGTACAGTATGAAATAATGGTTTTCTCCTTTTCTTTATAAGCTTATGGCTTACAATCCAGCTGTGCTTAACCACTGTAGTTCTAACTGCTAAGAAGTGGATAAGGAGATTTGTTCTAAGTGCAGTTTATTGAAGAACCACAATACTAATCAGCAAAACAGTACAATGTGCACAGATTTCAGTCTAAGCAGGTTTGCTTAAGCAAATAACTTCTCAAACATACCAGCTGAATAAAAACAGTGCTCACCTGTTTAGAGGCTTACACTCATCAGGTTTTCTAATAACTTCTGTTTCCAGCTTGAGGGTGCTCCAGCTCCATTTTATTGCATCTAACTGTTTACTAGTGGCTATGTTACTTTAAAGCGAAGTTCTTTAGATGCACTGAGTATGTTTTCCCCTTCTTCAGCTCTGAAGCTCAGACCATAGCTCCAACAGCTGAACATAGTGCAGTTTCAGATACAAACTAACTTTCCAACTGGAAACTTGGAGTCACGTTCATGCTCCTCCAGTGAAAGTTTTCTTAGCTGTCTAAGTGTGGATCAGCAAGGCCTTTCACCAGTCATGGATGGCTGCAGGTATGTAATTGTATTTCTTAAGTCAAGTTCAGCTCCATTTCTCCAATAAGTCAGTTTGGATTATCTTGGCTCCTGTTAGCCAAGAACCCCATTAGCTCACTCTTCATTTGCTTACCCCATGCAGGAGATGTGGGCCAGCTCACCTCTGCGTGAGCCTGCAGCAAGAACAGGATGGTGGCTTTTGCCCCCCCCCCTCCCCCCGTTTGGTTTGGCGCGCACTTTATTCGAGAATTCTGTGGCTGTCTGAAAAATCTTCCCCACTGAAGGAGTCCTGAAACAGATACAGAAGCTGTTAGAACCATGTTAACTTGTCAAACACAGGTTTTGAAATTCTAAAGTTAAAGGGAGAAGCTGCCTGTGGTTCAATGCAGCACAGCCAGCCATGCCCTTGGCTCACTACATGTTCAGTGGAGTGCAAGGAACAAAGTCAGCCCAAGTTAAAGGCGGTTTCTGAGGCAATTCCATTTCTGATGGTGGTTAAGGGAGTTCTTGCTGTCTGGACACTAAGGTGACCATCTTTTCTTCATGATGTTGCCAGAGCTGTCCTGTACTCATTCATCATCTGCGTGGGGGGGGGGGTAAAGCAGACACCACCCTACCCCTGACTGTATTGCTCTCTTCCACTAAATCTATTTACTCACATTTTGCAGGTGCTAGAAGTCTTATTAGCATAAGTCCCTGAATGCTAGGTGCTACTGAGGTTTCTGCCCTGTAATGGCCCCCATTACATCAAAATTGAAAGCTTATTTACTGGTGCTTTTACTTGTGGTTGAGTATCTGGTAAACAGTTCATGCATGGCACTGCCATTTGCATTTCTAAGACTCTAGGGTCCTCACTAAAACAGTAGGTTACTCCCAGCTCTGAACTTGGGGTGTGAAAAAGCCAAATCCTGCAAGTGACACAGTTCAGCCATCTAGCTCCCAGCATACACAGAAGAATGACCCAGTTGTTACTGTTTCAGGAGGTGGACTAACCCTGCTGACCATACCACCTTCCCTCCTGTCCCCATAATGAGTGGCTGTGCTGAAGCCCTAGAGCTGTTCAGACCTAGACAAAGATTATTTTCACTGGCTCAAGCTTCCCTGTGCTACATGCAGATTAAGGGTTGATTTTTTACCTCCTTTTGGAAACCTGTTAGCACTCAGCAAATACAAGCCTCTAGTGTGGTTATGTCTTTCAAAAGTTGCATTGGAACCACACCACCCAGGACCCTTCTCTTACCTCAAACAGTTCATACATTGAACTTTGGGCCCCAAAGATAGGGTTTGGGATTGACACCAAGGGGGGGATCCTGGTCTGCTCTGAAGACAGCTCTTCCTCCTCCAGGTCAGCCTGTGTGCAAACAGGAGATTAGTTACCTATCTACACTCCCCTCCTCTAGAGCTGTGTTCATAATTACTGCAAGCTTGAGCACACCTGTGGTTCCCTGCACTACCAAAGTAATGAAGATGAAATTATGTAATTCAATTTAGTAAGTAGGTGGATTTTTTTCTTTAACATTCTCTTTTCCATGACCCAACAGGGAGAGGTTATTTTTATGATGTGGTGAGAGAGATTGGCTAAGAGTAATTTTATCCATATTGCTCATTTACCTTGTATGCTGGTTTTCCTATTTATAATCCTTCTCCCCACACCATTATACCTTCTACAAACCATACTCAATGTTACTTAGAGGTTTTTTTGTTTGTTTGGTGTTTTTTTTAACACAGTCCCATTGCCTAGGCCAGCCTCCTTGGTAACCTCATTCTACTTTAAGATGAAATTTAAATGTCAATAGTTCTGCCCATGCTGGCTAAACCATCGGCCTTGTCTACATCTAGATGGCACTCAAGGTCAGGGTGTGCAAACCTGCCTTTCCATGTATAGGCACAGCTAGGTCAACAGAAGAATGGTGGTGTTCCACCAGCAAGGTAAATACACCTGCTCATAGACTAAGGTCAGAAGGGACCATTATGATCATCTAGTCTGACCACCTGCACACTTCAGGCCACAAAACCACCTACCCACTCCTACAAGGAACCTCTACACCATGGCCTTACAGCACCATAGCCCCACTCCTGTGGTCCCTGCAGTGTAGACGTGGCCCTCATATTACAAGCAATGGTGGCAGCAGTGACCACTCATGAGACAAGAATGTTGCAGCGGTCCAAATTCTCATTAAATGGTAGCCCAGAGCACAGTGCCATAGCAAAACACCTTCATGTGCTGTCACAAGGTAATGTTTTTACATACAACTATTTATCCATTTCTGGAGGTCAAACATAGGTCAGCCTGAGAGTTTAGCAGCAGGCTGCTGTTTACATGTCCTAGCAGCCAGCATGCAGTCACCCAGCCTGGCTGTGCTTGCACCTTGAGCTCACACAAGTGACTAATGCTGCAAAAAATGGCCATTGCTGTGTTGAGCCTAGGGACATTTGAGGCTTTTGAGAGAGAAGCTGTAGCAAGGGAGAGGGTGGTTTTCATTTTAATATGCATACATGTGGCTCTGTACCTTGAAGTAGCGGAACTGGAATCCTCGGGTTTTTATTTTCTGGTAGTAATAGACCACTCCAGCCCCAGCCAACAGCAGCAGCCCTATGACAACAGCTGATGTTACTGCAGTGGTCACAGCAGTTGCTGATTTTCTAGCACTAGTCACCTAGAAGAGACATGCAGCTGTTTAGGCCTGTGTTTAAAAGAACATAAATGAAGACACCTTAAAGAGAACTGATGTGTTAAATAGCTTTGACTAAGCTTTGTGTATGAGTGCATAAGTGGTTCCCATATCCAACAGAGGGGAATACCTCTGCTATAGAGGGCTGACTACATGGGGATATTGTGCTACATTCACTCCTCCTCTCTTATTATGCATGGAGAGCTGAAGCTGGAAGTGACTGACTAGTCTATCAGTAACCTTTGCCGACCCCTGTGCTGGTCCTTCCTCCCCAATCTTCAGCTGGTGCCGGCAGCCCCCTCTGCTGAAAAAATATGGTGGCTGCCTGAAAATGCAGCAGCAGTCACGCCTGGAGTGGGAGCGCTTCCCAGGCATGCCACAAAAAGAAGCAGCTCCTTTCAGGGGTTCCCAGGCATGCTACAGAAAGAAGCTGCCCAGAGTGGCTCCTTTGGGGAGCAGCACACTACAGAGGGGAGCCACTCCAGGCAGCTTTTTTTTTTGTATCACATGGAGGCATAGGCATGGGGACACCCCCTGTGTCCCAGCTGCACCTGAAGGAAGCCGCCCAGTGTGTCTTTCAGTGACAGGAGTGCCAATATCTGTGGTACCACAGAGGGTGATGTGTGCCGCTCTGAATGGGCTTGGGTGCCACATGCTGGGGGTTGCCTACCCCTGGCTCTATTGTAAACCATATAGCTCAGTACCCTAATACTGACCAGATGTTTCAAAAGAAGCTGAACAATAGTGGTCCACAGACCCCCTGATGTTTCTGAAGAGGTTTGCATCTCTTTAAAACCTGTTAGGCGTCCGCAAACGAAAAAAGGTTGAAAACCACAAGTGTCTACATCCATGTCTCATAATACATCTCAACATTAACTCTGCTGGTCACCTCAAATTCTGTTTTGCTCACTGTTATGTGAAGATGTCTCCTCCATTTGCAGATTTGGGACATACCTTTATTCAGCAAGGGAAGAGTGCAGCAGCAATACACAGCAATAGTGAGAATAAGAGGAGAGTAGCTCCCCTTGTGGTTAGCTGGTAGATTAACAGTGCATTTTTCAGACCAAAAAAAAAAGAGAGGAGTTGTGTGGCACTTTAAGACTAACAGATTTATTTTTTGCATGAGCTTTCATGGGACAAGATCCCACTTCCTCATCCTGTTTTTGTATGAGCACCCCTTTGTTTGTTGATTGCTGTGACAGGACGATAGTGTCTTGTGAGCAGCATAAGGTAAACTCTCACCCAGGTGAATACAGAAGTACCAAGTCACTTGCCCTCCTGCCCAGCAGAACTGAAGGTAAGGAGGGCAGCTCTGCCTTGGAAGGAGAACCTGGAGGCACTCACCCATGCCAGGAGGGCAGAAAGGGCAGCTGGTCCAGCCAGCAGTCATGAAGAAAAAGAGGAGGGACCAGTATAAGCAGAGAGAACAGTGGATGGCGGGCAGAGGTACAGTGCTGTGTGGGGAGGAGGGTACAGCTAGTAACTGAGATACATGGTCAGAAGACCTCTCGATGTGTACGAGTAGCTCATAATACACAGCACTATGATAGCATCACTAAAGGGCACCTGGCTTCGTATGCAGGGCCATTAACAAAAAGCGCACCCCTCTGTTGCGTGTCAATAGGGTATATACAGCTTCATACCAAGACGCTCCACCCACAGATCTCAAACTAATTACAAACATAATGTAGCTTCAGTTTGGACAAACTAATGAAATGGCCTCTGGTAAACAAAATGAAATTCAATAAAGTCCAAAGAGCAATCCACTGTATGCATACAAAATGGACAATGACTTCTTAGTAAGGAGTAGTGCATCAAGGGATGTGGGTGTCATTGTGGACCCCAAAGTAAATGAGTCAACAGTATAACGCCATTGCAAATAAATAAATAAAATGTAAGAATTAACTGAAGTATTTTAAGAAAGATGTGAAGAAATTCTTCTGCTTTACTCCACCCAAACCTGATGTGCATTCCTAAATCTGCCATTTCAACTGGAATTCAGCAAGCAACTTGCCTGATCCAGACGCGCAGGCTGCTGAGGCATCCGCAGTGGCACTTCAATGGCATGAATGATTCCATTGAAGGCAAGAATGTCCCACTGTACTATTAGGGAATTATTAACCACTTTGGAACCCTGGTACAGGAAGAAACAACAGAGAGGAGCTAAATGTAAATTTGTTTTACAAAAAATCTTTTTGGACAGGAAACACTGCCCATTATATACACATAAAGCATCTGGCTGAGCCGGAACCTGCCCAAAGGCACACAAGTACTTACAGGAGGCTGCGTGCTGTTCAGCTCAGGAGGTTCGGCAATGAACAGGTTGTGGGTGGAGCAAGAAGGGATAATAGTGCCATTGGTGACATTGAAGCTCAAGAGGAGAACACCACTCAGGGAGACATGGAGCTTCAGCTCCTCCCAGGTTAATGTCTGAGAGAACAAGAGACGGAAATGATGGTGAGGTTAAGTCAAAAGCAGAGGAGAAATCAAATCAGGCATTTTCTGCTCTTTCACTGTTTTAATCATGTGCTGTCCAATGAATCAATAGAGAAAGACTTCTTGGAGTGTGGTGTGAAGAAGGTACCTGAATAGTTCTGGCATTCCCAGGTAAAAGCCAGAACAATCACACTTCAGACATAAATCCTGCTAACCATACTGGCTTGTCTCCCTCGTCTCATTCATAGAACATTAAATTAGTATTGATTGTGGGTGGGCAGTAGCATGAGAATCCAACATTCACTCCAGCTCTCTCACCGTATTACTTCCAAAGCCAGAATTCAAGGGTACAAAGAGAGTTTTATAGGTGTCATTGGAGAGGAAGGTGAGGAACTCGATGCCATCTTCTCTGGTGTTGGCGTAATCCACTAACATCTAGAAGAGAGAGAGAACTGAGTGCCAGCCCAAAGGCATGGGTTTGTCGGAATATTCTTGCCAGCAGAGCTCAGTAGATGTCACTTGAATTTTCCCCACCTTTGCTATAACAGCTGATCAGTTAATGGTCAGTAAAACGAAATAGCTTCATTCACAAAAACCCTTGCCTTCCATTTCAATGATTTTCTTTTCCAAGCCATTGGGACATGGAAAGGATTCCCCATTAGTCAACTCTTTGTTGTCCTGACCGTATGCAGAGCAGTTGGCCCCATCCTGCTAAAGAGGCATGTGCGACTGGCACTTACAGAATAGAAGGTTGAAAAGCTGGAGTGCTCGGCCAGCACATTCAGGAGATTCCCACTGCAGGAGTAGCCATCTCCAAGGAACCCTTCTCTGCAATTACACCTCACATCTGCAAATGAGAGAGAGAGAGATGAGAGGGGCTTGGGTGTGAGGTCTTTAAACAACAAATGCACTGACCTATCCAAGTGGAAGGCAGTTGCAGTCCACTGGATAGAGCACTGGACTGGGAGTTGAAAATAACCTAGCTTCTCTAACACTCTGACACAGTGGGCAAGTCACTTAATCTAGTCTGTGCCTTTGTGTGTCCACCTGTAACAGTGAGGCTCAAAACCCCTCCCTGCATTTGTAAGGCACTTCTAGATCTATGGTGCTTTTCAATTTAGTATGTTCAGGGCATAAAGCAATGTAGTGGCAGCAGGTAAGAGTAAAGCAGAGGTCGACAAACCCTGGGTGCCAGCTTGTGATGGAGCCCTGGAATTGTACCTTGGTGCTACCTGCAATTCAGGGGCAGAATGCTGCCAGCAACTCAAAAAAATCCACCTGCTGGCACCGTCAACAGTCCACAGGGCTTTTTTTTTGACAGGGTGCTTCTTTGCCCCACACAGCAGCCTTTTAGTGGCCTGCTGTTGCAGTGGCTCTTGGCGGCAGAGTTGGGGGGGGGGGGGCTTTGCCCCACAGCCACTGAAAGTGTTAGTGGTGGGTCTTCTGCAGCAGGGCACCCCCTAAAGTGCTGCACACACAGGCACCTCAGTCTTTGGGCTGGCACCTACAAGTGCAGCATATTTGTTAGGAGAACATATAGTGTAGATGCTGGGTATGTTTTCCCCTTGTTACAACAGATGCCTTTGAGGTGCCAGTTTGTACAACCTCATCCCCGCTGCAGATTCTCAGGGAGCCATTACTGAGTCCCTACCTTTAGCTCTGTAGCAGAAAGCATCCCATCTCTCACTCAAGTTTTTTCGGGCACCATAGTGCACAATCCCAACGTGGTTGGAGCCACAGCTGGAGGTCGGGTACACTGTTGGATATCCTGCGGTCCCATTGTGGAGCCAGCCCACTAAACACAGGTGGAAACCCATCTGCATAGGAAAGGAAGCTGCCCAGTGAGAGACAGGATTGTTTGAGCCACTTATCAGTTCTGTGATGGCACTGACACACGTCAGGACTCTGACAGCCCTGTGTGCTCAGCATGTGTCTCAAAGCCTCACTGTCCTCAGGCACTGTCACACACACACAGTTTCAGTGTGCTCCCATCCCAGAGAAAGATGTGCAAGGTACATGGATGTCCAAGGGACAAACGCCACATAAATAGCTAATGACCACAACAAAGAGAACATGAGTGTTGCAGTGGACACACACAGAGCCTTGTAGAAAAAACACTTGCCCTGGTTTACTTCCCTTGTTGTTGCTGAAGCCAGGAATCCAACCCAAAGGAGAGAGGCCAAAATGAGGCAGGTCACTGCATCAACTCCACTCTTACCTGCTGAGCTGCTGAGAGCTGCTGGACAGTGGCCAGAGATGCATCTTCTGCCATGCAGGCCAACTCAGCCTCCCTGAAAGTGAAATTATACTTCCCTCCTGGTGACTGAAGATGAAACACACCAACAGTTTTATCTGGAAAATAACAGTGCCAGTCACAGGGAGGTCTCCGGAAACACAGGCTCAGGGCCTGGCTAGGAGACAGCCTGCATCCAAAAATAACAAGAGGCACAATTTTAGTGGCATTTGCTAGTACTCTGTCAAACTGGCTGGTTACTCGTGCTGATTAGTGAGCATGAGCAGATTCATCTGCTCCTGGATACTACATTGGCAATGACAACCATTCCCTCTGTGCTGAGCACTGGCTCAACATGAACTCAAAACAGAACCAACAGCACCACTCAGTGCCGCCCACAGGCTTTCTGTGCGTCTCATCCGAGCAGCCTGATGTGAGATATTACACAGGAACAAGCGGAGTGGCTGAAGAGAAGAGATTAGGGCAAAGGAGTGGGAGTTCTACAGGAGTCACCACTATGTCTGAGGTAGAAATCTCAGGATAGGAACCAGGCTGGCTGGCAGAGTGGTGGGCCAGAAGACAGGAACTACCCATTTCTTCTGTGTGGGGATCTGAAATAAGTAGTGACAGAACAGCCTCTGCCTCCCCATCTCTGGTTCTTTAAGAGAAGAGAAATAAATAACCTCACACCCCTCACCCTCACCCACACCCACACAGCACGGCCTCTCCCATGGACAGGATCCATTAGAGTTGGCAACCATGGCTTGTACCATGAAAGTGCAGATCAGTGCAAATAGCCTCAGGGTGGCAGCCGCCATTTTCCTCCAGGCAGCGATCTGTAGGTGGCACAGCTTCCTCTAGACACTGGACTCCATTGCCAACATAACCTGCTTTGCATTCACACTTCCGAGTGTTCTGCAACACAGAGAAAACCAGGGGTCAGCAGGGAGGCTGGCCCCAGCACTCCGGCATCCACTGATCTGTTGCTGAGGCCCGGGTAGTTCTAGCAATGAGGTGGCCACCCATACTGAGATTTCTGGACTGGTTTGAATGCAGTGGGACAGCCTCCTGTGCTCCCCAGGCCGGGGAAGTGGTCAGACCCGGTGGTGCCACCAGAGACATTTAGCTGAACAAGTAACACCGGTTACACTGCACATGTGCAATGGCAACAGCTAGGTTACATCCTGCGCTGCAAGAGCCACAAACTGTCGCTTTTGAGTCATTAGCATCCCTCTCCTCTGCAGTGGTGCTGAAGGCCTTTGGCAATCATGACATGGACATACCGGCCCTGTGCTGATGCACAACGCGTGCTCACTGCAGTCTCCATTCCTGCCGTCCGCACATCTATCGATGGGGCTGCAGATGTAGCCATCTCCCTCGTAATCCCTTAGGCAGGTGCAGACGCGCTGAACCCCTGTCTGAGTGCAGTTAGCGTACTCACTGCATCCCCCATTGTCATCCTGGCACTGGTCAATCACTAAGGCAAGAATGACATTTCAGCTATTTAACTCAGCAAGCTTTTAAGGGTCTGATCCTCCAGTCTTTACTGGCAGGATGGTGTCCGGTGGGATTTCAGGGTGGAAATGCCTGGACCAGGTTCTTTCATGTATAGTTTCTGGGTCTTTTTATACCAGAGTTAAATCTTAGCAAGTGACTGGCACTGGGGGCAGTTAAAGACTAGCTGGTTTACTGCAGCATACCTGACAGGGACAGGAATATCAAATGAAAATGCATGCAGGTGGCCATTTATTAATGACATTCACTGGAGATTTAAATTGAAATGGATCATGTGAATCAAGGCTAATGTAGCATCCAGTCCCTTACTTAGATTTGAAAATCTAAATAGTGACTGGGTGATAGCAGGCCCTGTGCCATCACATTTACATATGAAGCACCCAAATCATTCCCTAGATACCTGGCTGTGTACAAATCAGGGAAGTGCCCCTTGGATCCCAGTGAGGAAAGGACTGTTGTTTTTTATCTGGGGATGATGAGAGCTCTGCAGCCAAGAGGGTTAATTAGCTACCCACCTTTCCACATTGGTCAGAACCTTACAGACGGCCCAACTCAGCTGCAGGCCGTGTGTCCAGCCTACCTGTGCACATTCTTCCATCCCCTTCATAATGTAAGTTGCATTTGCAGATGTTACCAGCCTGGCAGGTGGCATTGGGGTGACAAGCTGGGGAACACACAGGCATTGCAGCTAGACACAGAACAAACCATGGGAGTCAGTATGAGGCCAGACACATTTCCAAGTCCTGCCGTGGTGCAAGCTCCATCTTCCCTCCCCAAGCCCCTGCATCTCCTGACACTCACTTCCTCAACCTTGGACTGCTCTCCATGTGTAAGTGTGCTCCTTCTTGCACCATTTGGCCTGAAGCTGTACCTGCTTCCCACCCGCTTCACTCCTCCTGCTCAAACCCATTTCTGTCCATTGGCTCCTTTAGCCTCCTTCCATCTTGCTCAATTTAAACAAAAATCAGAACGTGCAGACTCATTGCCAACACCACCTAATTTAATGCATCTTCATTCTACCCTAGGCTTCCCAGCCCCTCATCCGTTGCTATGGGCCAGCCCAGGTCTCCAGTAGAGACAAACTGTCTGTTTCAAAGAGCCAATTTTTCTAAGTATTTTTGAAATCATGAGGCTGCTTAGCACACACCACCTCTCAACAGGGCCCACAGCATGCCTTGTGGGGCACATTTGATCAAGAGGCTCCCAAAGCACAGCCTAGAAAAAATACTCTTCTTTGTTTGATTCAGACTGCAGCTGCCTCAGTCGTCACAGAGTTAAGGCACTAGACATCATCATACTTCAGTGCTCAATTCTGGGAGTTTGAGAGCCCCCATAACTCCCATGGGCCTCACTGTATATTGAGTGTGCTCTGCACCTGGCAGGATTGAACCTTCAGTTCCGACTCAGCACTGAAAACTCTCCATGTGTAATGAGCAGCAAGGCTCTGAAAAGGAGGGTGGTGCAGATGGCAGCCCACCCATGCTGTGTTCTTGAGAGTCGTGTATGGAGGGAAAGGCTGGGCTCAGGGCTTCCTCCTTCATGCCTCAGTTCAGCACTTATTTCCTGCCCCTGTCCCAGCACGGTGCCTCCCACTGCATCCAATCCTGGCTGCTGCCATCTCCTTCTGTCAGCATGTCTGGATGTGCTAGGCCAAATTTTCAAACACAGACGTAGCCACTGGCAGGTGCCCACTCTCATGCCTGGAGTGCTGTCTGGGCTCTGTCTGCACTGCAGCTGGACTCCCCACTTGGTTGGCCACGAGCACAAGATCTGACTGAACTCCTAAAAGCAGCGGTGTGGCCATCCTGGCACTGGCAGTGGCTGGTGCTAACAACTCACATGCAAAACCAGGAGGTTGGGCAGGATTGGGCCTGGGCCATTAGCCCCAGCTGTCACTCACACCAGAGGCCATGCAGTTATCCTCAGGTGCTAGCTGAAGTTGCACTATCACAGGTCTGTTTACCCAAATGAGGTCACACCTCCTAGCTCCTGATTCCACAGTTGCCTCATTCAGATCACTCCTAAAAACTCACAGGTACAGCGTCAGAGACAAAAACCAGCTGGGGCACCAGAACCCAGCCACAAGCCTCTCTGCACCTGAATCAGGAGAGCAGAGCTGCATGGCAGCCAGTGGTGAGGATGCTGTAAAGTAAGAGAGCAACTGACAAGTTCCCACATCCAGAGCAACCCCAGCAGGACAAGGGCCACTTTAATACACAAGAAATAAAAGTCAAGAGCACAACCAATGCTGCAGGTGCCCATGTTTAGAACTACCTGTACGTGGCACAGGATGGCACGTGAGATTCAACCTGTGGAGTAAGATGCACTTTACCTAGCTTGATTTCGCAGCGCTCTCCCGTCCATCCCTCGTTGCAGAAGCAAATTCCATCCCCATGTAACCCTTCATTACACATCCCGTTCTCTGTGCAGTTACATGCTGCAAAGCAGCAGACAGGAAGACAAGAGCACACCTGTTAGTTAACCCATTTTGAGAAGGGAGACTTAGCACTAGAAGAGGGTTCATTGTATGTGGCCACATATGGGCTCTGTGTAGGCTGGGACTTTTAGACTTGTGTTTGCAGAATGTTACAGTTGCTCTGTGCGTAAATGTAAAACCACAGCCATGAGCTCTCTGCTTATGATGGTGTCCATGGCTGCCTTCATTCCCTCCCCGATTCTGTCCAGGTCTAAAAGCATTGGACTGACCAACCACTCTTTGCTTAGCTTCACTGGAGTGGTCACTTCCCTTGGCAAATTCCTTTCACTTCCTTTTCCACCATTCAACAGCTTATGAGTCATTAACTGAACCCACCCAGGCCAGCAAATCCGTTTGAAACTTTCTCCCATGCTTGAAAGGCCTCTCACCTAATGCCAAACCTAGGGAGGGAGAGAGTCTAGACCTCATGCTTCCCAATCCCTGTCTTGTGTTCCTCTTGGCCTGACACAGCACAACATCAGGATACAACCAGCACCATGCAATAGTGCTGACTTATTCAGACAGACGGCAGCTCTAAATAGGAGCATGTCTAAGTAGAGTCCTTGTCATACCTCAAAGCACATGCTTAACGCTCACTGACACTGATGGATCTGTACAACTGTACTAAGTGGGAGAAGAGTCTGTCTTACACTGGAAGGCCTCAGTCGAAGCAACTGTACTGGAAAGTACTGACTTGATATGGCCTTGAATTGGCTTCTTACACATCACTGCCCAGCCTCTTATCCCTCAGGAACAAGGGCAGCTGAAGTTAGTCAGCTGGCTTGAAAATAGCCAAGTGGAAAGGGATTTAAAATGTGTGTGGCTTCCCCTTCCCAACAGCAATAATCTGCTGATCTTGGCAATCGCTCTGTTATTGCAATAGGGATAGTTTTGTGCATGTCGTAACCCATGCAGCAGCCACAAGATGCCATCCCTTTAAGGGTAACCCCCACCCTGATTTCAATGAAGAATTCTGCCTAAAATATTCAAATTGATGGCACAAGTCTATTACCCCAGTCGTGTCACACGAACAACCCCCTCTCAACAGGTTATTTGGTCCTATGCACAGGCCAATATGATGCACACATAGACCAAAGCCATTTGCAGTTCTCCATTGTGTCTGTACCTTGGCATTCTGGCCCATATCTGTGTGGTGCGCACAGTTCACAAGCTGTCCCCATGAAAGCCTCAGTGCAATTGCATCGTCCTGACCCATCAATCCTATCAGCACAAGTGCCACGATTACTGCAGGGAGCCTCCAGCCCTCCTGGACAAACTGAAAACAGAGAGCATCAGCAAGTCACCCCAACTGGGGACAGGGTGAGAAAAGAATCCAGCTTTTCTTGGAGGCAGGGAATCCCCTCAGAAAAGCCTGGCTATTGTTAGGAGAGAGAGTTTGGTGTGATGCGATGTTCAGACTGTGGCAATGGTCTGGTGCTGTCTGCGAGCACAGCTGGCATGGAGAACCTGCTTGGGGACTCTCACTTACTGGGAATCTTTACTTAACACACTGAGTCACATTATTAAAGAGGAACATGACAAAGAGCAACAGCAGAAGGGTTTACTGGACAGAGCTAGCATTTCCAGTTCACACCCCAGACTCTCTGCCACAAATTTGTGTCCCAGCATCCCCTGGGCCTCAGTTCACCCCTAGGATGGTTTCCACAGGGGCTGCCTCTAATGCGGTTTGACTAAAGTCCTCGTGAGATGTGTAGACTACTAGATCTAAGGTCAGAAGGGACCAATATGATTATCTAGCCTGACCTCCTGCACAATGCAGGCCATGGAACCTCACCCACCCAAGCCTGTATGTAAGGGATGTTCCCACAGTCACTGCATCGCTGATCCCCTAGGAGCCAGCAGCAGCCACACTGCAGGTTGGGATAATTCAGGAAGACAGCATTGCACTGGTCATCATAAGAAAATCTTTGTAACCATAAGGTCTAGAAAATAAAAACTGCACACAGGAATATCATGACATATGATAGTCACCAGCCTTCCTGGTGACCCGGAAAAAGTTCTAGGGATAGGCACCACTACACAGCTAAGGCACAGCACCTTATGACGACAAGAAAAAAAGAATTCCTTCTCCCCATGGTTGAGTACACTGGTGCAGATTTCTTACCTTGACAATCTCTTCCATAGTGGTTTGCACAGCACTGGGGGACCCAGCTGGTGGAGATACAGGTCCTCCTGCACCCTTTTATAGGGATTCTCCTAAGAGGCCAGCGCCTGCCCTCCTCAACCCCTAATGGATTCCAAGGAAATCTTGATAACAGATAGTTGTGGTGTGAAAAATAGGAGAATCTGGAAAATGGATTTTCAAAATAAACGCAAGTCTGGCTTTTGCCCTGTGGGGAAAAAACAACAAAAATGGGTCAAAAATATCAACAGCCTGAGTTCTTTCCTAAACTTCTACCCCTCTGCTCCATAACTAATGGGAGAAGTTCTCCAAGGGCATTAGTAAAATTGTTACAAAAAATTGTGACTAAAAATCAACTCAGACTGATGGGAGGCACAACCCATACTCCTTTTCCTGTGTAATCATCTTGCAAATGGTGGGAGAGAAAGAAGGCAGAAGAAGATGGACAGAGAAGTGGAAACTATCATGCCGTTGGTGGTATGTAACAATGCAGAAAACGAATTTGGCTTAGAACCAACAATGGTCAAGAAGTCAAGCGTGACATGTCTCCCCAGGATCAGAGAGGCCAGGCTGGCCTCAGCACCACTCAATAGCCACAAACCTGTGCTGCTGCACATTCCCAATCCTTTCACATTAGTGAGCTCCTGTGAACTTTAGGGTAGAAGCAAAGCACTGAGTGGTTTGTTTCGCCTTTTACACTTACACTCACAATTTGTTTCAAATGGATATGAAGCAGTGTGTTGTCACACAATTCTCAACCAGGGCATCACATGGCCCTCTGCCCAAACCTTGGTGACCATTTCTGCAGCCACTGGAATAACTGACTAAGTAGCTGAAAAACTAAGTGGCAATCAATTCCAGAGGATGATGTGTGTGACAATTCAGTCTACAATGTACATGTTGACTGGTGCAAGCAAGAAGTGAGAGACACTAGCCAAGAGCAGATGGCACAGTGATGATTGATTTAGGCCTCAATCCTGCAAATGACTCTACACTGGTAGGGCCCATGCCCACTACGGCAGGCTCACGCAGGACAGTGGCCTTAATCAACTGGCTGTTGGTCACATGATAATGCTTCTCTTCAGTGCCTGCTTCTGGAGAGAGGTGGAGCTTACACACACACACAGCCGCAGCTAGGGGTTAATTCTTTGAAGGCTATTAAAGCTCTGTGCACTTATTTATTGTGATTAAGGCTGCAATGAACCACAGACTGTAGTTTACAAGCAGTGACGGTCTGTCAGGTCAGAAATCTGCACACTTTACCCGTTCAACAGATCCAGTGGGACAGGAAGGCTCGAAGCCACAAACACCACAGCTCTCCATGGATCCCTGAGTGGGGAGGAGAGAAAATGAAGACTTCTCATTTTGTTTGTCAGTTTCAGAGCTGCCTGCAATGCAAGCTGGCAAGCCCACCCTGCCAGACAGCCAAGCTGCTTCATGATCCTGATTTGCTGCTATGGGCTGCAGGATTAAGCATAGTGTGCATCCAAACAGGGGTTGGGTGTTCTAATATGTATAAAACCCAAAGCACTCACCCTAAGCTCAACAGAGGGGAACTCATCACAGCGTGCCCCAAGGTTCGGCGGCTCTAACAGCTGATCAATGCCATAGGCAATGCCCCCGTCAAACTCCATGTGCCGCTGGACAATCTTGGCATTGCCATTGTCCACCAAGAGCTCCCCCTGCAGGAAAGAAAAGGGAGAGACAATGATTCACTCAGCTCTAAGCCATCTGACAGAAATCTTGCATGGCCAATCTAAGCATTTCCCTGGTGCCAAAGAAGACATGCAGCGGGGCAGAAGTTTGGAGATCGTGGCACAGGTCTGCGTGTAGCTTATCTTAGATGATTACAGCCCATAAATCTCTTTCCAGGCAGACCCTCTGCCCTGGGTAGTTGAGATGAGGTAGGGGAAACAGGTATAACAATTTAATCACTAAGTAAAAAAAAAAAAAAACAATTAAAAAAATTTCTGATGATCTAGAGCACATGTAATATATTAGGGTCCAATCCAACTCCTAGAGTAGGCAAAAGAAAGAATCCTATTGGACTGCAGGACTTTTTTTTTTTTGGTCTTGCATTTGCAGAGTCTCCTATTCGAGGATGAGATTTATCTTCCTCAGTTAATTGACTACCTTGTGGGAGAGAATACCATGGCATCCATTTTGAGTAAAGAGAAGAAGAAACACAGCAGTTAGGAGAGCTGATCAAGTCTACACACAGCAAGCCAGTGGCAGAGCCAGGATTAAAAGTCAAAAAATTTTTCTACAAAAATATTAATTGGAACTATTCATAGATTGGGGGCTTTCAGCTATTGAAAAACCTCACATACTAATATTTCTTTGAAGACTTGAAAGAAATGGATGAAAATGGAGATTTTATTTCAAAATTCACATCATTTCTTACTGTGAAGAAAAGATTGACAATTTTTTTTTTGACTGGCTCTAATTAAGAGCCAGAACCATTGGTTTTAGTTCCACTTGTCTATTAGGCAGCTTGTCTTTGAGAAACAAAATGTTCACGATGCTTCCCATAAACCTAGAAGCAGCAAAACCCCACAGTGAATCTTTTACAAGAGTGGGAAGATCTTATCTAAACCAAAGTTTCATAGATTCATAAAACTGAAGGCCAGAAGAGACCATTCAACCCTCTAGTCCAACCTCTTGTGCACACTGGCTCAAGAGCCTGTCGTTGACTAAAGCAGACCTTCTAAAACGCTTTCACCATTGATCTGAGGACATCAGGAGACTTCGTCACTCCCCTGGGAGTTTCTTCCATGGTTTAATTATCCTCATTATTCAAAATGTTGGCCTTATATCTAATTTAAATGAATCTGGCTTTAGCATCCAGATACTGATTCATGTTACTGATTAAAGAGCTCTTTAGTATTCCATAGCGTCTTCACATGAAGACAGCTATACACGGTAAACAACTCACTTTTATGATGACTTTGTGTAAACTGAATGACTTGAGTTCTTCAGCTCTCCCAGTTAAAGACATTTCCACCAGCTCTTTGATCATTTTTTGTGGCCCTTCTCGGCATCCATTCTAACTTTCCAGTGTGTGCGTGCAGTGTTTTTTTTGTTTTGTTTTGTTTTTTTTTAACACAAAATATGGACAACAGAGCTCTCAATATGCCAACCTCAAGACTCACCAATGACAAACACAGAGGGAAAAACCTCTCCTTACTCCTACTCACTACACCCCTGTTCATGCATCCAAAGATTGCTTTAGCCCTTTTTGCCACAGCATCACACTGGGAACTCATGTTGAGTAGTTTGTTTGCTCTGACCCCACAACCCTTTTCACAGTGTCTGCGCTCCAGGATACGGCCCTCCATTCTATAGGTGTGGCCTGCATTAGTCCTAGATACATGACTGTACATTTGGCTGTATTAAAACGCATTTTATTTGAATGGGCCCAAGCTGACTACCTGAACCAGGTCACAGTGTCCAATTGTATCATCTGCATTATCTACCACTCCTCCAACAGCGTCCTCTGCATATTTTGTAAGCAAAGATTTTATATTTACTACACTGATGAAGAGATTCAGTAGCGTCAAGCCTAGTTGCAATACTTGTTAAACTCTTCTAGAAATATCCAATTTTGATGATTTCCACCTGAAAACTGCATCTTGAGATCTGCCAGTTAGCCAGCCCTTAATTCGTCTAACGAAGTACTTAATTGATTTTACAGAGTGCTCATTTTTAGTCAGAATGTTGTGCTAGGCTAAAGCAAACCCTTTACAAAGATCTACATGTATTACACCTACACATCTTCAAAGTGTCTGATGAAATGGGACTTTCTCCCACGAAAGCTCATGTGATAAATTTGTTAGTCTTTAAAAGTCCCACAGGACTCCTTGTTTTACATCCGCACAGTAACCTCTACCAACCAAAGGGGAAAAAAAAAAATCAGTTCTTGTGTTTTATTTTTTTAAAAGAAAGGCTGTTTTCCAGAAAGTCAAGTGACTGATACTTAACATGTTCCCACCTTTTAACTCATTTTTAATAGACTACTGCACAAGCTTTCCCATTATTTGCCCTGAGACTGATGTCAGTGTAACCAGCCTATAATTAACCAGGTCATGCTGCTTGCTCTTTTTGAATATTGGCACAACGTTAATTAGCATCCTTCTAATCTTCTGTAATTAGCCTGGAATTCCAAAATTAATTCAGAATTATCGTAAATGAACTAGAGAGCTTCACAGCCAGCTATTTTAGGATTCTTGGCTACAAGTTATCCTGGCCTGCTCATTTAAAAATGTTTATTGCTGTCAGATACCATTTTACAGCCTCCTTAGATCCTAGCAGACTTGATGACAGTATATCCTCACATAATATGAGTATGTTGTTTGGGTTCTTTCCAAACACAAGAGAAATATTTATTAACAATTTCACCTTCTCCATCCAGTAACCAGCCTGTACTATTGTTAGTGTTTCTTCTGTTCCTAACATACTTACACTCCTCACTGTCCTTGGGTCTGCCAGTCAGAGATTTTTCTTTGATATCTAGAGCTTCTCTTTATCAATTTTTGACACCTCACAACTCCTAATTTACATTCATTGTTATCTAAGTCCCCCTTTTTCATTTGTTTTTTTAATTTCTTACCTGCTGCTTTCACTTCCCCTCTGACCCAGGATGTCCTTTTAACCTAACTGTGGATTTTTGACCCTGTCCTCAAGAACTCCTTGGGTATGTCTACACATCTCTTTTATTTTGAAATAACACTGGTTATTTCGAAATAAAAGAGATTAGGTCCACACGACGTTTTCTTATTTCGAAATGATGGGATCCGTCATTTCGAAATAAGAACTGTCGTTTCGAAACAGCTTAAACCCCATTCATTTCGAAATAGCTGTTATTTTGAAATGGCTGTTATTTTGAAATGGTTATTTTGAAATAAGGCCATTTGGACATTTTGTTTCGAAACAACACCATTGTTTCGAAACAACTGTTTTGAAACAACATGTCCAAACAGCCTTATTTCAAAATAACCATTTTGAAATAACAGCCATTTCGATAGCAGGCTTTCCCTGAATTCGAATTAACATTTTCTTAATTCGAATTAACTTATTTCAAAATAAGGAGTTTATTTCATAATAACTCATTTCGAAATACTTATTTTGAAATAAGGATGTGCCCTGATTTTCATTTAAGTTTTTCCTCCCAACCAGCCTACCTCACCATCACCTGGTCCACATACATAGCATTAATTCTGGAGGATTTTTGAAACATCTGCTTAGAAAAACCAGCACTGCTGGTAGCCCACTCTACTGCAGTTGTTGGCAATACACACACATGCATTGGTCACTTTGTACTATTCTCCATTCAATTATAGGCAGCCCCATTTCATGCTACTGAATGAGTGGGATTTTACCCACAAAAGCTCAGCAATAAACAAATCTGTTAGTCTTTTAAAGTGCCACAGGACTCCTTGTTTGTTTTGCTGAACTAGACTACGTGGCTGCCTCTGAGGCCTGGTGGTCTATAGTGCTGCAGTGGGTCAATGAGAAATATACAAACTGTGTACTGTTCCTTCCCTTTTACTGGCATGTTTTCACTGGGCTGCACCAACAGGAAATGTTCTCCATTCAATGCAGGGGAGCCGAATCACTGCATCGATCGGAGAGGACTTCCAGGACCAATTGAGCAGGTCTCCACTGGCCGCTCAATTGATCCTGCTGCATCCATCTGTGGAGGCCAATGCAGCAATTTCAGTATAGACAAGCCCTGAAATATAATATGTGGGTCTTTGCTCTGTCTGGTGGATGAGCCAGGTGCTTTTAAACCTCTTTACATTACTGTCTCTGAGTCAGAAGAACTGATCCTTTAACTCAGGCAGCTAACACTCACAAAGGTAGACGAGGAGAACCCAGATTCAATTCCAGCAGGTGACCCCTTCAGTGGGATCAGTCACAACTGAATAGCTTCTATCAATCATTTGTTTCCACAAAAAACATAAAACCATGCTACTACGACTTACAACACTGCTCCTGCTGCACCTGAATGAGATGGTGGATCCGTGCATGGTCCTTACAGAAGCAATGTGTGGCAGGTTACCAGCTACAACCTGAAGACAAAGAAACAGGAGGGGTGAGATCAGGCAAGCTAAAGATTAATACAGGTGTCAGAAAGATTCCCTTTGAAGAGACAATTCCAGCAGCCACACTGAGCAGAGCTTTATGAAAAGACAAGCACATATGGATAGTATAGTGCCATCTAGCTCTCACAACTGATTTTCTTCAGGAGATCTCAAGTACTTTACAATGGAAGCTATCCTCACCCTCATTTTGCAGATAAGTAAACTGAAGCACAGAGGTGCCATGACTTGCCCATGGTCAGTGACAGAGCTGGGAAGGGAACCGTGGGTCTTCTGAGTTTCCATTCAGAGCTCTAGCAACTAAGCCCACTGATTTCCTGGTAGAACCATGTAAATATCATTCCTTTGGATTTAGACCCTTTAGTGGTTAGTGAGTGGTTCACAAATTCCTTCAGCTGTATTTGTTATCCTCAGGTATTTGGCCAAATAGCTCAGAGAAATAATTTTCAAGCTATAGGCTGCAAATCTCACTTAGCCTATTTGTGTCATGTGGCTGGATACCAAAGACATATGGCTTTTTTTCTACTACCTGAGTGGGCAACAAAACAGGAGGAGAATGTTTTTGTTATCAGTGCAGCTTTCAGGAGCCTCGTGCATTTTCCTGACCCCCAGCAGATGCCTAAATATTGGCCAGTGAGGACCAAGATCACTCATTGAGATAAACTGAATTCAGCACCTTCTAAATGAAAGTGGGAGAGAACCCCCTTATACTGGTCTCTCTTTTCTCTAGAGGAGCCAGCTGCACTTAAGTAGCTCACACCTGGTAGTATTTCTTTGAGCTGTTAATTAATCCTAGTAATCCCAGGCCATTGGCTTGTTTGGCAGGAATGCTTCCAAGGGACTCCTGAGGAGTGCCAAAATACCCATGCCCCCATCACACTGACACATCCAGCTGTGATCCACTGGCTGGTCCGTAAGTACTTGGCTGATTTAAAAAGAAATTCAGGTGTTTTGAGTCTTTCTGTTGCTGCTCTTACCTTCATGTCCCTTAACATGTGCACTTTGAGGTAGGCTGCCAGCTTGTCTCTGTGGTCTTCACGATACAACCATGTTTGCATCTTCTCAGGCAGGGCGTTAAACACAGCGTCAGTAGGCCACAGCATGGTGAAGGGTCTGTGAGCAGAGTTAGATACCAGTGGTAGCAGTTCTGCTTCCTGTCCAGAGATACAAGACCACATAGAAGAAAGGCTCCACATAGCACAGAACAACAAAGTACTCCCTGAGGAGAATTCAAAGCATTTACCCTCAGTAGTTTGCTGTAGATTTTGTAGCCATAAGCCTCCGCCACCTCAGTGATGTTTTGCTAGAAAAATAATAAAAACAGAGCAGTACCGTTACAAAGTGAGAGGCTTTGTTTCACTTACTAGAATTCCAATAAATGAGCAAACTCAGTCAGTTCTCAGAGCCAAGAGTTTGCATTTGCTGACTCTGAACAAGGCAGCTGTTAATCTCCATTGGAGCAACGACATAACTGAGGTAAGTAGCAATGGATCTGACTAGCTCATTTTACCCAGTTGGACAGACCATGGGACAAGTCAACAATACTTCCCAGAATTCTAGATAAGAAACACTTTCCTAGTTGCTAGGAGATGCTGTATTTCACACATAATTGTCCTGGCATTTGCATGCACAAGTGCTGTGCCTGAACACAACAGAACACAAAATGCCAGAGGTTACTAGTGATTGCTAACCAGTGCCCTCAGCATGACAGCAAACACTAAATGCAGATCCATGAGCCAGAAGATATGCAAAGCTGGCTCAATCATCCATGGTGTAACTCTGTCCACTTTAGTGGCATTACCCCAGACATGAATTTGGCCTAGTGCATGTGAAAATTTGTGGCAACATGACTTCTTGACTGCTTGTCTCTGCTACACAGTATGAAGAGCTGGATGTTGAAACCCAGCATTAAAGCCCACTGAAGACCATCCCAAATGTGCGAGAGGCTTTTGCTACCCTACTTTGACTCAAACAGTGGGACCCTTACCCAGTGATGTAAAAGGAAATCTGAGCACGTCTCTATCCATCAGATTTGTCTGATCACCAACCTGCACTGATGGATCCTATCTTCCTCTTCCCCTCAGTACACACACATACACCATATGTATAGCTAGCTCCACAATTTAGCCTCTTTATGTTTATGCCACTTCATGTGCTACCAGTAAATGGAACCCCTAGAGTAGAGTACAATAACCTCACGCCTGAGAATTATGTCAGTGTTACTCATTCACTACAGTAGCATTAATTTTGGGGTTCAAAAAACCCTTGAGATGATGTACAATCACCAAAATGTTATTTTTTCATACATACCTGTGCTAGCTGAGAAGAAATGATCTGATTCTGCAAATCAGCTGGGATTAAAATCTTGTCAATGATATGGATCACCCCGTTCACTCCAACAATATCACTGGTGATGATTGTTGCATCCTCATTTAGATGCACACTGCTCTGCAGAAGAAGGGATACAATGCACATTTCCAGTGGGATATGACTTCCCCCTACAGACCATGTGATAGCTCATTTGCAGGGCGATTTAGGATCCTTCTAGATTGGAAATGTCAAACATGAGGCCTGCGGGCCTGATGCAGCCTGTGAACCTCTTCCATCTGGCTCATGACTACACTTTGTCCCTAAGAGAGAGAGACAGAATACACAGCCTCACATACCCAGCATTCTGCGATACTGTTATGTCTTGGACCATTGCAGAGCAACTTGTAGGTGAGACTGCACTCCATGAGACCACATTCTTTCCTGAGAGGAGTGCAGTCTTGCAAACACATTGCTCTGCAATGCCGTGAGAGTGCCTTAGTGTCTCAATTTATGGAATGTACAGCTCACTTGAAGCACATTTAAGTCAAATCTGGTCCTCAACAGCAAATGAGTTTGACATCCCTGTTCTACATGAAAGGAGCTAGTTCTATAGCTCTCCCTACTGTAAAAGTAGCTTCCAGAAAATGCAAAGCAAACTGAGGGGTTGTCAAGGAGGAGCAATGTTCACAGCCAAAGAAATAGAGGGGAAAATCAATCATGACTGACAACTACCTCTTTTATCACAATCCTTATTTTGTGTCCTGACAAAGATGTGATGGATTTGTGCATCTCCAAGTCACTGGCCAGCAACTTCTTACAACTCACTATGTGATAGCGAAGCAAATCTTTGATGAGGCTTTTGTTTGTCCACTCAGCAAACTAAAGGGAAGAAATTGTTATATGGGGTCATCACGTCAGGACACTTCTGGAGGCAGAAATCAGGAGCATTTGATTAAATTTAACTAACGACTAAAGTGGCACTGAACAGCATGAGTTCTTTGTAGTACGAACCCTTACTCATCAATCCTTGCTGAAAACCAAGTTCAGACACAATATATATAAAATGGATAACCCTACCTGAATTATGGGGCTATGTTCCTAAGATGCTGTATGTGGTTTCAGATAATGGGAGTAGGGGGAAGTTCAAGTCACTTGCTCAAGCAGAGGAAGTAACATTGGACCCAGACAGTTAGCATTCATGAGTGGCCATACTCTGAACGAAGAGGGAAACCAAACCAAAACCTCAGACCTACACTGGGGAGGTCCAAATAAGGATTTTGCACAGGTTCTTTTCTCCGTAATGCACAAGAACAACCCCCCACATCTGAACTTCCCTGGCCTTTGGAACTATTTGTTTCTGAGTGCCAAGGGCCTGGCTTGTGGACAAGGCCCCATCTCTACCCCACCACAGTGCACCAGAACCCAAAGTAAGCATAAAACAAAGAAAAAACCAACCCCAAATCAACCCAGCTGAAAGAGCCAACATTGGAATTTACTGAAAGAAATATGAAAACAAACAATACACATGTGATATTAAATTTATTTTCCCCTGCTCCTAAATCTTTGCAATTCTGGAGACGCTTGTATTAACAAGGCAGAACTGCACAAAAGAAATAGTAAGGGGTTGTGGTGAATCTGCAGGTTTTGGCAACTGATTGTCCTTGTTAGGTTTCAGAATCAACACTCCCTTGGACATGAATGCAGATGCAGTTCATCCTTTTCAGAGCTAGTGTTCCATGCTGCCTGCAAACTCAGGCAGATAGTGTCTTCATTTATACATGGTCACATTTCTCAAGGTTTTCTTGGTAACCAGAAAAGCCAGACAATTAATTCATTTTTTAATGAAAGCTAAGATTCTGGAACACAAAAATGAAGCAATTGCTGGATTCCTCTACCCCAGAATCAAGGGTCTCATGTAGTTCTGAAGCTGACAGTATTATGACGCCTGAACGCACAGAATCCCAGCCAGCTGGCAAAATGGTTAGTGCACCTCCTAGTGGAGAGCTCAATATAACAGAGGCTGCATTACAAATATGCTATTGGCTTGAATAGGAGAAAGGACTGAAACATGGAGCACCTCAGTATTGAACATGCTTAAAAATATGGGGCAATTTTGATCCTAAAATTAATTAAACAGAATCTAAGGAAACAGAAGTCTGTCTCAGAGGAAATCATCAGAGCCTGACCCCACCAAGTAACTGACAGAGTTAGGGAGTCAGAGAAGAGGACCCCAGGAAGGCTGCTTACCGTTGTACTGTTATGTATCAAGTCCGCATGTGGAACAAAGACTGTGAAAGGCCCATCTCCACTTAACTCATTGATGCCAAAGGCCTAAAGCATGGAATGATTGTCAGGAATAAAGACAAAGCAAAACAAAAACCAATCACAATCATTAGCAGGAACTTTTCAAGGAAACACCAGGAAATCTGTATACTTTAGACAATAATTATGTTTGCCACCAACCCGTAACTGCTTAAAGAACACAGATGCTGCTTCACTTCTCAGTAGCTCCTACAAAATCAGAAGAAGAGTTAATGTTAATGGTGAGTTAATGTTAAAGCTCTAAGGGTTTGATGTAGAGAAAGCCCTCCCCCATCAGTTCACTGAACTGACCTTGCTATTGAACACCAGGGTGCTCTCCCTGCCCCACTGAGACTCAGGTCCTTTGACTACACTAAGCTTGTTTTGCTGGTATTCCCTTCTCTTGCTATAGCTAGAGTTCTGAACAGGGTCAGATGACAAAGGTTAAATACTGGTAGACAATCGGTACAGGACCCGCCCGCTGTTACCATCTATCTGTAGTAGCAAAGGTGGAAAAGATTAGGGGCAAAAGCCTAATACAAACAGCCTCTTCATGACATCTGCCTGATGAGGTGAAAGCTCAGGGGTTTTTACTTGGCCCAGCATTTGGTTCACATCTTCTTTCCCAGGATTGCCAGTGGAGCAGCCACCCATCCCTCCTTTACATTAGCCTGTTTTGGCCAGCAGCACTCACATCCCTGACTGCAGCCAACAAGTGACACACAAGACTTGAGCAAGGCAAACTGCCCGGCCATCCTAACAACTGGAATTGATACTAGGCGCTAACACCACATACGTATGAAGAGCTCGTCCCCTCTACAGCCACAATCGACACTGCTGGTTTTCAGGTACTGAAACTAAGAGGGTCAGTGACTTGCCCTAAGTCACACAACAAGTTGGGGCAGAGATGGGAATGGAACAAAAGGCCTCCTGAAATCCAGTCTGGTGACCAGCTAGTTGACTGCCTGGAACCCCAGTTCTTTGGACTAATGATGTTTTCCCAGTCCCACCAGCACCAAGAACCAGATGTCATTCCTGGCCACAATGGTACTGGAAGTCACAGCCACATGTCATGGTTCAGATACACTTTTCAAAGGGAAGCTGCATTTTACTCCTGTCTTCCTGGGCATGGTTACTATTGTTACAGCTTTCTCCTGGCTGCAATCCTACTAAATGTATTCCTAACCTTCTGGGCCTTGCATGTATTTCCCAATCTTGAATTTCCAAATGTTTCCAGGTCACGAGAGGTCAGTGCCCTGTTATTTCCTGGTGTGCGGCTTCAGAGGAGGAAGTAGTTCACTCCCACTAAGTGCCTTTTCAAACACAACACTATCTGAATGCACTTTACCTACCTGATACACAGTGCCTCTGCAGACGAACCCATCTCCAACATAGTTCCAGCCACAAGAGCAGTTTCGAGTCCCAGGTCCAGTGTATTTGCAGAAGCCAAACTGACTACAACCTCCATTATTCTGGTAGGAAAAGTCAGAGCATCTCAGTTAATTGCACAGCTTGCAGTCTGCAAGATTAACCACCAGTGACCCATGGAGCTTCCACTTCTTCATGCCTACACCTGACTCAAGGCAGAGGCTGACCTTGTGTTTTGCCTTGTAGGCCCACGCCCTCTTGCTGACATTCACTAGTCTTTATCCTCAAGTTTTCTTTCACTCCACTGGTAAACACTGCTCTGAGAAAGAATGCTGTTAGGCCCACCAGAGGAAAAGCCATTTGAATAAGACAACTCTGAAGGACTTAGTAATGATGAGAAATAATGGAAGCAGGATATCATGCTGGTTGCAATTGTCCAGAAGGGAAAGGGATGGCAGAATCAGCGCTTCACCTGGAGACAGAGGCTCTAGAGAGGAAAGGCAGAATGGGTGCCTCATCTGGAGATCCAGAGAGAACTGGCAGTGCTGCAACATCCTGAGGCCTGTCATGAATGGAGGGTGGGCGGTGGCTGGTGCTGGGATAACGATGGCACTCCATCGTCTCCATAAGGGTCAACAGGGCCAGCCTTACTGGCCATCGCTAAGCAGAAGTGGACCACAAGGACAGTGGTACCACACCTTGGCCATAGGGACATAGGCGGGCTGTCAAGGATCTGGTCTGTAGGACTGCGCAGTAGAGAACAAGGGGTCTGGCTCAGATCCCAAGGAGGGCTCTGGCAGGGGTGGGGCTGTTGGCATGAAGCAGAGTGGAGCAGGATGCTGCATAAGCAGGAGAGTCATCCACTGGAGATGGGAGCCTCAAGGCAACTGGTCACCAAGGGGAACCAGCATACAGCAGCATCAGTGTGGCTGCAGGCACCAAGGGAGACAGGCAGCCTGAAGTACAAGGAACTGGGTGTGAGAAAGCAGAGCGGCAATGGCACTGCTGTAGGCAGGGGGCAGTACTGGTGGTTCAGGGCAGTGCTTGGACTTATGTTCTGTGCAAGGCTTCCTAGGAATTGGAGCACAAGGTCCACACACAACTTACCACTTGACCTGGCGCAGCTCAGGGAAGCCACTCTGCATTCAGAGGCAGCCTGTCAGGGAGCTGCCCTTGTGCCCAGGTCCGTGCTTCTTGTGCTCTTGTTGGAGCTTTGGTGGGTGCATGAGAAGGGACCAGGGGAGCACTCTCAGTGGTGATGCGTGCCAATCCGCAGGCCTCAGATCTGACTGCATGTGGGCACACAGCCTTTACTCAGGTGTCCGAGGGGACAATGAGTGCCAACTGAGTGACAGCTGATGACATGAGCCTTGCTGCGGCAATGCAGGCAACATTGTGCTTGTTGCTGACAAAGAAGGAGCACAGCTTTTGAAGCTGACTTGCTGGGGCATGGCCCCTAGGAAGCAAGAAGAGCCTTGGGAGGGAAGGGGAAGAAGTGCAACTGGGGAAATCCTAACTAACTATATACATCTAAAAGGAAGTTACGTACAAACGATAGAAAAAACTGACAGATTCACTTAGAAAACTAAGAGCACTAATGCCCAGAGGTTCCAACTTCATCCACATGGCAATAAGAAGGATCTAGCATGGCATCAACCCGCACGGTCTCTTGACACCTTGGACGCACTACATGGTCAACGTTCATGCAGCTCAATGTATGCTACTACAAATAGCTCCTGCTCCAGTGTGTGGGCACTCACATCTGGAATCTACTTAGGGTCCACCACACCATGATGATGAGGCAAGTTTTTCTGCCAGTATGTCTCAAAGCCAAGGCAAGGTTCCACTACCTTGTGCTGGGGCTGCCACAAAAGCACCAGTTTAATGCAAGTTGCAATGCACTTTGTCTCGGATCCTGGGAACCTATGTGCACTAGACACTGGATTGATATTAGCAACCCACTCCAGAGGCCAAGCAGCCTGTCTAGGGAAAGGAAGCAACATGCGGTACAGCATTAGCATGCATGTTGAAAGCATAACACAACCAGTGAGCTCATCTGAACTCCTGTTTGCTGGATAACTCTGAATGACTGCCCAGGAAAGGTCTGCAAGGAGGGAAGTGCAAAGGGTTAGTCCTATGACAGTAGTAAGAGTAAAATGCAGACAAACCTCTTTGCAAATATTGATGGGGTCACAGTGTGTTATGCCATTTCCACTGTAGCCAGGAAGACAGTTGCATGCAACCTGTGGAAGGAAATCAAAGGTATATTGTAGAGTGAAAAACAATTATGAAAATGTACAGTCGACATTACAAGTTGGATGAAGCAGTGAGAAAAGGGAGACCATCTTTCACATAACAGTTTGAAGGTGCATCCTGTTCCTTCATTAATAACCAAGTCTTGATTATTTAGAAATCCCCCAGCCTTGGCCAACAGAGCTTATACAGGCCAGTATGCAGACACCACATGATGCCCCCACTAGATTTCAAGTAGATCCTTCTCTATGAAAGAAAAGACATGCTGAATTCTTGTTAAAAAAAAGAGTCACCAGGGAAAGATTATCTATAATCCCAGAAAGAAAATGACTTATGAACTGATCTGAGGAAAGGATTTGCTTACCAAATTCGGGCCTGTTTTAGTGCATTCCGCATTTTTATGGCAACCCCCATGATTCTCTAGACAGCCATCAATTTCTGCATCAAGAGATTAGATTCTTGTTAATACCATGGCAGCCCAAAACGGGAAGTGACTAATCAGTGAAAAACACAACAGAAATAGCAAACCAAGCTCTATTCACCTGGAGAAGCAGTGACACAGAAGCAACTCCTCACACCAGTAACACGTAAGAGTTTAGTGATGGGGAAGCCACAAAACAGTCTATTCATCACATCCTCTCTAGAGAATTTACTTGAAAACTCCTATCTTATGCGTATGAGAGTAGGTGAGTGGTTTAGAGCATGTGTTGGGGAACAAGGCAGTCCTGAGTTCTAATCCAAACGTCTGCCCTCGACATGCTGCATGGCTTGTCAAAGTCATGGCACCTGTCTGTGTCTTGGACTCCCCTATTATAAGATAGGCCAAGAAGCCTCACACATGTATAAAGTGGTTTCAAGGTGTGCAATGATGTATGTGCTGAATAGCAATATTAATACATCTCTCTGTTTTAACCAACTCTAGACTTGCTTTTATAACCAGGTCACAAAGTGTTATACACGTAAATCTTTGGCTCTAGAGTGACTTAACAGTTCTCCCCCTGCCCACCCCTCCCGAAAAGTACTGCTGTCAGAATGCATGACCGAGAACTCACCTAGGCACAGCGTCCCATCTCCAGCATAGCCTTCCTTACAAGAGCAGGTGTTTTCTCCAGCTGAGACTTTAGTACACGTTGCATACATGGAGCAGCCGCCATTATCAACAGCACATGGATCTATTTCTGTGAGCAAAAAAGAACAGAGGAAAAGACTGAATGGACACACATGGAGCAAGGTACATCCACCCCAATGGATGGCACCACAAACACTGTTTCACAAATAATGAAACTCATGCAATTTTACTCAGGCTCTGAGGCAGATGATATTGCTTCTAACAGATGAAGCTTTATTTCTGGACTTTATAGCAACTGAATTTGTTACCAGAAAGATTTTGTTTTAACAAAAATTATAAAACCATTTTCAACAAACAATTGTGTTTGATGAAGCTGAAAGTCCATTACAGACCTGGGGGACTAGTAAAGATGCTATTGAAGCTGCTGCACCATCACATTCATTGGTATAATAATTCATTAGTGAACAACTGATTGCTCTGAAGGACTTGCCATGTGAATAGCAACCAATTGTGCCAAAATAGAATCAGCCTCCCTGATTAAAATATGGCATTTTGCCTGATTAATGACTCTAGTGAGGTCGATACTAAGGCAAGCGATTACATTCATTAGCACCATAATTTGATTAGCTTGGAGTTCACTGCTTAAAGTACCAGCTCTTTGCATAATTACAAACAATGCCAGAAAAAGCAGTGTGATCCTATTACATCTCTTTGATCCTGCTACCTAACAGATTAGTCTTTCTTTAAACCCCCTGCTGTCTTGAGTTGGGTTAGTTTTGAGATGTGTGTCACAAATGAGTTTGTCCTAGAGGCTCTTATTTCAGCAGCAAGAAATGGTCAAATATATGAGACTAAACTTCTGTATAAACTCAGAAGGTAGATTATGGACCTGATTCATTACCACAATCTGGCGCATCTGCTGTGTTTAGAACAGATCTGGAAATAACACAGGTCATTCTCATGCCATTCCCTTCATCCACTTAAGAAATAAAAATGGTTTCTCCCTCATTCTAGACACACCTAAAAAGTTGCATTAGGATCCCATCCTGGAAACCCTCCACACAGAAGTGAACAGGAGTTCTGCACTTTGGGGCAGCAGGGCTTGCATGATCCTGCCCTTGGTAACATTTCAGCATGCATTCAACCTTGCAATGCTTTCACAAACCAGAACTAGAATCTTAGAGCTTGGAAAGCAGCAAAACTTATCACCCTTCCCATAGCCTGAGGTGGCTCTCAAGCAGCCTAGGAGACACTGCATGTGCATGTTGGAAATACCTGAGCAATATGTTCCATTCCCAGTGTATCCAGCAGAGCAGGAGCAGGTAGGCAGGGAATCTACAGAGCCATTAATGCAACTGAAATGACCAAGGAAGAGAGCATGAACAATGACCTTAATCTCACACTTAGTGATTGATTTCAGTGTTATAGGACATAACTCCTGTGGCATCTAGATATCATGGTAAGGGGTGAGTCTGATACAAAGTGAGAAACAAAATCAAGCAGTCAACTTTTTCTTTACAGTGCCCCATACTTCATGCACAGGCTGAAAGCTGCAAGGGGTAGTTGCCACAAGTGCTGTGCTCAGTGTATGAAGCACACTGGGATTTTGAAAGGCATGCTCTGCATCTGTAAACACAAGAGCTGCATTAAAGAAGGCTGCCCTATTCCATTACAGTGCACAAGAGGTTGACTGAAGATATAAGGGATGGAATAGCTTGGCTGATTGGCGATAAGAGCTCCATTACCTAAGTTATTGGTTTTTTACCTAGCCTAGGTCAGCAGGGAAAAAAGTGGGTACTATCAGATGTCTTTCTGGTATATTTCTATGAACAGAGTTGGTTTTAGCCCTGTTCCTAGCAAGTCAATGAGTCTCCATCTCAAAAGCACTGCTATAATAGGCCCTGCATATCCTTACTGTCAGCAATATCAGCAGAGAGGCCAAGAAGTGACTGAGCATGGAGACTGGGTGATCTTTATACTCCTGGAGATAATCCCTCCAGGTCACTGTAAAAGGCCCTTAATGCAACAGTTGGTTGCCAGTGGGGAAACTGGCATTGCTGCTGTCTAGTGCCCGTCACCTGCACATAAAAGTTCACTGAATATGTATAACAGCCATGTTCTCAAACCCTACAAAGATCTTTGATTTCATACTGTTAGGTCCACTTAATGCTAGAACCCACTCGCCATACTTTAACATGGTTCTTCTTTCAGCACCAGCCCAGCCCTGGTCGGGGCTTGTTAGAGTGTCAGCATTTTTCAGTTCTTAATTTCAACCCATTTGCTGGTCTCATTTCTACAAGGGTGATGACATAATTTGTGATTAATGTGCTAGCAAATGAAACCAGTTTCATCTTAAGAGCAGTCTGCCTTCTAATGTCTCCATACCATTGACTGTGCTTGAGAAGGGTTTAGAGAAGGACCTCCAGAGAAAGAATAGGGGCTTTAAATGCCAGGTGAGTTCAAATGGTGGAGCAAATAATTAATACATAGTGTTCAGCCCCCCACACTATTCTAACATGTTTTCACAAACACAAAGTCAAATCCATGTAAACCATGAGCACTGTTTCCTTCTTATGTCCTTGACATCATGATTGTACTTACTTGGCCATTGGATGGCAACTTTTATTACACAGATCAACCCCAATACCTGCGGGAAAAAGCATTAACACAGCTTTACCTTCCAGGCTAGTACTAGCTACTACATTTCAGCCTCCTTGGGGCTTTTAAAAGAGATTTAAAATGGATTAATCCCGAACTGTATGGAGTCCCATGTCATACGTGGACTCACAGAGGGGGAAATTCACCCTTGTGAATGTGCAGAAGCCTCAGTTCAAGGCCTATGAACCCTTAAGACCTCATAGCAGGGTTTACAGGGGATGTAAATGGTGGAAAGAACTGGCTGTCTGCCAAGAGGTGAATTACAGCCTATCTGCATAGTCCAATAACCCCTACAGATGAGATGTGGATAAGAGCCCCTAGTGATCTGCAGACAGCAGTTCCCCTAAAACAGCAAAATGGAAGTGTGCCTTGGGATCTATGTTCCCTGTACGGCACACAGCTTCATGGACGCATACATTATAAAAAAAAACAAACCAAAAACAAAAAACCACACACACAACACTACTCTCTGAGCAGGGTTTTTCCATTCCTGCACACAGGGCAGGGCAGGCCAGGCCAGCAGCACAGCTGAGGATTGGCCACGTGTGGCAGGCCGAGCCAGGACAGGCCTGCAGAGCAGCAGGGAATCGGCTGGCGGGGGCCGGGGGAGGGCAGGCCCAGGGCCAGGCAGGGAGAGCATGTCAGGATAGGCGGGGGTGGGGTGGGGGGGAAACCCTGCTCAGAGAGTAGTGTTGTGTGTGTGGTTTTTTGTTTTTG